>VZRR01005316.1:199921-260732 GCA_013398015.1 Oreocharis arfaki
CGGCCATCCTGGGGAGGAGCCCGCAGGCGGGACGGGACGGGACGGGACGGTGGTGTCCCGGCTGCCCGCCCCCTGCGCCGCTCGGTGGTTTGGGTTTTCTTCTTATACGTGTAATTATTAAAGATTAAAATGAAAATATATTGAAAGTGCGGCAGCGTGGTGCACTGCAGGTTCGCCGCTTGGTTTTCCGAACACGCTGGTCTGGTAGCACACAGCAAGTTTTCTGTTTTCCTGTGTCCCTTTAGTTATTTTTCACTGGTTGTTCCAGGCTGAAATCCAGGTCGTGTGTACACAGATACTGTGGGAATTCGGCAAGCTTCTATAAGGAAAGCTGGTGCATGGGCATCTGGAGGGATTTGGGCGCAGGTCACAATTAAACACACAATTAAACACACGATTAATTACAAGTGGGGTCGCTGCCTGTCCCTGACAAATGATCCGTGGGGTTCAGGATTTTTTGTTCTGGAGCACCCCTGCTCTGGGCCCTCACCCTAAGCCATTGCTGGGTCTGGAGAACTGACTACACATTAGTTTTCTAGGATATGCCTTTGTCTGAGGGTCACAGGCACCACTGTGCACAAGAGTATGGAAAAAGGAATCATAATTTCTTGTGTTTCAGTAATTACAATCCTTAATTTTTAATAAGGTAGTTTATAACATAGCTGTGGTTTCATTGTTGGCTATTACCTACATATGCATCATGCCCTTAGAAAATAAAAAAGAACCTTTATTAAAAACCACAGAGCTGTGGGTTTGAATACCAGCTAGATATAACTTCACTTACTTTGAAGTGTTGGGGGGATTATGTTAATATGCAAGGAAAAAAAAAAGAAGTGACTGGAATGTAGTAATGCATTTTGATAGCTAGATATAAATTCAACCCGAGAAACAATTGTAAGTTTATGGTTGCACTACCCTAATAAACCACACTTTTATAACCTTGCATGGAGAAACAACCTATTAGAATATTATAATGGCAGGGTAAGGATGTATGTGGACATTGGAAGGTACAGACTATGTGCTTGGTGTCAGTATTCCTTGATTTTCTAAAAACACTGATTTTGTGGTAAATATCGAGTTTTCATTGTTTTGCGTGTGTCCTTTTAGGTATTTTTCACTGATTGTTCTAGGTTGAAATCCAGAACATGTGTGATGACATAGATATTGTTGAAATTTAGGAATTCTCTATGAGGCAAGTTAAATAAAATACGCTTTACAAGTTTATCCCTGTATGTACTCTTTGTTAGGTCAGATCAGCCAGACATGGGTTTAGCAAGCAAGGCTGAAATCCTGGTTCTGAAAAACGCACAGATGAGGGGGAGGAGAGCACTTGTAATTTAGATTCAGATCCCCACTTTCCTTGAGAGAGAGGCTGGGCAGCTTAACTATGGGGTACTCTTAAATTGTGCTAATTAGCTATGAGACCAGAAATGCATTTTTCCATAATATTTCTTCATGAATGTGTAATTGTGATGAGATACACAAAGATGTCCATAATGGGCTTCATGACTGCAATAAATACAGCATGTCTGAGCTATTGCTTGCCAAGGCTTACTTTTCTGTGTTGTAAGCCTGAATGCTGGGATGCTATTGTGTGTATTGGTAGAAATGATAAGAGAAGCCCTAGAATTTATCTTTTAAATTAATAATGTTTAAATATCAGTGTTTCTTTTAGATTCTGACTTGGTTCAGAATCTAATCACCAATCAAAATGTAAGAAAATAATCTTACTTTTTGATGCTACAGACGAACTTTAAAAGTCAATGGAATAAATGACCTATCCTTAGTGACTGTATGCAAACATCACTAGCAAACAAAAGCAGGGACTGTTTGTTGGATCGAGAGTAAAACTGGGATGCAAAAACTGGTTTAGACAGATGATACAACGTCCTGTATTAATTTGAAAACGAAAACCTTCGAGTCAAACTATGAAAAATGAATGGACAACCAAAACAGATTAATGGGAGGAAAGCTGGAGTTCAGTGTTTCAGAGTTTTACTTAGAAAAACAAGGGGGGAGGGTTTGTTTTTTGGGATGTAGATAAACTACTCTAGCATTGGTGCATTGGAGTATTTAAGCACAAAGTTAATTTAAACCAGGTGGTGAGGTTCAGTCTGCTTAAATCTAAACATGTTCAGGTGGTCAGATGAAATGGCTGCTGTGAAGAGACCCTTACAAATCGGTGCTCTCAGGTTCTGTTCTTTAGAATAGTAGATAAAGTGTCTGATTTGAACAACAACAAAAAAATCCTTTCCTGACCATGCTCTCGGGAGAAAAAGGGGAGGTGAGCTATCAGACATGTGAGTCCTAAAGAAGCTCTTGAGGTTATGCTTTAAATATTTTTAAGCTTTCTGGTCTAATCAAGGTTACTAGTTTTCCCTATCTCCTTTTCTAGTGTGAGTAAAACAGGGCAAGTGAACTTTCACTGACAGCTAAGGCAGGCTGTCTTGGGATGCTTCGTGGATAATGACCCAAATTCAGCACCGTTTGATCTATTCTGGGCCTGTCTAATTCCTGCTCTGCCGATTTAAGGAAATTAAATGAGGCTCTGCGTAGTGAAGAATGAAGTGGTTAAGTTGAAAATTGCAGAGGCCTGAGAAAGATAAATGATCAAAGACTGTATAGATGTATTGCTATATGAAATGCGCAGCACTTTACATGTTGAAATAAAGTTATGAGAAGTGTCTTTGGTGCCTCAGCAAGTGGCCACTTTCCAAAATCTGCAATGCTTTACCTTAATCTGGAGGAGCTCCACAGGAATCAAACTACTTACTCACGTAAAAGTTTGTGAGATTGTGCTCAAGGCTGCATGACTTTATCCCTTGTCATGAGAAGGTGGGCTGAGCTAGGAGGGGAACAGAAAGGAAAAAGCAGGGAGAAAATTGCAGACCCTAATGAAGCTCAGGCTGCAGTTCACCCCAACACCCAGATCTGCAGTAGCACCACGGGAGTGTTGTGGTGGTGTTAAATGCGTGGCTCTGCTGAAGTCTGGGCGTGCATCAGTCTTGTTATCTCCAATTGTGCTCATTAGAAATGAAACCTGGAAATGGGAGTGTGCCCTCCGTGGTGGGGAGGGCATGGAAATACAGGCCAGAGGCACAGAATCTGGGAGGTTTAGAAAAAGGTGAAGCAGAAAGGAGCAGGTGAGAGGTGGTGGCAAGCACGAAAGGGGGTGTAAATTTTTGAAGAGTAAGGAGTTGGAAATTGTAGGAATAAATGAAGAGAGCCCTAGGAAAGAGGATAAAGAAGGTGGATAGGAGAATTTGGGGAAATGCTGTGGCTGTAAGATGGTGGAGGTTTCCTCCAGTGCTGAAGTTCTGAATGGTTCAAATTAGTTCAAATTCTTTTGCCTGCTTTGTTAAAAAAGAAACCACTTATTTATTTGTGCAAGTGTAAAAAAACTTTGTTTAATACAGCATATCTTGCCCTCACCTTGCAGATTAGACAACTTCCCAGCAACATTTGTTGAAAGCTCATGAGAACTGAAAAATACCTCATTCATAGGAGAAAAATTGGGAGTCACATCTAGCAAATACACAGGTATGAAATAACCTTTATAGATGCTGAATGTGAAATTATTGAAATAGACTTCGCAAGAGAAAATTAACTGTCTTCAAATAATGGCCATATTGAATTGCTGTCCACTAAGAATAACGCCACAGTACATGAGGTGGCAAAAGGGAAACAAGTCAGTAAGCTAAAGATCAGTGGATTACCTGTTTGGAAATAGTTTATAATTCTAAACATTCTAGTTTTTAAAAAGTATAGTTTTATGGATTTAGTGGAATGTAGTGAATCTGAAATAGGAGAGTGTCTTGCTTTCCATCTGTTCACAATTTAAGTTGAACTGGGCATGTATGTGAAGCAGAGAGTGTATTGTTGATCTTATTCACAACTTAATTGTTTCTTTGTCTAAAAAGGCTCAATTGCCAACAGACTGCTACTCTTCTAAGCCTGACATCATGCAAGGTGCAAGAGTAGAGGGAAATCCACATTTAGGTGTGTAAGCATGGCTTGATTTAATTTGTCCTTGTGAGTACTTGTTGACATCTATGGAGATTGAGATTGTCTTTTTATGAGAGAGGGTATTTGTGATGTGCATGTTTTGCTTGATAACCTGCTGAATTCACTTGACAGACCTATGAATAAGTAAAGACCAGCAAGAGTGAGTTAAAGGGAAACTGTAGTGCCTGAAATGTGAAACGTTACTCCAGTTTGCTGAAAAGCTCCTAAATGCATTTATGAACAATTCCGGGGGCGGGGGGGGAACCAACCAAAACCCCTCAAAACCCACCCCTAAAAACATCCCCAACAACAAAAAGAAAACTGCCAAACTCCCTTATCTTTAATATATGTGAGAGTAGGCAAGTTTTTTCTGTTGCACAGAATCAGCCCAACAAAGGAAGATAGTTATGTATGCAAGAGTACACCTTACTTTTAGCCACTTTCAGCATTTCCTTAATAAAGTAAGAGTACTTTGAACTATTTATTATGTGCATGAAGTTCAGTACTTTGTGAAGCCCCCTAAATGCCTACCCCCTCCTTACAGAAATCTGGTCTTAATTATCACCTTGATTGGTGACAATAGGACACTTTTGACTTGCAGACTGCATCTTTTATAACCTTCACGTCTGATTACAAGGTTTTTCCATCGTGGAAGAGCAAATGCTTCACTATAAAATAATGTCATTACTTTACACAAGCAGAGTCAGTTTTGCTTCAGTAATCAACTACAGTAGGACATCATATTTCTGTAGGGCATTCATGAAATCAAAGGTTATACTTTTAAGAGCTTTTGCTTGCAAATATCATTTCTTTAAATGACTCTTTCCAGGGAGAAAAGGAAATCCAGGCTAGCAACAAAATAGGTAGATACTGTTAGCATTTTATCACAAGCTTCAAAACTTCCTCAAGGCATTAAGTTTAGAAAAAAATAGAGTGAGATATTATGGGGAGGATATTTATTATTACAAACTGCAAAGTCAACAGGGACTGCTAAATGTTCTTGCAGTCATAATAGCCTATCTCATGTTAATTCTAGCCCAAAGCTCTGTGACTCTTTATGTACAGAGATAATGGGGGGTAAAACTGTGTTTTTAGTTTAGCAGAAGATTCCTCCCAACCATGGAAAATAAATTAGGGAGCTTTACAAACTAAAAATGATTTGGGCTTTGAAGGAATTCCCAGCAATAATATACAAGACTTATTACCCATGGTAGTTAGAGGGTCCCATATGTTTATGGCTGATAGTAGTCATTTTGATGGAACATTGCCTCAGCAACTTGTTTTCAAATAATTTGCCTGTAACCCAGATCTGTTGATCCTAAAGAGAAGATCTTTTTGGTAATGTTATTCTTGTTTGTACTCCCTATGTGTCTCTTAGATAAAATACAGTGTATTTTCCCCAGGAAATATGCTGCATTATTGGTAAAATTGCTATATTTAATTTAGCTGGAGTTCACTACACATCAAGGTTTAACACATCAAGGCTTGGGTTAAATAGGTTCAGGTTGGAGAACGTGTGCATTTTTGGGTGTTGTGGTGTTTTTTTTTTTGGTTTTTTTTTTTTTTTTTTTTGAGTAAAAGTCACTACAAGTAGTTGTTCCAAAATAATGCCTTACAAACCTAGAAAATCCAGCATAGGGTTATTGCTGTTCATTATTTGTTTGATGTGGTTATCTAGGAAAATGGCTGCTTTGGGTTTGGAATGCTGTAAGCTCTGGGGGGAGGGAAAATCAGTCCATACCTCAGAGAATATATTGTCCCCAAATAGTAAGAAATAGCATGTGGATATCAACAAACTGGGCAGGGCAAAGAAAGCAGAAGTTAATTTATGTAGCCTCACACATTGTCTCTGCATAGGTATCAAGGTAAAAAGAAGCTTTAGAAAAAAACCCTTTGTCAATAAGGAGAAAACAAAAGATTCTTGTCAGAAGCAAAGTAATAACAGTGTCCTGAAAGCTTAACAAGAATTGAAGGAATCAATGTAGTCTGTGAGGGTGTGGAGTTTGGGATAGGCCAAGCCTTGAATACACCTGCACTGTTTGTGGGGAACAACCAAAGGAGCCACCTGGAAAGAGGCAATGAAAATGGCAATGTGATCAAAGGAATGATCTAAAGAGATGGTCTTTTGGGGTTACATTCATGGAGTGGAGTTGTGATGATATTCTTGCATCCATATGAAGATTTTAATATATTTAGGAAAGTTAACATTTATTTTAAATATAGAGGGAATAGAAAACTATCTCTTATAACTGGATATGTCAGTTCAAGGAGCTCTTATCTTGGTCTTGTTGTTAATGATTTATATTTTCCCCAGGGTTCAGAATGCTTGTCATTTATACTGTCCTTTGGGAACAGCTATAGCTGCCTACGGCCCAATCCAACATAAAATATGTTCAGTTCCTCTCTGACAAAAGTGTATATAAACCTCAAAGTCACTAGAATCTGCTCCGAAAGCATGCAGTGCCAGAAAGATATATTTTATATTGCATTGGACCCTGAAGTGTTATAAAAAATGGCATATCCCTTTTTTCTTTACTTTTTTTTTTTTTTTTTTTGGTAGCTTTATGACCAGCAAGACAGCATCGAGCAGTTTATTGCAGACCTGGTTTATGCCTTGCAAGAGAGCAGTGTAGTAGACCCTTGTGCATGCTTTGTTTTCAGCACCAACACTGGAAGCAATTTTGAATCTCATTTGATTTTAGTTGAATCTGTGCTCTCTTTGTTGTCTGTGTGAGTGTCAGTCTTTTAAAAAAAAATTCAACTAATGTTGTTTTCATTGTTTAAAAAGGCAATTAATTTATTTTTGATTAGTTTAAACTGTATTTTTACATCATGCTTAACAGTTTCTTTCTTAATCCTTTGATGCCATCGTCACTTTATACAGCTAGGAAAAAACATGCCATTTCCAGAGATGGGGAGAAGCACTCAGCCACATGTAAATGAGGATTCAATCCTACAAAGCCAGGAAAGACATTTGGGCGTATTAATTTCAGCAAGAATTCAATGCCTAATCCCTATAGAAGTTAATTGGGATGTTTCAGTGGTAAACGAGGTAGCCAGGATCCACGGAAGTGTCTGTATGCTGCTGGGAGGCTCTGCTGTCACTGACGGAAGAGCTGTGAGCAGCCTCTCCTTTGCTCGTGCAGCATCAAGTCTCCTGAGCTGAGCCTTGGAATCGCATTAGATCCTGATTTGGGGAATTCCTCTGGCTGAACCTTTAAATTGTATCTGAAAATGTGTCTCTCTGTGGTGGCTATTTTTTTCTTGTATCAAGTTTTTGAAGTGACCAACATGGCAACTGCTTATAAAATATCATCACTAAGTTCACTTACTCCTTGATTCTGATAGAGCTGGCATTGTCAAAAATGTGTATGTGACAGTTACGGACCCTGGCCTTTTTTTAGAGGGAGAACATGGACCATGGAGAGTTCTGATGTCCCAATCCCTTAAAGTTGTTCTGAACCTGCACCTAAGGGGTTGTTCCTCCTTTCAGCAGAAAAGTCCTTTTATCGGGACTTGCATTATTCTCTGTGCTGTCCCGAAGATCTGAGTCCATCCAAGTGGGAAGGGATCCCGTGGCTGGGGGAAATACAGCTGGCTGGGAAGTCAGGGAAAAAAAATCTCTGTGATGTGCTTATTTTTGCAGTAGTGATTTCTGATGGTAGCTGCTCCTGGGAATTAGATATTTTAGTTTAAAGAACTGTCTCTGTAAAACAGGTATTTTACATGATTGTGACAGCATTCTGGCATGGGTTGTTTTCTTCAGAGTTCTGCTGACTACATCACTTAATAAATGAGGTATTTCATTATTAAGGGCCTGATCCGAACCAAGGAAATTTATAATGTTGGCCAAATTCGCTAACTTGGAGTTTAGCTGTCACTGCAGTATCAATTACAGATAGTTCTTGTGTTTTTTGTTACCATTCACATTCATGGAATGCCTTAATAAAGGGAATAAAAAGAGGATTATCATGCACTTTCCCCTTGTACAGAAATAGATTATACAAGCACATCAATTTTGTCTCACTTATAAATAGCTCCCGGAAATAGTGGTCTGTGAGGGAATAGGGCTGATTGACTCGTTCGTTGTGAATAATTTAGCCTCAAAGATTAGCATTTTTGTACATGTATTATCCATGGAGGACTGAATTCATCTATTTGTTATTATAATCTTCCATTTAATAGTTTATGAATTGCTGTCTGAATTTTTTGGAGATGTGCTTAATTCACTGCTTTTGTTATACGTGATGTGTGATGGTCCTCTGAGTCATCTTGGCAATTTGTGAGTCCGCTGGAGGACTGGGACATTCAGCTAGAGAACAATGACAGGGTCCACACTCCTTTGTGGCCACGTGAGAAGATGAAGAGGATTCATATGCCAGCGTTTTTAAGGAAATGGTTGTCATGATGGGGGGGGAAACTCTTCAGACTTGCAGTGGTTGTGAGGGCTGTTTCACAGTGACTTTTTTAAATTCAAGTTTGTGCAAGACCTTGCACAGAGCAAATTCCCCTTTCTTTTGTGAGAGTGCGGAGTAGCATGGAGTCAGTGTGGGGCTGGGAATGTGAAGTGCAGAGTTACAGCTCTCAAACATGGAGCACTGCATATGGAGATGATGGAGAGCTGCTGAGGAAGGTAGTGCAAGTGCCAGAACCAGGCTGTGCACGTTAGCATGGAATTCTGCCTCTTAAAAAATAATAAATCAGGCTTCTAGTTCAGGAACTTCTTGGACACCTCTACTGAGTTGTGTTTTGTGTGCTCTCCTGTGTGTGTATCCATTGTAAATATATGCACACACGATGTATCCGTGCCTCAGTTTCCCCTCCTTACTCATTTCTGCTCTGGGTGAGAGTGGCCTCATTTCTCAGCAGCAAACAATAACAGCAATCCTTTCCCACTTCTCAAGATTCTTATATTTTAGTCCACAGTTTTTGAGGTGCTCTGAGCATGCTGACCATTGGTATGGAAAACCCAGCAATGCATTGCATTGCCAGGGTGCACTGATGAGTACCAGGAGGAATTAAAGTTATAATCACACAGGCAAATATACAAAGCCACTGAATGTTAGTTTTATGCACGGTTACAATCGATGTCAAAGCTATAAGATGTTGTATAATCAAATAATTTATTAGGCACAGCTGGTTAACTGCTTACAGCAAAACAACCTGTAGCTTAATTGCTCCTTCTATTGCACTGGTTTTCTGCATGGTCCTTCTGGCCCCAATACCCAAAGCAGAAAAACCCTGCCTTAGGCTTCCTGAGAGTTGTGCAAGAAACAGGGGGTCATAACTCATCCATGTCAAATTAATGTTGTTGTCATGGGACATCAGTGGCATAATGAAGGGAGAGTAAGGGCATTAAGGAGAGTTAGTCCTTCAATAGGACTTCCCTTCTAATTTCACTGATGTGCTAAATAGAATTGTATCTTTCTTTTTTTTCCTAAGAAATGAGGATAATGTTAAATAAATACTTTGAGGAAGAGATGTGAACCATGTCATTTTAAAGTAATAATACATTTGCTTCCATTCAAACTGGAATTGTTCTATACATTTAGAAATGCAATAAGGATAGTTGCTACATGTTATCAATTCTAAAATTTCTTTTCCTCTAAGGTAGTTTTTTACGAGTGTAACTATTTTACTCTGTAAACTACAAAGCTGAATGTCCTGCCTAACCCATATTCTACAATGGCTGCTTTTCATTTTATTTTCAGTTTATTCAGCCAGTTAGATGAAGAATACTGGTTCTTAGTGACGTGCATATGCTTGGGAATCACTTTGAACAGAACCAGGAATGTTTCTGTGAGTCCTTGATTGTCAGTGAGAGAATTTGAGAAATAGTGCTTCATTTAATCATTGGAACTCTTTACATGTAGTGTTGGATTTTCATAGTAATCACCTGATTAGGTGCATGAGTCTATTGCAGGGACAGGTGATGTTCAGTCAAACAAGACTTATGTCTTCAAGTTGTTAATTTACTGTATCATCACAAACAGCTCTTCAGTCTTTTGGTATAATGGTAAATAGTTGCTTATTCCTGTTTTAAAGATAAAACTTTTTTCTACTTTTCTTATGCCCATGTGTGAAGGTTATATCAGTTTAACTTTAGCCTTCACTGTTAAGTATTTCAGATTTTGTGAATAGCTCTGGTGCTAGATACTGTTGAAAATGTATTCATAGGTCTTCACGCTTTCTGTCTTCATGTTTAGAAGCAGTGATTTCTTAAACTAGTAAATAAATAGGGATAGAAATAAAATTTAAGTTAGTGTATCAGGTAAAACACTGCTTTTCATTGCTGTTTTACTTTTAATTTATGCAATGGTCAGTCCAATGAATCTGTGCTCATTCGAAGGGATTGTGAGTTCCTACTGCTTTGCAAATGCACCACTTGGCATGGGAATTTCTTCTGATACTGAAAACGTTGGGATTGGGCAAGATCAGTTCCCACCTTGCTTGTCTAGGCTGTATTTCCTAGCCCTCCGTGTGAGATTTTTGTAGACGTTTTATCTATATGGAAGCTCATCCTCTGTGCAGACCACTTAGCACCTTTTTCTCATGTTTTGTTCAGCTCACATACATGGCATGGCAGGTTCTCCAGTGTAATTTTTAGGTCATATCACTTATCACTATCTTCTTGTCTCTGTAGAACTTGGAAGTGAGAAGCTGTGAACTCCATCTCAGCACTTCTGCAAAAACCCTGAAATTTGATCTCATGCCTACTGCTCTTACAGATGTGTCTACCTTGACAGAACAGGGCTGTGACCTCGCACATTTGGTGGGTTCCTAGTTTTCAAGTTTAACTGAAAGGTTAAAAGAAAGGAGAAATAAAAGAAAGGAGAAATAAGTTAAAAAATTAGTTTTCTGTTTGTTTTTGGCGATCAAAACTGACTTAAACTGTTGAGTATGGCTAATGTACTTTGTCATATATTTGTTTCTGCTAATTTCTTGCAAGATAAGTTACTGGGTTCACTTCTTTTATTCCTGAGAGGTGCATTTGTTTATTTTAACGAAGGGCAATGGGAAACTTGAAAATATATTCCTGTTCATTTGCACAGTGAGCTGTAAGTGGAGTGATTTTGTCAGGAAAAAAGTAGATATTCTGAGGTAACTTTCCAATTTGTTTCTGATTTGTTCTACAAATCTGTCAAAAAAATTGAGGCCTGTTTCTAGCACATCCATGAAAAGTCAGTCAGAAAAATAAGCTGTGTGGTGGGCTTATATTGTTTTTGAAGGTGTTCAATACTTCTGGTTGTTCTCAAACAAAATATGCTTGTGAGCCAGCACTAATGAGTTGGTGGTGCACACAAAAGGCTGTATGTGTATTATTTATCTGTATATTTTGTGAATGGCAATATCAAATAATAATAATTTTCCTTTAGACCATTCTTCTTTATCTTTGAACTTTTCTCAGTTGGAGACCTGGTTTCCTAGTTTGTCTAAATACTTTGCCAAAGGTACAGATTCCAAGGAAATCGAGCCACAAATTTCTCACAACTCTTGGCCTTTATTCCTGTTCCCAATTCCTAAACAGGAGGACTGTTCATGGAGCGCTGAACTCAGAGTACCACGAACACAGCTCAACAAAACCATGTCAAAAATCACATGAAAGGGGAGAAAATAGGTTAACATGCTATGACTAGTCCTGAAAAACAAACGCTGTGCTTAATGACATTTAGAACTGGGTTAGAGAAAACACAAGGAAGTAAACAAGGGCTAAAGGGAACAAGCTGCTGCAGAGGAAGGATGGGGCCACATGATTCCTCCCCTCACTGGTATCAATGGATGTAGGAACAGTGTGATATATTCAGCGTGCTAACATTTGCATTACAAATGCTTGTACTGGGTTTAGAAAAGACCTAACAGATTGTCATTGCCCAGAGCACTGGCATTACAGTGATTGCTCCAATACAACACGGCTGGTAAAGTTTTTCTTAACCCTTGTGCTACCTCCATCCAGCTTGAAATAGAATTGTTTGCCCAGAGTTATCTTTCCTAGACAAGTGCACGTTTTCATGCCCGCAGAGATCTGGATAAAACAGTTATCTCTGTTAATCACTGGCATCTGGGATATTGCATGATTTGAGATGCATGGATTTTCTCAAGTGCTGGAGTAATATATGATGCACAGCTCACTCCTCAGAGCACTGCTGAGATTGCACCCTTGGCTGGCGGGAAGATGAAGTATTATGCAGGGTTTTTCACACATTCTGTTTTTCTTGTATTTTCTCCAGTTTTCTGAAGGCTGTGGCAATAAAATTAACAGCCTTTTTTCATTTATGCCATTGTTATAATGCTGCCATTTGGTTTAATTTCAGTTGTTCTAATTTAGATTGGTGGAAGTTGGAAGAGTATCTTGTTCTCTAAATGAATACATCTGGAAAATTGTGAGGGTTTGTTTTGTGAGTATTTTATTTTTAAAAATTCTTCTGTAAATGAAAAAAATCGTAAATTTCATTTGTCTTGAAGTTCTACAGCTAATTTAAAACCACTGAATCTGAAAAATTTTTGAACTTGGTTTTTGGACCTAGAATCATAGAATGGTTTGGGTTGAAAGAGACCTTATAGATCATCTAATTCCAACCTCCCTGGCATGGGCAGGAGCATCTTCCACTGGATCAGGTTTCTTAAAGCCTCATACAACCTGGCGTTGAACGCTTCCAGGGATGGGCATCCACAGCTTCTCTGGGCAGCCTGTTCCAGTGCCTCACCACCCGCAGAGTAAAGAATTTCTTCCTACTATCTAATTTAAACCTGCCCTCTTTGAGCTTAATGCCTTTCCCCTTGTCCTATCACTGCATGCCCTTGGGAAAAGTCCTTTTCCAGCTTTCTTATAAACCCCCTTCAGGTACTGGAAGGCTGCCAGTTGGTCTTCCTGGAGCCTTCACATCTCCAGGCTGAACAACCCCAACTCTCTCAGCCTTTCCTCATAGGAGAGGGACTCTAGCCCTGACCATCTTTGTGGCCTTCTCTGGATTCGCTCCAAGAGGTCCATGTCCTGCTGATGTTGGAGAGCTGGATGCAGCACTCCAGGTGGCATCTCACATGAGCAGAGTAGAGCTGAAGAGTCACCTCCCTCAAGCTGCACTCAGTCCCACTGTCCATGACACCAATGAGGATGTTAAACTGTGCCAGTCCTGAACCGATGCCCGAGGATGTCACTGGTCCCTACACCTGGACGTCAACCTTTCGACCACAACTCTGAATGCAACCATGCAGCCAAGTCCTGATCTGTGTGGCAGCCCATCTGCCATGTTCATGTCTCTCCAGTTTAGAGGCAAGGATGTCACATGGGACACTACCAAACACTAAGGAATTCTTCATGTTTTCCATCCCGCTAAAGAAAAGCAGATCTGTGTAGACATCCATAAGCCCCACAAATGGTTATAAAAGTTATTAATCATCTCAGCAAAACATTGAAATTTTAAAAAAACAGGACAAATGAACCAAAATACCTCCCTAAAATGCCAAACAAACCAAGCAACTCCAAATCAACCCCTTTGTTATATTAACCCAATGAAAGAAACATTTTATATTTGAAAAAAAGAAATAGTCTTTAACCTGATATAGTTCTAAATATAACCAGCTAATCAGCATTTTGTACTGTGATGTCATCTTACATTTAAAACTGACTATATTACCAAAAGCCCCCTCTACATCAGCGTATAAAATATCCTTAATACTGATATAAGTTGCATCAAGCAAATTATATATGAGAATTTGCAACAAAATGTAAATGTCCTAAACGGTCATCTGAAAGAGGAGTACATAACTTCAGCATTTAGTGGGCAACTACAATGTGTACTTTGAAGGAGACTCAGAAGTAGCTATTATTATCTAGATATCACTGTCCTTATATAAAGGATCTCTATGACATTTGAAAAATGGCAACTTCAGAAAATTGCTGTACAAAACTTTTCCAGTGCATCAGAAACAAAGTTCCTCCTTGCCATAAAGAAAGATACAAGGTCCAGTTTTGTAACTGGGTAATAACACATTCAAATTAGTTCCTTTTTTAAATTCACGTGTCCTTTGTGGAGTTCATGATCATTTGAAGATTCTGAATGTATGAAAATAACCCCATAGGTACCCTGAGCAATCTCTTTCAGAATAGAAGTACTGTCTCTGGTAGGTTGGTGTCTTGTCTAAAGGAGCAGCATTAACTTCTTTGAGAAGGTAGTATTTTATAGGGGCTGGTTTTTTTGGCTCTTGGTATTACAGTCTACCATTATTAATTAATTTATGACTTCCAGTAAAAATCTTCCATAAATATTCTATGTAGAAGACAAAAGGGTCTAACGTGATTATGTTTCAAAACACTGTGTGAAAGAGGATGTAACAGCATGGTAAAAAAAAATAACATCATAAAGCTGCATTCCAGAATTTTTGCAAATGTCCCAAGCAATACTAAATAGGATTTTGTGGGTGAGGGATGGTCATTGTATCTTTTTTATCTCTGGGAGAAATGAGCTGTTTCTGCAATTATCTTGCCTATTTCATCAACTTAAAACAACCTTTCATTCTGAATTTTAAGAATGGCTTTTGGCTGAAAGAAAAGGCCAGCTTTGTGATTATCGAAATTGTGAAAAGACATAATATTTTATTAGCAGTCTTGGCAGCAGTACTCATGTATGCAAGCTGTAGCACAATCTATGGTATTTGTTGCAGTAAAATCTAATTAAAAATTAAACTAAGCTGATGGCATTCAAACTGCCATTGGAGAGGGGGGATTGGATTCTGTGAGTCTCTTTGTACATATGTGTGCTTCTGCCTTTTTCTTCTGTGGCAGCCAAACAGCTTCTGCCTGAGCTCAGAAATGTGTTAGTCTGCAGTGGGTTTGCGTGCTGTTGTCAGACAGCAAACACACAGCCTGGTCTTTGCCAGGGTTTTGTGTGATCCTCGATAACTTCTGTGATCCTGGATAACATCTCTGCCCAGGCATGTTCAGTGCTCAAACACTGGAGCCCTGTTTTGCTCTGCAGTTTTACTCAGCACCGTCGTATTGAAGATTTAGATATGCAAAATGGGGTTTATGTGAGTTTCCTAGAGAAGAGCTAAATCAAAACAGCTAAACCACCTGCTGTTGGGGTTGCTCTGCTCTGGGTCACTGAGGATGGCAGTAGTAAATCTCTTGTTTCATTTTTGCATATGAAGAATGACAGCTCAGTACAATGTTTTCCTGCACAATGTGTCAGTCTGGCATACAAATGCACTCCTCTTCTTGATGCGCACCAAAGGCTTGAGACAGGATTATAGAAGCTGAATAAAGAGCAGCATGTGCCATGGTTTGCTTTTGCTGACAACTGTGGCTTGTGCTAACTGTCAGCAGGGCTTAGAGGAAACTATGTTTTAAGTCAGGACTCTTGTACGTACCTGGTGAGCCACCTGCTCTTCTGGAAATTAACAGTTATTCTATGCAAGTTTCTGTGCTGCCGCTTTGCTGGGTTCAATTCCTACTGTTTCAGCTGGACGTGATCAGCATATTATCCATTTCATTCCCTGTTTTCTGTAATATTTGTTTTGAAAAACATACCAGTGAGGGTGCAAGGTCTATTTCTTTGTGATGTTTATTCCTTCTTTTTGCTACTTAGCCAGAGAAGACTAACCCAAATATATAAGCTGGTGAATTCCACATGGTGAGTGAAGGTAAACTGTGTAGAAAAAGAAGTGAATTGGTTAAAGGTAGATTGCTCAATCATTGTATGTAGGTGCTTAACACACTTGTTTTCCTTAATTCATTTTTTTTCCATGTGTAAAGCTTAAAAGGAAAGTAGAAACCTCTTAAAATTTCCATGATTCTTATTAAATTCAAAGCACTGTGGTAGTATCTGTAAAGTTGTTTGAATCGCATATCCCTGGTTTCAGTATATGCAGAGATGCAAGAAAAACTAGTAGTTCTGTAGCTGGTGAAAGTGTCCTCTAGACACTGGAAAAGTGAAGATTGACCGAAGACTTGGAACATTTTTACACCATGGATCTGAGGGAAAAATTGTAAAGAAATAGTGAAATAATACAGGCAATCTCTTTTACGACTATTTTTTTTTGTCTGCTGGGATTTGTTTGTCTCCACATCAAGGAAGTTTTCACACTACCGAATTCTTAAAATGTTTTCGTTCAGAGTGGGTTTGTGTTTACATTTTAATGTTTCCCTGTGCACTAGAAGATAATAATGATTGTAGTAATTAGCAGTATGGTTGGGAGCAGACATGGAGTCTATTGGAGTTTTATGAAATTTTGGTGTAGCCTGAAATTTCTTTTCAATGGAAACAAATAGAGTGAAATTCTTTCCTGGTGTCCCAAAGGAGTATCTCCTGTGATTTTTGCATCCATTAAGGTGATTGCCAGCATTTTCAATACATTTTCCAATTATCTCTGCAATGCTTTGGAAAATTCAATTGCCTAAAGCTCCTTTCCTTCCCTGTCTCCACCCCTCACCCTCTTTAGTTATGCTACTCCTAATTTAAATAAGTTGATGAAAGAAAAAAAATGCTTAGTAACGTTTGCTATGGCGAATGTAAGAGGTCAGATTCTTATGGAGAACAAACCAAATGTGGTGAAACTATGAAAGTACTTTTCCAGTCATTTATATCCTTTGATGATTTTACCAAAAGCTGTTAAGGAGTGTAACATGCTGCTGTGCTCTCTTGCACTTTGTCACAATAGAAGGCACTGACAGGTTCTTGTGCAAGAGATTGTTGTATGCATTTTGAGTTGAGAATTCCAAACTGTGATGATTTAGAGTTATTTCCTTCATATACATATAAAGAGGAAGTTTTGTAGGGTGGTTTCTTCCCCCTCTCCCTGCAAGAACTTCATTTTATATAAACAAATGCGCTAATAGTCACTGAAAAAATATTGGTTTTAAGGTGAAATTAGCTTTTTTATTTTTGTGCATGGACATGAAATTCCTAACCTGTAAATGTCTATTTCCCTACTAATCACCACCATTCCACCCTCCTCCCTGTCCTCACCCTTGGTCAATGGCTTAGCTGTGAAAATTGTCTGTGGATGGAAAAAGAGAACAGAGACCAATGGTAAATCTAAATATGTAAATGCGTTTCAAAAGTGATGTCCTTGACATTAAATCTATAAAAAAGCCTCACTCAGTCTTCATATCATGCTGTTGCCCAGCATCCTACCTAAGCTTATTGCTGCTCCTACTTGCTGCCAGCATATTCATTAGCTCTTTAATCTTTTAATTCCTATGTGAGAGAGAAATAATGTTTAGCTGTAATTATATATGTGTGTAATTATATATGTGGGTTGTATGCCCATGCAATCCAAAATTCATTTCTGTTCTTCCTTGTGTTGTTGCTGTGCTTCTCTTCCTGCCTCTTTGCAAAGGGCACCATGCTGCTACTCAACAACCTTCTGATGCTGTCTTGGCACTGAGCAAACAGATGTGCAGTCTGAAGAGATGCTTCTGAGGCTTTGGCAATTCATCTGGGAAGGTCCCTCACCTCAGGAGATGTTTCTCTCCATTCTAGATGTCCTATTGTCTGTCACTGACAGTCTGGAAGTCCTTGCCAAGAGATTACTGCGTCCTCAGCTGGCAGCACACTGTGGGCCTGAGCAATGAACTCAGTCCTGGGGATGTGGGGAAACACATGTGCAGAACTTCAGGCTGTAGAGCCCAGCCAATGCTGTCTCCTGTGAGCTGCCACCAGAGCTGGAGCATCATAAGATGCAATTCCACGCATCCATTTCTGGATTTAAAGGACTGGTCCTACAGAACATAGTGACCCACCACTCCCAGAGGTCAGTAGCCAGCCATTTTGTGGTGGGCAAGTGTATTGTGGGACAAGTCTCATCAAAGGCTCCAGAAGACATCCACAAGTCCACAGTGTTCAGGAAGTGTGTGGGAAGTGCTGGCTACGCCTTTACTCCTCAGGGTTTCCTGAGCTGTGTACTGAAATTGTCCACATCTGGACATAGAAATGACATGTTCTCATGGCCGACAAAATGGGCTTTTTTGTATTTAATTCTGAAATGCAATCAGATTGTGGTTGCCTTTCTGTGAGACATGATGTCTATGACACTGTGCCAACAGCCTCTATGGATGGCTGGATTTGAATGCTTCTTTACTGGCTGAACTCTTCACACCTTTCTCCCATGCAAAGGTTAAAAGCGTCTATTTGGAAAGTGATTTTGCTGTGGCAGTCTCGTGACAGCCCATTCCATTACCCAAAATCCCCTCTACCTCATTACAAAGAAAGCACCTGCTTGGTAGGGAGCAAAGGCCAGAAATGTGATTGGGAGAATCTGGCCAGCAAAACTGTTCAAAGGAAAAGAGAACTTTATTTCTTGCAAGAGCCAACATGATTCTCAGTGTGCGTGGAAGTGAATGGAGGTAGGGCACAGGAGGTAACAGGATGTGTGAAGAGGGAGACAGGAAAAAAGGTGTATGAAGCAAACGACCAAACCACAAACATTTCAACAGGTGCTACCATGGCTGTTCGGAGTCCAGCTGTAATGACCTGGGTGCCACCTGGCCTTTTCCATAGCATAATTTGGGATGTTGTATGAGCTCTCAGTAGTTTGAGAGCCACCTGCTGCACTGTGCAAGCTGGGAACATGCTGGGAACATGCTGGAGGGATTCATGGTTATGTGGACCTCTCTCTGGTTCAGATGGTTTTCCACCCTTAGACACTGGAGTGTGCCACGTGTGCTCCTGGAGCACATGGCCAGCACTGGGATCAGAGTGGGATCGGGTGCCCTTCTGCTCCAACCAAAAACAGGAAGGAAGCCCTGCTCTGAAAAGCTGCTCCGACTGTGTGCTGTATGTGGTGTAACAATCAAAAAAACCTCGCTGTTAAAAATCCACAGAGGTCAACTGTGAGTGTTGGAGCAGAACTCCAGTTCCCTGGCTCTGTGCTGGGGTGTTGTGGCTCTGCTGTGCTCTGCACACACTCCTGGACTGAGAACAGTGAGGGTCACGATTAAGCCTGCTCAGGTGTGAAGCTTTCTGGAGTTACCTCCAGTGCAGGAGACCGCAAACCTCCATTAACGATGTCCATTTTAAATTGACCAACAGATGGCACCATCAGTCTCCTTTTCTCCTGTGGCTTAGAAACAAATCCTGATGCAAACTCTTGTCCAGATCTCTCTGCTGCTAAATCCAGTAATTGCTTTCTAATTAATATTTCATTTAAATTCCTAGTGTCTTGTAAAAGCGCTTAAAATCTGTGCATGCCTACGTGTGCAATGAAACAAATTATGAGGATACATACTCATAATTTAACCTGTAATGTTCCTGCTAGTGTATTAAATGACTCTTGGTTTTTGAGGGGTTTCTAAGTCAATGCTGAATTCGAATAATTTAAGTAGAAAAGGCACAGATGCACGCAATACTGAAGAGCTAAAATACAGTTTGAAAATTGGTGTAACAAGGTAAATGGCATAAAAAGCATACTGCACTGATTTCTGGAAACTCTACCTTTCTCTTTTCTCAGATTTATAGTAAATTTTTGTAGTATTCTGCAGCTTTAAGATACATCCTCAGGATCTGTAGGGAACCCCATCAACTGGTAAAAATGATAAATCATGGCAGCTACCTTCTCCTGTATTATCTGAATTACTAATTAGATTTTCAGAATGAGACACTGCTGAGGATGTGTCAGGAATAAGAGCTGCCTGGACACAGAGAAGACAAAAAGTCACAAGGAAAGAAAGTTCAACATAAGAGTTTAAAGGAACCATTATATGCTTTTGAAGGGAGGGATGCTAAGCCATCAGACATCCAGCTTTGATTAGGTACTGTGGAAGAGAGAGGCTATTGAGGCTGGGCTGTGCCTGCCATCCTTGCAATATGAAAGGTTTTTTACTTCTGTTGAAGTGGAATTTCCTGTATTTCAATTTGCTCTGCTGAGAGGTGTCTGCCTCCATCACTTCATTTGTACATATTGATAACATCCCCCTCGAGCCTTCTGCAGCCTGAACAGTCCCAGCTCTCACAGCCTCTCTTTATAGGAAATGTGCTCCAGCCCTTTGGTCATCTTTGCTGGACTTGACCCATATGTGGGGAGCACATATTTTTGTTCAGAAAGGCCAGCCATGGTATAAAGATGTTTATCAGCCTGAATGCTTTGGACAGGCCAAGCCCTGCATGATCCATGTATAACTTGTGCAAAACACCTCTAAAATACTACTGAGTTGTTTGGCTTCACCAGTTATGTATAAAAAGATGTGACTAAATTAAATGTGAGTAAAATTTGGAACCATTTTTTTTTCTAACAGGAGACCAGCAGTATTTTTCCAAATTCCTTGTGCTGGCTGAGTACAAATACAAGCTTAACTTGCAGAGCACCCATGTAAACTCAGCTGTTAGGGTGCAAAAAGCAGAGAGAGGGTCTAGTAGCAAATGTAAAGTGAACTTCCTTCACACTCAAGGCTTTTTTTCTTTTTTTCCTGGAGGTATTTTTATCACCACAGGTATTTCAGTTATGTTTTAATTAAGCTGTATGATTGCAAGTGCTTGTCATTGAGGACATGTAATTAGAACGATAGTGTAAGGGATAATTAGAGAATATAAAAAGTAGCTAAAATGAGTCTCTTGTGATGCAGTTGAATTCTGCACAGCTGCTCTGCTTTCCTTGTCCCACCTCACTGAGTGCTTAAGCCACTGGCTTGCTGTCCACTCACACTACATTACTTTAAACCGGATTAGGGAAGAGTTTAAGGTGAAAACTTAATAAGATGGAAATCCAGCAGGGATGTGAATGGAGGGACAGCAACCAGAGCACCATCCAAAGCCTCTCGTGGATTGTAATGAAGTGTGTTCCACGACAGACAAATCTTTCTTCAGCAGAAGTGAAATAAATGTATTGTTCCATAATAAATCCTGTTTAGAGATCCCCAAGGCCTGTGTCAACATGCTGCTTAAGCATATGCTCAAATCCAGTCTGATTTCATGAAGTACTTAAGCTCTAGTCGGGCTGGGTTATATGCAAGGAAAGGCTGCAAAATCAGAGACTGTTAATAAATACCCGTTTTATTAAGCAAAGGTTTGTTAGTCCTTTGCCATCGATGCTTTGCTTAGCTGGGGTTTAATTAAAAATAATAGATATTTTGTTTGGCTTGGTTTAAAGCTGCTGGAAGTCATCAGTAATGTAGGAACAAATTATTCTTCATTTTAGGTCTGATTTCAAAGACACAATGAAAGTTGATAGAATTTTTCCTCTGAGTCAACAGGGAGCAGCATCAGGCCTTTGCATTCTTAAAAGTTTTCCTTCAGCATGCACATCATTATTATTTAGAGTCCCTAAGAACACCACTGAAGAAGTCCAAAAGGAGTGAATGTGAATCCAAAATTTTATGCAGAATTCTGAAACCCAGCACTTCTTAATTATGCCATTCATGGGATAAAAAGCTATGGGCCAGAGTGAAAGCTTCAGAAAAAGTAATGCCATTTCTAAAATCTAGAAAAGAAACCTCAAACTTTGCAGCTCCCAGCATATTTTTTGGGTTTGTGAGGTGTCCTTGATTTTTATGTCATAGTTCTTTTCTTTAATCAGACCTTTTGGAAAGGGAAGAAGCCAGCAGTTCTCTCCCATGCACTCCGTTACTATTTGAGAATATGCTGGGAGAAAAAAGGTTCAGCTGTTCCTTTTCCTCTGAATCTAAAGGAAAGTTTCTAAGTTAAGGACTTGCTTTGTAACCCCAGGAAGGCAGTGGTAGCTTTCTGTTTAGCTTTGCTGGGTCTTACATGAACTTCATCTTCCATTGATTTATGGTGAGTGGAGATAATTCTATGGGATACAAAGTATTGTGTCTTAAATTGTGTGCTGGAACCTCACTATAAATTTGTTGTCCAAGATGTTTCCCTTTCATAATTAAATTGCAGTACCAAGTTTTATTGCTGTTCCCAGAGATAAATCTTTGATCTGAGAGCTTTCACACTCTATATCTTTATTGCTCTCATTTTTATTACAGGTAAGGGATTATTTTTTACTATCTCCCTCATGATCTTGACAGAAACTTAACATATATTGGTCTGTTCCTTCTAATTTATTCATTGAGTGGAGAAACCTTGTATTAATAAGCTTTTTACATATTGCCCCTTACTCCGATGTTTTCTTCATCTTATGTGCAAGTACCATCTGCTTTTTTACAGGATTTTTAAGCTTGCTGGTCCCTGTTCTTTAGGACACCCATTGTGCTGGGTGTATCACTGCTGTTAAAATTAAAGGAATTTGTGTGATGTCTTATATAATAACAAAATCCAAAATTCTGCAAAGCAGAAGATCAAGCTTGTGTTTCAGTTACAGCAGCAAAGCCTGAACTCCCCTTTTGGAATTACTGTCTAGGCCATATGGGTTTTTCTTGGAAGGCAGAGAGAAAAATAAACTCTTTGGTATAGGGCTTTTCCAGAGGAGAACTTGAGTGGCTGAAACATTTGTAAAAATGCCATTGATAGCCTTGTCTTTAAAAAGAAAAGTAAGCTCTGGGTGTGAGAATTAGAACAGAAAATGAAAGCAATGCACAGGAATTATAAACAGCGTAAAATGTAATTGGAGCATTTAACATTTATGCTGTAATGTCATAAATGTCAGCCAATGGTGCCTTCAGCAGAGATTAAATGGCTTCACTTCACCAGTGGGATGGGCATGAGTAGTAATAATTCCAGTTGTTCCTTGTGCACAGCTGTCCCGAGATCTCTTTTGGTGAAGAGTCCTACCTCTGCTACCTTTGAAATTCTGCTCTTGGGATTTGTCAGAATGTTACCCAGGATTTATGTAAATTGGGGAGCCAAGCTGTTGCCATGGCAATCTCAGCTGTTTATAGCTTTTTTGACATATATGCAGCATTTGTTGGAGCACTGCTTCTAAAAATTTGAAGCTTTGTATTAGGAACGGATAAATACATGATGGAGGGTGATATCTTTCTGCTTTTACAGGAAAGGTAAAAATAAATGAAATCTGATTTCCCACACTTTAGATTATACACACAAAGGTCACAGTAAAGCCTGGATTGCACCTTGAACCCTGCAACTTTGTGCACTGTGGTATGGTAATGTTCAGGCGTGTCAAACTCCTGGCCAGGCTGTGTTGGGTTGGATCACATTTATGGAGCTGGAGATGCTCCCTCTGGTGGCTCTTCTATCACTTGGCATTTCTACATTTTTAAAAGCTAGTTTTGGCATATTCTGGTGGATAAAACACTGGCAAGTGTTGGTTCAAATGATTTTGGAAATGCAGCAATGTATTTCAGTTTACATTCAGCCAACAGTGATTAGTGGGCTCTGTTACAGGTGCTTTGTAGAACATGCTCAGACTTTATTATAAATTTACCTACACATCTCAAACACAACCTTTGACCCCTGAAAAATCAATTTGGCCATCTCTTGACAGAGGTTGCTGACATTGCTGAAGTTTAGGAAAAGACTATCTTGCCCATCCTAAAGAAGTTATATATTATATGTGTTTTTTCATCTTTTAGAAAAAAGAAAGCACTATATTTCTATTATGTTGTGAAGGAAAGGGAGAAGAAGCTGTGTATGTTTTTGTTTAGAATATATTTTATCATGTTTTGTGATGGGGAAAAAAAATATTGTTTCTAGAAGAAAGAAAACAAACCCACCTGGATTTCAGCAACAAGGGTTCTTAGTATCATCTCTGGTTTAGAGAGCTTTGGAGTTGAGGATTCCATCCAGGCAAGGCATTTTTATTGACTGCCTACAACAGTGACTGGGCATTTAGGAATACATAGGTCTTGCAAGATTTTTCAGTAATTTTAAGCGGGAATAGCATTTTCCTTTCCCCATTCCAAACAGCTGGATTCAGGATAATTAATATAATGTCTCTATGAGGTGTAACTTACCATGTAACAGCTTATGGGATTCATAGGAAGGATATTTTCAGAGAGGTTCAAGTTGCTTGGAAAGAAATGTTAATTTCATATGCAAATGCAGGTGTTCTGGAAGCAGATTCAAGGATCATTTTTTCTAATAAGTGATAAAACCGCGATATCCAAAGTTGCCCAACTTTTGGGATAGATAGCTTTTGCCATCAGTTCAGTCTACCTCTTGTGATTTGACTGTGATGATATTAAAACTTTGATGGTGTCAACTTGTACTTTCTTTGTGCCAGTATTTATAAAACCAAGTGTTTTAAACCCCCTCCCAAACCTATAAATGTATTTTCCAGCTTTGATCACAAGTTTCGTGATTTGGGTGTTGTCTCTAAAGGCTCAACTACTGGAATTAATAAATTGCACCGGGAACATTCTCTTTCATTAAAATTAAATACTGTAAGAGTGTCTGCAGTCTGCCTTTGCAGAGGAACTCTTTAAATATTGAATTATTGGCTCTTGATTCAAAAGTGAGAAGTCAAAGCTAAAGAACCACAAATTTCATGACATAGAAACTTGTCTAAGAGTTTTGGAAGCCAGGTTGCTGTTTTTCCTTGAATTTCAGGATAGTGAGGTTCAGAACAACTAAATAACATCTGCAGAAAATAAAAATGTGTTATGTTTTCAGTGACCAAGAAATTAACTGCTCCAGAAAATGCTCTGGCTAGTTTAGAAACAATATTTTAACCAAAAATTAATTTCTTTCCTGTTTTTGATGATATTCCATGGCTTTCCTTTCAGTCTTAATGAATGTGTATTTTTTTGTTATCTGTGAAGCAACTGACAGTATTCTCAATTTAGGCTTTTCATGTGCTTTTCAGGTACTGCTAACCATGCCCATTCAAAAATTAGGTCTCATTTCTGCTCCCTTTTCTGAGGGAAATTGGTCACTTGGTCATACTATTATGATTTGAGAACCCAAAATCTATTTGTCTTTAAAAGTCAGTTTGTTTAGTTGTGGTGGTTGGTTTTTTTTTTGTATTTCCTAGTGGTGGAAACTTCCTTTTCATGCAGCAAGAAACACATATTTCTTAATGTTCTTATTCAAAGAGTTAAGTATCAAGAAGGTCCTATCTTGTTAGATTTATTTAAAAAGTCATGCCAGCTAGCAGGGATGTGCAGTTTCAGTCTGTAATTTGGTTTTCTTATTGTCCTGGGACAGCAGAATAATCTTGCATGGGTTTTTTTTTTGCACAAAACATTGTTAGCCTGATGCAACCTCTGCATTCCTGATGGTGAAGGGCCTTGAGGGGAAGCTGTTTCAGGAGCAGCTGAGGTCACTTGTTCTGTTCAGCCTGGAGAGGATGAGACTGAGGGGAGACCTCATTGCAGTTACAGCTTCCTCATGAGGGGAACAGGACAGGCAAGCACTGATCTCTTCTCTCTGGTGACCAGGGACAGGACTCGAGGGAATGGCCTGAAGTTGTGAGGGGAGGTTTAGGTTGGGTATCAGAAAAAGGCTTTTTACCCAGAGGCTGGTTGGATCCTGGAACAGGCTCCCCAAAGCAGAGGTCGCAGCACCAAGCCTGACAGAGTTCAAGAAGCTTTTGGACAATGCTCTCAGGCACATGGTGTGACTCTTGGGGTGTCCTGCCTAGGGCCAGGAGCTGGACTCGATGATCCTCTTCCAACTCAGCATATTCTGTGGTTCTCTGATCATGTCTGAGGCTCCTACCTCATGTTTTCAGTCTATTGGTTGACGTTAACAAATTTTGACAAAAGGGCAGGTGTTTCAGGTATATTTACAGTTTCCAGCTTAGCTTAACCTCAAGGAAAATGTGTGCTGTTCCTCGAGAGAAGACACCTGCATTGCTGTTTCCTCCCTTATGCTGCTCTCACAATCCTGTGGCTCTCTGGTCACCAGAACCACCTCCTAATCTGGGTCAAAATGAATCATTTCTAGGCTAGGCCAACTCAGACATGAATAAATAAGCTGATCACATGGCCACAAAGTTCTTGTCAGTGACAGCAAGCAAGTAAGAGTGAGCTGCTAGGGAGGCTGGCGGGGAGGAGGACAGGGAGTTGGGGATTACCTGGTTCATGAACAGCCAGTTGCTAGATTGAACCACAAATCTTTGCAGGGTCAGGCCTCGGTTCTGATTTACACACAAATTTACTTGTTTTTCAGAGCTTTGTGCACCATAATAGGAGAAAAGACGAAGAGAGGGCTAAGGAAGCATCTCCAAGTGCAAACTTCCCCCTTGTGGACTATAACAAGGAGATTAATTTTTATTGTTCTTTTTTCTATTATCTTCACATTCTCTCATGGGACCAGCTCAGTGAGGCTTGTGTAGCAAAACTGAACTGATGGCCTATTGTCCTTCAAGAAGGAAGGACAGTGTGGAGGAGGGATGAGGAAGGAAAGACTATAAAGAAACCTTGTGCCTCGATCTTATGTGAATTTTCCTTTAAGCATGCTGTAGGCAGCCTGGAAGAGAAATGTCTCCTGGATGCTCAGTGTATAACTATGGGCATGAAAGCAGCCTGATTTAATTAAACAGGTTACCAAATTAATTCAGACTGACATTAGTGATACAAACATTTAGTTTGGTTTTTCAGAAGAGTCTTAGAGCACTTGTGGGAATAGAACTGTCTCTGTAGTTTCACAGATTGTAGAGACACTTCAGGTTCAATTTTGATTTAATAAGTCTTCCAGCAAAATGATAGCAGTAGAGTAGCAGAAGAATTGCCTTACAAGGTGCCTTTCACTGATAACAAAGCATAAGCAGCCCTGACTTGCCTTATATAGGGATGTTAAATTTCCTTGTCCCATAAAGAGCTCCGGGTCATCAACCTCCATAGAAATGAATGTGTACTTCCACTGCCTGAGTACTCCTGTGAAAGGAGACCCCAGAGACCAAAAAAATACTGTCTATTATAGAGTTGTTCCTTATGTTTAGGCACTCAGAATCCATCTCACAATAAAAACAAGTTCAAACTGATCCATTGTGGAAACTTCCAGACTGGAAGATACGTATCTTTTGAGGTGCAAGTTGCCTTTTTAAAATGACGTTTTATAATCCTTCTTTTATTTTTTTTCTTTTATAAAGGAAAAAAAAAATCCCAATCATTGAAGTGCTACCATTCATGTAGAAATCCATTTCATGAAGAAATCCTTCTGAGGCATTGATACTTGTGGCATTTGGAATTTGATAGTTCTATAAATATTGTGGGAAATTTATATTTATTTTTGTGAGGATCCCCTAGCAAATATCTATTAGCTTTGCGCATTATACCTTTATTGCTTTGTTTTTTCAACTAGATCCGAGCCTACTGAGAGCAGCTGCCTGAAGGTAGAGGTGAAGACCAAGATTATTTCTGTTCTATTGATTCATTGTAGCTGAGGATGAGGTTGATAAATTCAGCTTAGCAAGCAGACTTCTTTGCCTGTGCACTGCTGGGAAGTATCCACACTGAACTGCTCCACTGAAGACAAATATTTCTATAATTTGGACATTGATTGCTGTTAACAAGTGCCACATACAACTCCTTCTGTTTCTTGTGATCTCAGTCAAAATCACCTGTACTCTCTTGTTCCCACAGTGCTTAATGCTGTTTCAGAACTTTCCTAGGGAATTTATTGTGGTCACAGATATTTGTGCATAACTTTTAAATCTATTTGTGGCTATGTGATGCTCTTAAAGTATTTGGAATTAATATCTGCCATTTGTTAAACAATGACTAACTCCAAAAACATTTTTGCTGTTGCATATCTAAGTGTTGCAAAGCAAATGAGAAAAAGTTTACATGTGTTGTCCTAAAGACAAATAAAAAAGAATTTCAAATATTCTTTTCTACTACTGCTGATGAGTAACACATGTTCTGTGTTTTCAAACCCCTGCACTTCAAAAAAATAAGAGATCCCTGTCTTCTAAAAGTCACATGCTTTGATTTAATGAATAAACAGAATACACAGTGCAAATCAGTGAAAACCCAAGTGCTGAGAGAACACGCAAGGAAGTGAAATAAACTCTGTATAAAACGTGGACATTTAGTAGCAATTAAATGCTGCATTAAGTAATTTGTTAAGGCTCTTCTTGCATACCTAATGTCTGAAAACAGCAGACTGATCTGGCTCTTTGTGTAAAACATGGAAGTGTGCATGTGCAAAATTACGGAGGGACTTTTAAGCTGGTCTAGACTTTCACTTATGTGTTTTACTGGATTTGAATTTTGGTTTTTGAAGGCTCAGAGGTAACTGATTTTGTTGTCTTTAATAAGCTATACGAGGAGACAGAATGAAGGCTGAAAAAATATGAACATGACAAATGTATCAAGAAGCTAAATAATTATTCTTAATAATCATGAATATATGTCTAAACCACTCTTCCACTGCTTCTAAGACTTATCCATTACTACTGAAGGGACATTTTTTTACAGCGCCTGTTACAGTAAATATTCTTCTGATTTGACTATGGATAACTTTTTCCCTTGTTTTCATCTGCTATTCAGAGGCTGATTTAAAAACCTAATTCTTCTTCTAGAGCTGCATGTCCAAATTTAGCATAAGGAATTTTTTTGTTTTGTTTTTTTTAAAATCAAAATTATTTTTGTATCATTTTTCTGTACTTTTTCTCCTTACAAAAGTGATGAAGCTATTGGAGAGAATCCAGTAAAAGGCCACTTTGATTAAGGATCACCATTCTGTGATGCTTCTTCTGTACTTGTACTTTTGTGACCTTGTTAGGATTTGAACTAAAAGCAAATCCTGCACTAATTCACATTTAATCAGTGCCAGTGCAATTCCCTTGATGTCCTGCAAGGTGACCAGCACATTGCTAGCAAAAGCTTGGTATTCTTAGTGGCATCTCTTGGACTTAGGTGGCATACCCTTGAAAATACTAATGAGCTGGATAATAACAGTTTTGGATCAACTCTCTGAAATTTGGTCACCTAGCTTCAGGTACTTGATTGCAAAGGCAACAAGTAATAGGCCAACTGATTATTCTAAAATGGACCTCAAAATGATTGCTGAATAGAGTAAAACTATGTCTATAATTACTTGTGTGCGCAAAATTGTGTATCAAAAAATATCCATGATGGAAGACCTTTTAAAAATACTGTGAATTGGAAGGCTGTTGCACTAGAAATGAGAGGTCCTTAAAGCAGAGTGTTATATGGAGAAGAGGAAATATAACTTGCTCTGTCAAGCATTCTAATTTGCAGGTTCCTGCTCTATTATAATTAAGGGATAGGAGTAATAAATAGAAGGATAACATTTCATGAAGCAAATAAGACAGAAGAATGAATATATCACTTTTACTTCTTCCATAACTTCTCTTGTATTTTTTTTTGAGTGATTATTAGTGTTGATCACCCTCTAGCTCAGAGCTGATAAAATAATAAAGATAGTATTGTTCCCATGGATGCTGTTACAACTTCGTATCACAGACATCACTAAAGAATTCCACTTTTTTTTTGGTCTGTAAATAATGGTTAAGGCACAAGGATTTTGGAGTGGAGGAGGAAAAAAATAGGGAGGATGTTGCCAATGTTACCTTACTTTTGTTTAAGTGTTTTCCATACCTCCAGTTTGCTCAAAGATAATTGAGAAGAAGAGATGTGGGGAACTGATTGAGACAGAGGAAATAAAGACTGGTAACATTTTCAGATGGACTGTGTGTGTTTATAAGTGAGAAGGCAGGGCAGGTATAATCTTAGACTAAGATTTTTGATGAATGAAGACATTTGAGGTATCAAGGCTGATATTGAGTTATATAAACATGCTGTGCATACAAGCGCTCATTATACAATATGGAAAAAAACCTCTTGAAAGACGTAAACGGTGCAAAATTTCAGGTTCTTATTTTGTATTCAGTATTTTCACTCCAGTGACGTTACTCTCTACGTCCAATCTACTGATTTTATACCAACAGCTCAGCACCCTGTAAGTCACACCACTATTTCAGGTTTCTGACTGTAGGTCTTATCATGATGACAACTCCCTCGAGCTATTCAGGTATTGCACACGCAGAAAACAATGGGCTTTATTTGTAGTTATTCCCCACCAGATGAGGGTACAACATGTTGGATAACTACCTACTCCTCCTAAATGAATATGTTGAAAGATTTATATTCAGAATATATTTTTTTTGCCCTCCTCTGCTGACAAATTGTTTAGCTGGCTGCTCGTCATAGCAAGCTGTCAGCCATATGGATGCCATTCAGCCATTTTTCCTTCTCGGAATGCTATTGAGCAGGGCCCACACAGCCAAATGTCCGTGAGTCCTGCGATTCAGAGTGACTCAACAGAGCTCAGAGAAAGGCCACAATTTTCTCAAGTGGCAGCAGGCACCTGTGTCTCTGCTTTACTCATCTTCCTGTCAAAAAAAAAAACCCCTCCAAAGAACCCTCATGTACATAAATTGAAGTTCTTTCTGCTGGGCTGCACAGTTGCATAGCTGTCTGCTTTACTGATGTGGCTTTGCAGCTGTAACAGATGAGTAATATTAGATAAGACGCATGAAGAAAAAAAAATAAGAGGAGTATGGCAGTTTGCAATAACCTTGGCCATGTTGCAACACAGAGGGGAAAAATAAAACATGCGAAAGTTGTCAGCTGGTGTGGAGACACTGTTATTAAAATAGAAATAGGATGGAAAAATCATGGCTCAGATGAGCTGCTAAGGGATTTTCAAGCAGCCATAAAAACGTGCAGCTATATTACACTAAGTGTTAGTTTACCATTAGACTTCCTAGCAGTAATAGCTGTTAACCAGCACAACCTTCATAGGAACATTTTCCTAAATGTGTCATCATTGGTTTAATTATGCAGAAATTCCCAGGGAGGCTGCCTGTGATGGCTTTTTATGCCCCAAGTTTAAAGAGGACAAAGGAACCTGTACTGTGTCCCTTTTACTTTGATATCATGGTCCTGTGTGCTTAGAGCTTTAGATCCTGGGGGATAAAGGGAAAAAATGAAATATAATTTTGAATTTTCTCATTAGATGGACATTTTCTGACAAGGTCCAATGCAAAGAGAAGCACCAACCCCAGTTTGGGCCCTAATCCTGGATCACATGGTTGGTCTAAACCCTGTTTGGGTTTTGGCCATCCTTTGGCCTCCCTCATGACGATAAGAGTATTTTAAACCATTCCAGATGATCACGGTTTTGCTTAGCTGCCCACACTTTGCCATGGTTACGTGAAGAAGTAACTCCATGACACATGGTTGGCATTTCTCTCGTTCGTTTGTTTGTTTGTTCGAGCTCCGGGCGGGGTATCAGTGAGCTACATCCGTGAGAGGAGGCTTGAGTTTACATCCCTCCAGCCCCCGGGCTGGTAATTTTAACAAAGCTGCCCGAGTTTGCACATTGGACGTGTTTGGGGCGTGCCAGGGTGGGGGTGGTACAAGGGGGATGTGCTACCAAACAGCAGGTGAAGGTGGTTTCACTGCCACGGGAACCAGATCTCCTGGGGGGAAGGGGGCAGATCTGGTGTGTTGGGGAGGCAGCACAGAGACATGTTGTGTGGTAGCTGTATTTGTTTTTAAAATTGTTTGTGGCATGGAAATGTCACTGATGAAGGTGGTGGCTCGGAGAGGGCTGGCAGTGACCTTGGTTTAAAGCGTTTCCAGCTCTGCATTGGCCAGGATGACCCTCACTAAGTTCCTGGCTGAAATGTTTTCCTCTGATACATAATTATGGTAAAATCGATGACCTTGTGGATATACGTTCTTGACAGCAGTTTCATCCATTGAGCATTTGCTTGGTGGATCCTGCTGAAAAACTAAGCAGATGGTTTTGGTTCTCATGAAAATTAAGATTGGATCAAAGGCTGAGCATTTATGGTGTCCCCAGACCATGCTTGTGTTGTCGTGTAGCTCCCAAACCTAAGTGCCCTTCTGGCCATCTTTAGTCTGACCCTTTCAGTTTCTTGAGTGTTCGGGTTTGGGACAGGTAAGTTATAAACACGACTTCTCCACACTGCAGTGTCTCAGTTGTGACTCTAGCAACGATGCTTGCACTGCAATAAAAGATGCAAACAGTCAACTTAAGTGATATTTTTATTTATGATTCTAATCAATCAGGAAGACTGGAATCAAATAATAGTTCTAAACTTGCCTTGCATTTGCACGGATATGATCATTTCTCTAAAGTGGAAGTGGATTTCCTCTCTCTTGCAGCCATCAAAGATGTCAATTGCAAGTGAGTACAAAGCTCATATTTCCTAAGGGAACTATTCAATGGGAAATATTATGAACATATTATGAATTTTTTAAAGAAACTGAGAAATATGGTGGATGCCTTTTGCCTTTTTTTATCATTTAAATTTATTAGACAATTGTGAATGGCCATTGAGAATCACCAGTAAGAGCATTTACCATTGAAAGAGTATTAGCTTGACTTAGTTTCCACCCAGTTACATTCTCATGCAAAAGAGAATTCCATGCAAATGTAGAAAAAACATTAAAAAATAACATGAAATTTCTAAAACCTTAAAAAGTGTTCTTGAATTGCAACTTTTTTGCTCTGCTTCTACAGCAGAGGAAGCATTACATGTGATTAGTAAACTGACATATTGTGGTTACTGTATTTGTCCATTTTTTGAATTGACAACCTCTTAGTACAGTTTTTAGAGTAAAAAAGAAAAGTGAGTCCTGCTGAACTAATTTACCAATTAACTCATAAAGTTGTATGAGATGGGTATTGAAATAATTGCATTTAAGGTATGTTCTTTACACCTGCAAGTGAAGCAGCTGCTGCCAACACCTCAAAAATATCCCTTCAATAAACTTTCAGTCTGCTTAATGACTTTTTCCATTGATGCTGGGGTTTGGCCTATTACACAAACATGAACTGCTCAAGACATTACACCTAAGTTATGTTTTGAGAATTTTAATAAATTTTGTTAAAGTTAGAGCTTAATGCATGTTGTCCTGCTTTAAATTTAATTTTAAATGAAAGAAATAGACTTATTCTATAAGAAATGTAAAAGAACATGGCATTTTTTAAAATTAATTCATACAAATTTTGGAATGTTGGCTTATCTGGTTTTGCACTTCATTATGCCTGCAGATTTCAAATGGCATTCGACTGGGCTTTGTGTATTCCCTAAAACAGACTTTTCAGTGAGTATTTGTGTCTATGAAAATACAGATAAAATCCTTGTTAACAGGAGGAAATTATTTTCAGGTTTTTAGTGAGGCTAGTAAGACCACACTATTGCTTTCCAAGTTACATGGAAGAATTTTTCAGCCAAGGACACGACTGAAAGCTAAGGACCTGTGGCAGAATTATCTGATTTTACTTGGAATTTGTTTAACTGTTATGTGTATTGGTGAAGGCCATTTACTGTGACAAGAAATGTCAAATAAACCAGTAATAAATCAAAACAGGAGATAGAATACGGTTCTCTTTTGTTTTTTCATACTTTGGCAAGGTAAGGAGGGGTTTATAGACTACTGAAATTCAAAGGATTGCTCACACATGGAAAAATATTTTTTCATTGGGAGAATTCTGTAAAATTAAGCCTCTGAATGTGTTACAGAAGTTGTTCCTAATTACATATTTTAATGGTATCTAATCAGTAGTACGTGCAGCCTTTTGTGTATGACCAGCAGTAACTGTTTCTTTTAAATGACCATTTCTCCCCCTTCTCTAGTTCTATGATACAGTAAAACATGTGGCATGAGGAGATATATATATATATATATATACATATATATATATGTATGTATATATGATGCATGTGCCTTTGATACACTTCCTTGCTGTAGACAGACCTTAAAATTGAAATTCTGGTTAGAAAGTGTTCTTGCATTTATAAAGCCTGAAGCTTATTTATGACTTCACTGGATGATGGCCACTTTACATCAAGGAGAATTAATTTTTTTGATTACTGAATGTATTTTTAAAAAGAATTACTTGTTACCTTTTGTTGCCCTGTTTTCCTTTAACAAAACAAATCTCTTCATCCAAGGACTAGAATAACTGTTTAGAAGTGGACTTTGTTTCAAATCCTTCTTTACCAAGATGGCTGTGAGATTCAGTACCGGATAATTCACAGCTTTCACAGTATTTTTTCCATAAAGAGCAACTTCCATGTCAAATTAGGAAAGATGAAGGAAAACATATGCCATGGTTTTCACAACTGCTTAAAAATCATCAGCACTTTTAATCTGCTAATGAGATCCTGGATATTTAAAAACCAGAGAGGAAGGATTAATACTGGTGGAACAGTTCCAACAAAGGTAAGAAGTTCTGGAATCTTGAAAAGTCATCCCAATCTCTTAGCAGAGCAAAGTATCAACTTTATTTAAAATGCAAAACTAAAGAGAATTCTTTAAAATGTATTGACGTAGTAAAACTCCATGGGAGCTTTGACTCATTTGTATGTGCATTTTAATGGTGTTCAGGGGTTTTTTGTGTCAAAAAAAGGGAAATCCACAGTTGTGTAATATATGTGTTTGAATGTTCAAAGAAATAGGAAATTGAAGTCATATTTAGCTGAATATAGAATAATAGACTCTACAAAAGTCAATTAATAATATCAGTTTTAATATTGTAGTTTGTTCCATTTTTTGGACACTTACTCTTCACTAAGCAATCATAGGTTTTTACCTCAACTATGTCATCTTTTTTCACATTGATTAATTAATGTAGTAATTTAAATAATTTAAGTCACTTTAGTTTGAAATTGCTGATAGATAATGGGAAAAGAAAAACCAAAAAGCATTTTATTTCTTAAAAGCCAGTTCTGTTAATGCATAGTTTTCATCATATATTTCCATTTGTTTTTAATTACTAAGTACATATCCCTGAAAATTACAAACCCTTGAGGGTAAAAGGTTCTTCTGCTCCTGCTGCTTATTTCTTTCACACAGACATCCTTCCCTGTTTCTGGTAACCAGACTATCTTTACAGCAGCACATGGTAACACTGCAAACTTTGAACACTGGCTTCAGTGAGCCACAAGAAGCTTTTGGACAACACAAAGCCTTGATCGAACCTTGAGGTGGTGTAAATTGATTTAATTCTGGCTTGGGCCAGATGTTCAGGTTTACACTATCTCAGCATCTTATCTGTGTATATATCTTTACATAAACGTCTGCAAAAACCATTGAGAGGTGAAAACTGAAATTACATAGTGGCAGAATCTCTGTAAATAATAAAATTTCAGGCTTGCCGTACAGCATTCCTTTGGCTTTTGTGGTTGACTTTGTACATATATTATAAATATAATGAGCATGTGAGATGGGTTTGAAGTAGAGCAGTATCTGTGTTGCATGAATTAACAGTAGTTTTATCAGGACTGGATGTAGTCTTCATCTAAGCAGGAATGCTGCTCAGCTGCATAGTTGTGACCATGTCAGATGTGAGGGAAAAGTGGATTTTACACAACAGTGCTAGTAGGGCTGGAAGGGAGAATTAAAGCATCTTCATTCATCTATAAGATCTATGAGTAATATTTTCCGCTTTATTCATGGTTCATCTTCCATTTCAGACTTTTGGATGGCATTAGCACAGCTTTCTCCCAGAAATGAAAAAAAAAAAAAAGAAAAAGGCAGGAAAATAGACTCTATCTTTTGGATATATTCCTTCCTTAGGAACTGTGCTAATGTAACATAATTTTCAGGAAAAAATGTTAGACAATGTTAGGCAGCCAGCTTCCCAACTTGCTTCCCCTGTTGTGGCACAGATCTCGTCCCTGTCTTCCAATCTCTCTGTGGGACACTCCTGTGAGCTGGATTGGGGTGCTGCCTGCATTAAAATCAGGTAGAATAGATGATTTGAAATTGTCACCTCACCAAACACTGCCCTGCCACAAACTGACCTTGCTTCAATGGATATGGGAATCTCACTTAGCCAAACAGTACCAGTAAAGGACAATTCAGGAGAGACCAGCCACATCAAGCTGTTTTATTCTTTATCAGCATCCAGTTAATTTGTATCAAGGGCTGGCTAGATAGCTGGGGGTGTCAGGAAGCCTGTATGCTAATTGCCTTTAAAAAGAAATGCATCAGAGCCACTGGGGCATTTCTGTTGTGGTTTTAGATTATTCATATAAATTATGAGGTTATCAAATGTGAATGTGAAATTGTCAGGCATATGCTCAGATATCATCTTCCTAAGCTGTGCAATTACTCAGGGTGTCATCTCAGTCTTCAAGCAACCAGAAACTTCTGTTTCTGCATAAAACATCATCAAGGTATTACACAGCCTTTGGCAATAGAACACAATTAAAATACCTCAAGCAGTGAAACCCATTAATATAAAGCAGGCGAAGTTCAAGAGAAATAGTTCGGGTGTGCCTCCTTGACAGTGACAGGAGCACAGAGCCCTTGCAGATTAAATCACCCTGCTGAGAGGCTGAGGTCTCTGCATTGTAATGTCTCCAATACAGTGCCCAAGCTGCTACACTGAGAGATAATTTGGACACTTCTGTGCCACACCTCAGTGCCTACAGGCAGCAGCGGTCATCCTTTTGTGAGTTCAAATCATACCAAGGCAGGAATAGTACAGCACAATACAGATGTTTATGCTACCAACTTCATCTGCAGCTGGATTAGACTGTCCTGTTTTTCTCCTGACTCCCTCTGGCCCCGTGGCCGAGTCCTCACAGCCCATCAGTATGGGCACAACCAGTTCGAGCAGCTTGGATGCAATCTGCCTCTGCTCGGGAACTCAGTGAAGTTATTATGGGGCCCAACCTGCTCCAATGTGTTCTGCAGGACCAATAAAACCAAGGAAACCTCTCCCCCAGCCCACAATTAATCATATCCTTTGAGATCAGGAATTCTCTGTCAACACTCTGAGTTACAAAAACAAGTTATACAGGCGGCTCCTTAGCATTTGTGCAGTGCTTTTATAGAAAACCTATAATGTTTTCATCTTTTGAGCATCAAAAAAATGAGATACACTGCACTATAGCGAATCAAGTTGCCTTGTAGACACTTTGCTAAGCTGTCTTCATAGATGGTTTTTGAAAATAATAGTTAAAATAGTTCAGAATAGTCACATAGAAAAATTATGTGCTGGAAACTTTCACTTCACTGTTACTGTATTTACACTAGGTAGAGTTTACATTATGCACATAAAGAAAGCATCTGTATACTCTAATTATAGAAGCTTTAATAAACACCAGCTTTGAACCATGACTTTCTCTCTATGCACACAATCCCAGCACACGCAATTGAGAGACATTTTCCTGTGCTACCTTTCTGATGTCCCACATGGGGCTTGACCCCACACAAGTACCTCTGTGCAGATAAAGGCAGGATCTGGATATAGTTGCTTTCTGAACTCTACTGAAGTTGCCAGCTGTGAGCATTTCTGGATGGCAACATCCATCATTGGAAAGAGAACAATTTATTTCATGTAAACATGTACAGAGCTTTCAGATGAGAGTCGCTCTCAGTCATTGCTTTCACGGCCTGTCCTTGAAAGGATCATCAATTTTCACTTTTTTAATACATCATTACTGAGTTACTCATCTCTCAATTAATGTACTGAGACTTTAAAAGAGGGTGAACCATGTCTTTTATCCCACTGTCATCCCACCTGATGACACTCTACTTTTCAAGAGGGCAGCATCTCTTCCCACCAGAACAGCCATCAAAAGGTAGATCTATCAGTGGTGCAGTCCAGATGTACATCCTACAGTTTTTGTCAGGCAAGTAGAGCTACATATCCTTGCCAAGTAAAATTTTATCTTCTAACTTAGTGTTTTGCCTTTCATTTTTTCTGCCAAGGGGCCTGTCTGCTATGGGCAATCCAGTTATTGTTGAGAATGATAGATCTAGCAACAACAATTGTACTCATAAAGCTTTGCTGTGCTAGCCTCTGCCATTAACTGAAAAATATGTTTTTAAATGTAAAGGTATGATTCTCTGTGCCAGGTACTTTAATGAAATCTACATATAATATGTGCTGTGCTTCCATTTCAGAAGTTTTTATGATTTGCTTGAGTACTTATTCAGGGTGTCTGGCATGATTTTTTAGCTGGTTAAAATTCCTAAGTGTCATTTCCTTTATGTGGTTACAGACTTTCTCATTAATACCTGTACAACCATCACACTAGATGTTACACACCAGATGACACTTGCCAAAATCATCTTGCCTCCTGTACTGTCACCTGGCATCCTGCAGGCTCCAGACTTGCACCGTAGTGAATGCTCTGGAAGCTGCCTCTTCCATCAGGATTCCTCTTTCCCCTGACTGAGGGCTCATATCACAGTAAGACCCTGCAAACTGCTTTTTAGTGGTCACTGTTTTGGCTCTCTTAAATTCATCAAGGAATTCCTACCCATCCATTCCTACATAGAAGCTTTTTATTTGCATAGTGTGAAGACTGACTTGGTAAATAAGTTCTATAATAAATGAATGCTTGAAATAATACGGCAACGATTGGAATGGCTCAAAACTTCTCTCATGATTTGTATGCAATCTATGTGGGAAATGGCATTTACAGGTGCAGTGAAGAAGGTTTCTGTTTGCTCAAAGGCTCTCACTGTTTGTCCCAAAATAAATTCAGGGAAAGAAATTCAGCTTCCAGCATGTTTCTAGAAATCTGCATTTGTTATGCTCCTGTGTCTTCTTTACCATGTACCACTCCTTTATAGAGCCCTTGTCTTGCATGTTTTCCTTTCAGAGCTGGAGACCAGACTGCCTGCAGCAATGAAATTCCCTGCTTCCTAACCTGAGCAGGGGCAGAGGTAAGGAGGGGAAAACATGCTTCTGGGTAATCTCTGTGAATTATAATTTCTTTTTTGCAAACATTCTTGGTTTGGATTGACTGAAATCTGTTGCTTTGTTTGGAATTTGTTTTCACTGTGTAAACAACAATTATTATAATGCTTAGATTTGTGAAAGTGAATGGGAAACTGCTACACATCGTTTAAAGCGTGTCATTTTAATTTTATGCTTGGATGATTTCAATTTGGTAAAAACACTGGTGTTTAGGAAGTACAGCAGAGAGCAGAGGATAAAGGGCAGGGTGTGAATGCTTTGTCATTATGTCCTGGTTCCTACAGAGAGGGTGATCCTAAGCCCTGAACTGCAGTAGGTTGGACAGGAACTCTTTGGAAATGTGTGATGGCCAAACAGATGCCTATGGCAGGGCAGCACTACATGTCTTAGCTCTGGAGAGCATTAAACACACAAGTGTTTACAGGACCTGTGCTCTAGGAAGCCTCAGGGTGGAGAGATGCTTGGTCAAAGTAGCCCCTTCCCAGCTTCTTTTCAGGTGCTGTTCACACAGGCAGGGAGCAAGTGAGCTGTGCATGTGAACCACGTCATTGCTTCACTCACAAGCCAGGCATGCTCCAGCAGACCCACAGAGGTGTTACATGCACTGAGAAAATCCATGGTAAATCAGGAGTTGCTGTGAGTGCTCGGCAGGCATGGACCTACCTCAAGAAAGAAGGCACTTAGGGCCTAAGTGGCCCTGTGTTTGCAAAAGCCAGTCCACAGAGGGCTGCATGTGAGAGGTACTGGTTACTTTATGCTTCTCCCCACATAAAAAGGCAGCTGTGTTGTTGTGTTCCCCAAGGACAGCCGAGTTCTTGTGCATTGGAAAAATCAGCTGTGAAATGACTGAGAAAAATTTTGTTGCATTTCCCAAAGGCAAAATTAGAAGTCTGCTTGTACAGTGTGCTTATGAATTGACTGAATCCAGCACTTTCCAGGCCTGGTTCCTGCTGTAAGGAACCAGCAGCAGAGCTGCATTTTGATGAGGAGTTCTGCTGTTGAAGTGAACACTTCATGTCTTTAAAGAAATGTTTTCTTATGATTAAGTTATTATTGACTAGGTTATGATCAGCTGTATGAAAATACGGATTGTGATGTGTCAGGCAAGGTAGAATACTGTGCTCTCTTCCCCACAGACAGCTCCTGTCACTGTCATCACCTAAGTGAGGCACACGCACACCACAGGGAGGCAAGATTCCTGAGCTAATCTTGAATCTGCAGTTGATGTTCTGCTTGACTTTTTAGAAGCTTCCTCACATCTCCTGGATTCCATAAAACAGAGAGTGATAGCATGTGATAGGACTTTGATCTTGCAGACTTAAATGCTTTTTGTTTCACCAAATCCTTTAATATCTTCTTTGTTTTATGCAGTAAATATACTGCTTAGCTTCTTTAAAACCACAACCAGCTGACTGGTTATATTCCTGTCAGTGCTGGTCACTTGCCTGACTTATAACATGACTTATTCCTCTTCTGACTGATCTCCTCTCATGTGCCACTTTACCTGAATTCCTTTTCTGAAATTGCCATTAGTGCTTAGGTAATAAAAGCACAGCATCCTGTACATACTTCAGTACTTCACATCACTCAAGAATCTACCTGTCAGGATTGTCATTCTTTTTAGTAGGTTTTCTACAGATAAAATTAGCAACATGATAGAGGCTTTTATCAATGATTAGCTTACTGTAGAACATATTTCATATACGAAGAAATGTGCTGTGTGCCATTTTGGAATGGTATTGTGGTTTCATAACATCCTGTCAGCATGTAGGCACTGCAGTGAGAAGCACACGATTCTGACTTTGCTCTGACTTTGTGCTAGAATAACTCCATTGCTTCGAAGGGGCAGAAATGAACTCAGTCAGGTCCTGTAGAGTTGCAGAGATGAGCTGGTGGGCAAAGCAGAAACTGTGAGAGACTGGACTATTAATGGTTAATGGCTCAAAGCATTCTGGGCTTCATTGGGAGTTATAAACATTCTTAAACCTGCAGGTAAATTTTAATTCATCTTCCTTGCCCACAAATGTGTTTGTAGGCCTAGAGATTTTTGTCTGGCAGAGTTGTTTGGTTCTAAGTGTCCTCTTACCCAGTACCAGGAAAGTAACGAGTAGCACAGTACCAAACACCACTCTGCTGCTTTCATGATGTTGCTGCTGCTCACGTAGCTTTTCCCAAATTAGCTTTTGACTAATTGCTGGGTCCCTCTAAAAAAATAGCTGCTGCTGCACAGAACCTAGTGCAGCTGCCAGGGAGGTTTGGTTCCTCTCCAGCTGAGATCCATGTCACTGCAGCTGCACAACTCTTACCACCTGACCTACTTAAAGTCAGTTTGGGCAGAGTTGCTTAAGCTGCAGTCAAGCCTTTTTGTTTAGGGTAGATGAAGCCTCAGGTCCAAGTGTTTATCATTGCTGTGAAAACCACAGTGTTATCCACATGCTCATAAATTTCTATGCAATTATCTGCATAATTTCCTGTCTGTAGTATGGCTAGTGTTCAGTCTTAGTTAATGAGATGATTATACATTGGCAGCTGTAAACAGGTATTAACTTTTTTCAGAAATATAAAAGCCTGCTTCACTAAACATACATTTTGTAAAGAATAGTGATGTTTTATATAGTAAGTTTTTATGTACGATTCCTCCTTTGTCTTGGCGAATCCATTGTATTATCCATTTTGGGTGCCCACTCTACACTTCATGGAGCCTTGTAGACCTCATCAGAAGGAACAAATAATGCAGACCATGAGGGTTTTGAACATAAAGTCTCACATAGCTTTTGACATAAGTCTGCTCACATCCTGAGATTCATTCCCTTCCTGCTGTCCCAGAGTCAAAACTTTTGGGTTAGGGATATCAAGGGAACATTCCTGTCTGTTCCTCTTATTATCCATTTATGGACCTGTTGTCCGTGATTATGTGCAGCTGCTTTTTGAGCCTATTGATACTCTTTGTTATCATAAACTCCCATGGCGAGCCTGGAATGGAAAAAATCAGCTTAAATACCATGGTTACACAGAGATAAGCAAGATTTTTGAATGTTTTATAAAAGGGAATTTCTACCATAAATATATATATCAATACTTTGACTTTTTAGCGTAGCAGATATCTGCATAAACCATGAAAAATAAGAAAAGCAGAGTGATACTTCTCTGTCATAAGACACTGAGACACAAGAAAGGCAGAGATGGGCCACATAAAGGTATGGCCAGTCATGGGTTTCATCCAGTTTCACCTCTTTCCAACACTCACCTTGATGCTTAAGGTAGATCATAAGCAGGGGGGAACACCTATAATACTTCTTTTCCAGCACTTTTCCCAAGGTTTCATTGATTTGGAATTCAAAGATCCCAAAGTCTCTGAGTTTAATAGAAACTTGCTGTGTTTTTTCCTTCGCAAAATTATCTAGTTGCTTTCTATGTCCCTACAGTCTCAGCTTGCAAAACACTTTGTGACAGCCTGTTCCCTCCATAGGAATTCTGAAGTTCTGATATTTGCGTGGAGTTGCTGTGAGCACCTTGTGTGCACGTGAAGAATTGCACAGATGAATGCACAGCTATTTTGAGCAACAAATTCAAAGTGTGTTTATGAGCTGTGAACAGAAAAGAGGGAGCGATTTGTTTTGGTTTATCCATTTGAATTTTTTAGCAGTGCTATTGGCATGGACCTAATGCCTGGTTCCTGGCTATAATAATGAAACACAAACAAAAGAATGAATGGTGTATGTAACCAGGGAAGTTATACAACTGTAGGCTTGCATGGTTACACAGATATGTAGAATCAAAGATCATTTTTATAGTCAGAGCAGCTTGTTTGGGTGGATCCAAAGGTATGGTAGCGCATTAAACTTCTGAAAAACACAGTCCTGGTTCTGCTGGACTCTTGAAAACGTGATGTTTTAAACAAGGCCTGCTTCCTGCTGCAGTCCATGGTACGGCTTATCTAACAAAGCCAGGCCCGAGCCTTCAGCCCCAGCTCTGAACTGGAGCCTGTTGAAAAAGCTGGGCTGGTGGAGGAGTGTGGGGAAGGTTTGTCAACAGCTGAAGTGGAGCCTTCAGGGTTTAACATGTTCCATAACCAGTTCAAACAGGGCAGCCACTGAAAACCCCAGATGTCAGAGTTACACAACAGCTCCTTCAGTAAGGCAGCTTCAAGTTTTCAGTGGGCTTTATAATAAAGAGCATGCATGAAATGTTCACCCACAGAGAGTGAAGTGTTTGCTTTTCTAGCAGTACTCACCCACCATCGACTCTCAGCTCATCCTTTCATAGGGGGAGAGAGGGATCTTCATCCCTAATGCATGTTTTTACATTACCCTTATGTTATTGTGCGTGGGTTGTGTATAGCAGACTTAATGCAGCAATTTGTAGACCTGCATCAATTTAGTGCCTTTTTTTGTTCCTAAAGAAATGCTATATTGAATGAAAGTTTGAGGCTTTTTTTCCACCTGTGCTAAGGTTGAGTACTTTGAATGAAAAAGGGTTTATTTTGAAACTTACAGGAGTTTGGAATTTTCTGTCCCTTCCTGTATCTTCATATCCCAGCAGTGTTCAATTGTATCTAATCTTTTTCAGCCACCTACCATAGGATGTGAGTAGTTATGTCCTATAAGCAACCATTTGTCTCCTCCTATGAAGGGAGTCAAGACTGCGAGCTCTTGTACTGAAGCTGTTTAAAGAACCTCACATCAGCTGTTCTGGTTTTAAACATGCAACATTTCTAAAATTTTCTTATGAAGCTCTGCAAATTTAGTGTTTCTAGTGGTCAGGGTTCTTCCACATGGCACTGGTTTTTGGCAGGGTATTTTTAACCATGTTTTGGGGGTATAACAGCACTGCTACTCATTTTGCTGTCTTGCAACGACTGAATTGAAAACCTTCAGTCTTTTTGAGCAGGAGGTTGTTTTCATCCTGAGGAATGATTTAAAAGAACCAACACTGACCGGGTATTCTTATTTGGTTAAGACTGTTGCTTTGGTTTGGTTAAGAACACAAGCCCCAGCGAACTCTTGTTAACATGGGACTCACAGCCTGCCTTCAGCTTAGTTAATTAGCCTCAATGCAGCCTTCACGTACAAGGTAAAAACAAGGCTCCAGCCCTGCCACTCCTTCAAGTGCAAACTACCCTCCTCAAATCTCACAGTGCTGGGGCAACTTAAAAGTGGAGTACTTCTGGTTCTGAATGCTGTAGGACCCAGATCTTCACCTGATGTTCTTTGCAAGGCTCAGCTGCACCATCAGAAGTTCTCTTATTGTCATGCACAAGATCCTTCATCTTTGATGCTTCCTTAGCCCACCTTCCTCCTGGAAGGGTTTGGCACAGTCAGGGCTTAGCTGAGCACTGTCTCACCTCCCTTGCTTTGTATTTCTCACTGGCTTTTCTTTCCCCCTCTCTGACTCTCTCAGTCATTGATCATCAGCATGCTGCTGTGTTCCCATCTGTGCTAAGGACTTTATCCCAGTGTTCTCACATGACTAGAGTAAAAAGGACAAAAGTTACTCGAGATGTTCCATCTCTCATTCTCCCACCTCAGTATTCACCTTTACCTGACCGCTGCCTCACTAAATAAATACTAATGCCAACTTCTAAACAACTTATCCACCAGCAAAATCTTCTGATAAGGACTGTTTTTGATTGCTGACTCGTCTCTTCTGGAGTGCTGGAAGAAGATTTTAGTAGGGTTTTTTTCCTATCAATGCTTGGTCAGAAAGGCTTGACGCAATATTCCTCTTAATGAGGTATCTGATTGTTCCATAGATTTGTTTTTTGTATTGTACTCAGTGTAATATCCTAAAAAATGAGAGGACACATCAGAGGCTGATTTGAACTTATTATATATTTATTTATTATAAATTTATTATTTATGGCAGTAGTCTTATCATCTTACCTTATTTTTCCAGAGAACATGAAAAATACGAAGAAATACAAGTTCTGTTTCCACAAGTCTGAGGAAACACTTCATTAAATGATGGTAAGGAGTACCTAAGTTATCCTGGCTACTACTAAGAAAACCACAAATGCTTTAGCTGTCTTCAACTAATTTTAGTCATTCCATCATCTCTGTTTCCTACTTCAAATTGGAGCTAATATACCATAGGTAATAAAATTTAAAAGCAAATTCATTTTTCTTCTTGATAAGACCAATTATTTTTCTGTATAGAGCTGCCTTCAGTGTCCTTGATGCAGGAATGTGAAAGGGTTCTTTTGGACAGCTGGGTTTAGCTCAGCACCGTGGTATCCTGATGGTTGCTGCTTTAGCCAGGTGGTCAGAGCCCTCTTCTCTGAGGGAGACTCGTGACAGCAGATGACACTAGTGAAAGCCTAAAAAGATTGAGAAATGTGATGTATTGTCCATTCTGTTCCCTCCCATGCTATGCCTTTTCCCAGGATTCTTGGTGGGGGAAAGGCTGTAGTGCAGGGAGAAATAGGCTAATGCACTACATTGTATTCAACAGGCTCTGTTGGCAAGGTCCAAATGGTCCCTACATGGAAATTATCCAGATATTCTTGCTCTGACTGAACTGGCAGAATCTCTTTGCTGGAATACAGGAGATACCAGGAGAGTCTAATTCACTTTTGGCTTTGGACAGCAAGTGCCTCTGCGTGCTGGGGCAACCTGAATGCTCCTGCCTGTTTTGAGTGCACAGTCCTTATACTGAGTGTGTCCTCTTCCACCTTCTTTCAGATGGGAGGACACTACACCAGGGCAGATGAACTGAGTTTGTTGCTATTACATAGTTTTCTAGTGACTCCATGATTTATCATGAGCTTTGTCTCATAGTTTTTCTCGTATGGAGAGAGCTGTTTAATATAACTGCAGGAATGACTGGATCGTGGTAAGGAGCACGTAGAGCTTGCACCAAAGGCTGTTTTGAAAGAGTAGACTTTTCCAAGAGCTCCTAAAAGTAGTGAGGACTTACTTGGCTTTGACTTTAAATAATGTAATTCTTGTCTTTTGTAATAATTTTCTGATAAGCTCCAGCCTCATTCAGTTAGCATGGTAAGTAGCCCTGCTTTGTGAACTGTGTATTATTTGAAGGTTCAACTTTCATCTAAATTATGCCAAATACATGAAAATAGCATCCTGTCCTTATCAGCATGTAGGGGGTTTTTTGTTCATAATTTGTTTGAAATAAAAATAGAAGGTAAAAGAAGTGACAGAATTAATGTAGTACATAACTCTGGAGGCATTGCTACTGGCAGAACATATCCTAATGAAATCATCATTCAAAGGAAACCTTGCTTCCAGTTACAGAATGAACATGAAAATGATAGATTAATATGCTTAAAAGAAAAGTAGATCAATAGACAGAAGGCATGATTGAATAAAATTCAGCTAACTTGGGTAGTTTGCATTTCATTTTGTGCATACGAATCCACGTTATAGATGCCTCGCAAAGGCTTGGCATTTTCTCTGGGCTTTCCATCACTAAGTCATCACTGTGGATTTCTCTGCTGCACCCCTGATTGATATCATATCACTGACTGTCCTGTGGCAGCTACTCCCCAGCAATTTGGCATGTCCTTATTACTCACTTTTAATCAGAAAAGATATTTTGTTCAGCGCCTGCTCTTATCCTCAGTAGGCTTTCTTAAACTTGCATGAATGTTACTGACAACTGATTAAAGCCCAGTGTGGCAATAGAGGTGTCCCCTTAAATGAAAGAAAAAAATTATTGCAACACACAATAAAACTTACTCATAGTTCCAATATTTAAGAGACATTTTTATGATCACATTTGACAGGACCCATCAGGTATTCAGATCTATTTCAACTGAAGTGACTTTATCTACCTATGTCAAAGAAGGCACAGACTCATTTTTGAATTCTGCCTCCTCCTGCAACTCAGGCTGTCTTATCAAGACTGAAATCAGACAATTTTCAGGTGTTTCCTGCAGTTATTCAGAGAGGAATATTTTACTATTCTCCCTTTCTGTGTTTCTTGTAGTTCCTGTGCTCCCAGAAAAAGGCAGGTTTGCCTTGGGAGACTGAGGAGTCAGGATCAATTACTCCGCAGCTCTCCTGAACTCCAGGGGTTAAGGTCACCATCTGAATTTCTCCTCCCATGATGAGCAACTTCCTACCACCAAGTACGGAAAGGCATATTCAGTATGACTCTGGACCTCAGTGAGAAGTGGTATTTCTATTTCCCTTGAGGAGCAGTGGTCATATAACCCACTTAAAATAGCCCAGGTTTTGATTTTTCATTTTAGAAACAAAATTATTCATGACTAGATTGAGTTATGAAAGATTTACTTTGAAGAACAATACAAAACTGCTGATGCAATTATAATGAAAATACTATTCTGAGGTAAGGCTATAGGAAGGAAAAGGACATATAAAAGCAGTTTAATTTCATGGGTTTTGGAAGTCTTGCCCTTTATCTATTAAAGATCTATTTTTATTAAAATTTTGCAGCCTGGAGGTTAATTCATTTTTTAATGTATGTTTGTTTTTCAGTATTATTGATTTAAGCAGCAGATTGCATGACTGTGGCCTAGAAACAGTATTTTGCATGCATAGTATTTATATTTCCTCCTCAAGAAACAAAAATGGCCTTTTATTAAAGCTCCTTGTTTGCTTTCTTTGAAAGCCATGCTAAATGCAGATTAGTTTACTAATGAATTGTCCCATGATCCGCAGGATTATGAATTTTGTCCCACAAAAGCCAACAAGTGTCCCCAAAAGGCACTTTTCCAGCCTGCTGGCTGAGCCAGAGGTGGGCTGAGCAGCTGCTCAGCACTGCCTGCCTTGCTAGAAACTAAGATTTCTCCAGTTAGTGATGCTCTGTAGCGTTCACTAATGGAGTGTTCAAACCAGAACCTAATCCTGAAGGTGGAAGTAGCAATCGTGTAAGAAACTGCTGGTTGATCTCATAAGGTGAATTTATCACCTCTCTGATCCTGCAGTTTTCTATGTGTTACTGTATTCATTCATTCTTACCTTGAGCCTGGCTGGCATTTCCATGCTGCTGTTGCAAAAATGCCACTTTCAGAGGTTCAGAGGATTCCAGGATTCCTTGGAGAAATCCACTGATGAGTTTAGCTCTGTTTTTGGAGTCAGGTGGCATTCAGATTCGGACAAAGCTAAGCTGATCTTGCATGTTATGCAAAAGGGACTTTTATAGCTCAACCCTTGAGCTATAGACCCTTAGAAATATAATTCAAGCAGGGCTCTGTGTTCCCATATATTTACCAAAGAGCCTGAGTGTATAATGCCAAATATGAACCTCAAACATTAAGAAAAGAAAATCTGCTCCTACCAGTTTTACCAAAAAATTTTATTCTTGCTTCAAATAGCATTATATTTGCTGGGTTTACACATCTCTTCTTTGAGTCGTGTGATTATTATTTTTTTACATTCCTCACTTTTTATTTAAAATGCAAATGAAATTTTGTTCTCACAGTTACTGAGAAAACATCAGAAGGGTGTTTTCCAAATAATCCAACCCAAATAAAGCTCAAACCAGAATGAATCCAGAGGCTCAGAAGCCCTCAGAAATCTGATAAAGAATTCTGGTGGGCTCAATCTTAAAATTGTTTAAGCTTGATTTGAAGTTATGATTTAGGGCACACCCATTTGTGAGATTGGGTTACAACAGACAAAAAATAATGCCTTACTATATTAAAGTGGAGAAAATAACCAACAATTCTTTCCTCATGGGTAACCTTGAGTTTACCCTTGAAACAGTCCAGTCAGTGCCTGTGTTTGCTGAGGCACTGGGAATGGACATGTCAGGCCATCAGTGGGGATGATCATATCCAGCTGTCACTATGCAAGTCTCTGTTGGGTGTTACCCAGAAGGGGAGGTGCCCTGTTTGGGGTTTTTATCATGCCCAGAGTCCTGTGCAGACCCAAACCTTTCAGCTTCTTGCCGATGACGTCCATCTGCAGGACACAAAATGGTATCACAGCAGCCAAACCCAATATGGCCTGTCTGTAAGCATAAATGGGATTTAATTCTCTTAAAGGACGTGGGTTTATTTGCAAATTCTTGAAGCCTGCAAGAGAGTTTCTTGGATGGACTGCTTTTTTCAGTAAGCCTGTTATTGACAGACTCATATTCTCACTTTTTTCCCACAGATTCTTACCTACATCTTTCAAGTTCAAAATCTGGACTATAGCTGGTTCCCTGCTGATAAACTCACCACCAGAAAATGAGTGGAAATTCTGGAGAAGAATGATTGATCACTGCCTGAGAGACCTAAACCAAATAAATGAATTAAAGGCACACTTCTGCCTTCCCTCTCCATTTGTTTTAGGAGACATCACACCAGGAAAGACTCCTGAGAGACTGAAATGAATCCTCTTACCTGTGTGCACTAGATCTTGCTGCCTAGGAGATGCACAACTGTCATGTGTAATTGCAGTGTACCTGAGCTGCATTTAAAAATAGGAGCCCTGTGAAACAGAGAGTTAAAAGCTTGAATTAGCATGATTAACAGACAGCTCTATATCAATTTTATTTATGATGAATAATTCAGAGCATCCCAAGTCCCTCATCAGGTTGGCTACAATATTCCATGGAATTAAGCATGGGTCAGAGAACAAGAAACAAATTACAAAACCCTCTTGAAAATACCATGTGGTTCTGAGGCCATCTATTCAAAATCATCCAAAAGTATTCGGTATTGCAGTACCAAACCAAAGTGTTGGACTACCAGAAATGGGAATCCTGCTGCATTCCACATCCTCCCCTCATGTCAGCATGGAAAGGTTGCACTGTTGATGCCTGTATGCTGCAGTCATCTCTTCTCCCTGGAGCATCTCTTCACTGGTGCTGTCTGACTGAACTGATCCATGTTCCTGAATCCCAGCCAACTCAGTGATCACTCACTCCAGTTGTTTAACACAAGGGCAGTAACCACAGTGCAGCTGGAGAGTGGTTGTCAGTCCTGCTTGGATGGCCTCTGAGCACTGAGTGTCCTGCTGTGCGTGTTTTCCCCTTCAAGTGCCTGCATCAGGCTAATTACTGACCCACTGAGCTGGGCTGTCCCTAATGCTCTGCAGAAGAAGTAGAGCAGCATTCCCAACCACTCACTTCTCGTAAAAACTGATGTTTGCTATTGGACAAGACATTTTCCTCTTGTGATATCTTGCACTTGTCTAGAACAAGGAACTTCCTCTGAAATGGGACTCTACCCAGAAGCTTCTGGGTTTCCAACTTGGCAATTCTGTATGAAAAACGCCTGCTAGTATCAACAAATTTTAACTCTAAAAACCTTTAAAGGCTGCTCTAAAACCAGAGAAAGTCAATAAAACCCTACTCAAGGTGTCATTTGGACATTTCAAAATCCAAATAGTGAGACAACTGGTAAGTGACATGTTGTGTGTAGGTGCTTAACTATATGCAATGGATTAATGTTCTGATTTGACTAATTTAAAATTCACTATTTGCACTCAGCTTTCCTTTTTTTTTTTTTTTTTTAAGAGAGGAAGCCATGAATGAATGCAACAACTTCATTTTCCTTAGCACATTAAAATTATAGATTATTGAAGTTAGTACTAGTGTTCGTAGAACACCAATTCTATTCCTTGTATACAGAAATATAAAAATTGACAATAATGTCTGAGCAACTTCTGGCTGTGCACAGTGATGTTTATATTCTCTTTAAAGAGGTGAAGGTGGGAAGGGAAAGAGTTGGTTCAGTTACTAAAATAGCTGTACTTGTCTCTGTGAATGTTTTGGAGAAAAGAATTCCTCATATCTGATGGAATCATTATTGACATTTGCCAGGTCTCTGCTGGAGCCTTTCACCTTTTTATCTGCAGAAAATTCTGTCTCCTGTAGAGATTTGTGTCTCTCTTCATTCTAGAGCTGTGAGAGCTCTACCCTCACTCTGAGGAGGCAGAAACATCATGCCATAAAGGCTTTGCTTCCAACCAGTTTTCAGTATGGAGCATTTCCATTGTCCTGGAGTCATCTCCAGGCATTGACAACAAGTGAGACATAGATCAAAACAACTCCTGGAACCTAAGACTGATTTTTGTATTGTTTAGCTCTATAGATGCCATCCACAACAAGGGGAATATCTCTGCTGAGGTTAAATATTCTGCAAACAGAGAAATTACCTTTATAAACACTGCAGCAGGCCTAAGGGACATTTTTTTCCTTACACAGTATTAATTTTAAAAGTAATCAAATCTCTTAGGAGTGCAATGCCACATGAAGTGATTTAAAGTGTGTCAGAAGATGAACAGAAAAGTTAACATTACCATTTCGTCTTTGCCATTGTTTCTGTTATGCCCAAACTTCACAGAATACAATAATGCATGTAAGAGATCTGGCTGGCTGACGTCTGTCCATCCTGAGGCACAATGGAAGGAATCAAGAATAGAGCAGCTGCCTGAATTCTGAACTGTCTTGTTTTTATAGGCTCTTACATAAGCCTTTTTTTCTTCTGAGTCTGTATTTACCAAGTCAAGGGTCTATCTCATTGTTCCATTAGTGCAGTACCTGAATTCGCAGCAAAGCAAAGAAATATGGCAATAAATCTTATTAGATGTTGTTGTATGAGGAACACAGCCCCAAAGGCTCTCCTGAGCGAGCCACATGCCTCTCAAACAGATATCAAAGAGAATAAGATTATGTGCAACAAAAGAGAACAGCAAACTTTTTTCGAAATGATGGTATCTAAACTGCACAGCACAAATGCCATTCTTTGGGAAAGCAAGATTTTTCAGGTGATCTGTGCATAGAAGCACTGATGGGATATGTGAGAAGAGAGGACAAAGTGCTTCTGCACTCATTCCTGTCTCTCCCTCCACGTTCCTGGCAGGAATCTGAGTGGGCCAAGGCTACAGGGGCTGCCCCACTTTTCAGACCCCACAGCTGATGAGGTTCAAGTGTTAGTCTGAATTCAGTCCAACTCATTTAAAGGATCAATTTTACCACAGCTCAGTCTGAAGAGAGAAGCTGCAGTGTTTCAAAAGCATGTTTCTTGCCTTGCTGTGGGTGAGGTACCTGGCTCATTTGCCCTTAATAAGTTGCAACTCTGAGTGTTTCTGAGAACATTGGGATTGCCTCTTTGCTTTCCTTCATGTACCTGCTGGATCTGTGATGCGTCTTAGAGCAGGCCTGTCTGCTGGCCACGTTGTAACTTATAATTAGGCTGACATTATTTATAACCCATTCAAGAGGCACAGGTAGGCTTTCAGGTGTTTCTGTCGACCAGGTGAACATTCATTGGGACTGAAACCTCTTGAGCTTCTCCCGGCTCTCAAGAGGTTCAGCACTGGGCTGGGCTTCCTTGGCACTGTCCGGAACCAAGTGTTTCTTGGCATCCTTGAGAGCTGAGCGCTGGGCACCTGGAGAACTTTAAAATTGAAATAGGTACCTACTTAGGTTTAAGAGCCTTCCGAGCTGGGCAGCATCTGAGCAGAAGTTTTTAGTATTGCTGTTAGTAATTGCAGCTGACTTCTGCCTGGCTTGGATGCCTCAGCACCTTTTTGGGATCTGGCCCTAAGGATTTTTTTTTTTCCCCCAACTTATGCATTAAATAATAAAGGGCAGGCAATTACGAATTCTTGCTTAACTGGCTCAGCCTCTTGAAGAGAGCTAGAAATCAGCCTTGTTTCCTCCTCCTGAGAATCATTAGATCATTTGTTACAAGGGCACAGGGAGCCTCTGCAGTGTTTCATGGCAGAAGGGCACAGGGCCGCTCTGTGGAGTGCTCCGTGCTGCTGTTTACAAACCAAGAGTGCTACCCTGAGCATCCCAGCTGGATGTTTAGTTTGAAAAGCGATATGTCAGTCGCTCTTTAATTAGGACCCTGCAGCCCACCTCTCTCAGATGCTGCAGCTTATTAAAGCGTTCCCTGATTGGGAATACGCAGATGCCATTGGTAGAAGAAATAGCTGCCTTTAGTTGGAGTGAAAGGACTTTGCCACCTCTTGCTTGGAGTTACAGCAGCACACTTGGACCCCAGGGCTTAGGTGTAAGGACAGAGGATACAAACAGGCTCCTATTCTCCTTCCAAGGAAAATGCTTTTGGAAGGGGTGTTGCTGTTCTCCCTGGCCGGGGAGAGGAAATTCTCCTCCACTGCTGCCTGTGTATCCTTCCCACATGGCTCTTCTCTGCAAGAATTTCAGGAACAGGTGAGCAACTTCCCTTTACTGCTCGATTTTTGGGCTGGGATTGAGAGCAACAGGAAGCAAATAAGTTGGTGTTTGATGTCTCTGGGAGAGGCCTGCAAAGAATAAGCAGTAAAAGAACGTGCCAGTTCAAGGCCAGTTTGGATGAGGCCTTGAGCAACCTGGTCTAGAGAGAGTGTCTCTCCCATGGCAGAGGGGTGGGAATAAAAGATCTTCAAGGGCCCTTCCAATCCAAGCCATGCTATGATTCTCCAGTGGCGCAGCCTTTTCTAATTTGGAAGGCAATTAGTACTTCTTTAAATTAAGGGAATTGATGCTGCAAAGAGACTCCCCAGTAAGCTCTACTAGGATTGTAAAGATATCTCTAAAATTGTAATGTGACATTCAAATGCCCAGGTTTAGTCTTAGTGTTGTTAACCACTTCCTATTTCTCTATTGCAGCAGGCTTTAAAAAAAAAACCTAAACTCTCAAACTTTCACCAAAAACTGATGGTGTTTATGTGAGCTGTGGTACTCATGCACTTGGAGAATTACTTATTTTATTCATACTGAGCTACAAGGGCTATTCCAGAGCTCTTATCCTGTTTATTGTGTTGGCTCAAATGTACCTTTCCAGAGGTGATAATTCTCTGTCTCACTTAGAAATATGAAAGATGAGTTTAGAAAAAACATTTACTATATTTTCTTTTGCTTTACAGAAGTTTATATTAATGAAGTAAAACACTGAGTGCTGTTGCATTGGACCCATCTCCTCCAGAACACCATTGTCTGTACTTTTAAGACAGAGGCACAGTGTTTCTTCTAGATGTTAGAGATAATGTGTGTGTGTATAGGGTTAAGGACTGTTTAACTGGTGAGAAAATTCCATTATGGAAAAAGAAGATGGAGCTTAATCTTCAGCTCTCCTATTCCTGATTTTGGGAATATTATCACTATTCATTAGTGTGCTTTGGCTTTTGTGCAAGCAAAATTCTTCTGCATTTCCCACCTCCTCTGGCTTTCTGGGAAGGGACAAATCACCACTGTGAGCAATATCTTCCTTTCTAAGCTCATTTTTCCAGTTTCAGGATGCTGGTTTTGCTCACTTAAAGACCTCCTTTTTTTTTTTTGTTGAGGCAATCACATCCTAAGCACAGAGATACCCAGAGAGTGGGAAATAATCATGACAATGAATCTTGCTCCCTACAAGAGGCTACACAAGTTGCATGACTGAAGCCCATGCCTGCATGACAAAAGTTCTGGCCACGATTTGAGCTGATTAAGCTCACAGCCTCTGTATCTCCAGCTCTAAGAGTGATAGCTCACCATGGTCATTGAGAGAATTAGTGCAATCATACATAAATATTTTACACATTTTTTCTATGCCACATATTATTGCTCTAGGGATTAATTACTTGCTTTCCCACTGTGATGGGAAAGGAACAAAGTCACAGAGAACTGAGAAGAGCTGGCTAAGTGTTATTAATGGGTGCATTTTATTTAGCAAGAGATTGGTAATACTCTAGAAGTACTTTTTTAGCCATTTCCTTCACCAGACACACAAGTTCTTTTGATGAGCAAAGGAAAGCTAATGACAAGCCTATGATAATGAGATCACGAGAGTAATATGAAAAGAAACAGGGAAATGCTGACAGTTTTGATTATTATAACAATCTAATATAAAAGCAAATTATATTATTACTCTAATATACACTCTTGGCAAAAGGAGTAAAAAAAACTGCACCAAAAAAACCCCAAATCCCAAGTAATTGTTAAATTTTTAAAGGCTTTNATAAAAAAACTACACCAAAAAAAACCCCCACCCCCAACCAAAAAACCAAACCCCAAGCAATTGTTAAATTTTTAAAGGCTTTTATGAAACTGCAGCAAAACAACTTTTCACTCCCATTTAACATATATTTATTTAGAGTTGGGCAATGGTATGTGGTATTAAAAACATGGCAGTGTTCCTTGTAGTAAATGCTTTCTGTCCTGTAAGCCAAAGAAAAGGTTCACACTGCCCTGTTTCTGCAAACCAGAGTGCTCATCAAATGTTCCTATAGTCACTGTTCACACCCAATAAACCTTAAGGAGTGTTATTAGCTGAAATATTATTGAAACCACTTATGTCAAGCAAAGAGGCAGGAGGAGGAGGAAGTACAGTGGGTGCAGCTCAACTGGGCACAGTACTGCAATTCCTTTGTTTCATGAGAAGTCACCTGGGAAAGATGGACTCTCAATGTTTGGTGACAAAACTGCTGGAGTGTGATATTGGTCTGAGGGTGAAGCAGGAATGGCAAATCACTCTTGTTCTGTAGATTGCAAGGCCTGCATGCAAGACAGGATGTTAGCTGCAGGGATGGTTGTAGGACATTGAGCAGAGGGCAGCAAGGTTCTAAGTCTGTGGGTGTTTTTTTCAAACTAATAATTAATCCAAGATCAAAGTGATCATAATTTCACTGCATTAATCTTAGTTTGTACTGGTGTCTCTGTCCTGTTAACCATTTAGACACACATGCATGAAACTGGCAGATACTTTGCATCATATCCTGGCTATTTCAGCCAAAAAGTGTCCGTACACATCATTCTGCAGTTACAGGGGCTGTGCCAAAGCCTGGAGGATTTGCTGGGATATTCTGAGTGGCTACACTGACAACAGGACTGATGTCATAGCCAGGTGTCAGTCAGTGCTCATGAACTTGTCACCAGGGCTACAGAACAAGAAAACCAGTTCTCCCAGGCTTTTCACTAGCCAGGAGCTGCTGGGCTTCGCCCTCTGTCGCTCCACATTCACCACTTTTGCTGCAGCCTGAGAGCTTCGCAGGGGAAGCAGGGAGGGAATCTGTGCTCAATCTGTGGCCAGTTAGGGACCAAAGAAACCCTCGGGGTGGCTGGGAACAGCACTGAAGCTGCCCTGCACTGGGTCAGATGCTGCTACTGTTCCAGCTGGAAGTTTGTGGGATCACACCAATTTTTGTTCCTTATGGGGAGAAGGATGGAAGAGAGCAGCATCGTCCAGTGCATGAGGGTTTCAATCAGTTTTCTGCTTCTCCTTTACAGTTACTTCCCAGCTGCTTTGCAGTTCCCTCTCAGACGCAAAAGGGCCCCAAATTTCAACTGCTGAGATGGAAACATGCTTAATAATAGATTATGAAAAAGACATGGTGAAAAATTCCAGTTTAGATGGAGGATTTTAGTGCCAGATTGTGCCCTGGGATTCCAATGCATATCTTCCATTAAAGCCATTAAAAATGTTTGCATTTCGAGGAAGAATTTGGACTTTTGACACAATTCCCTCTTTTTCTTTGGGAGCCAAACATTTTCTGTGGTAACAGAACATATTGTAACAAGAATAAATATAATGCATTCAGGCATTAAAATGAATAACAGTCCTTGATCTATTTGCTGAAGATTACAGGCATGAGATGTGAAAGCTGTTAGTGGTTTGAAGAAAGATATTTGCTGTAATTGGCACTGCAGCTTTGGTTTTATTACAAAATATGAAGGAGATGACCAGAGAGCTGTCCAGATCCTCGCATTCTATGGAGAGATTACAGTGCATCTTGTGATCATAACTTTGGCCAGTGGTTTGCTGCTTTTTGAAGCAAGAGATCCTAAAATCTCTGGGTAATGTATTTGCCACACACGAGCTGCTGCCTCCTGTTCCAGTGGGGTCAAAACCTTGGTGGTGAGGGTGCATGGCTACAAGTATAAGGAAAATGTTAAGCCTGTTTCCTTGGCTCACAAGGTGCCAATATGAATTAAAATGGCATTATATCAATGGAACACTTTGCTTTAAACACTCAACCCTTCAATTTCTGTATTGTTTCAAATTGGAGAAATATAAAAATGTACAGAGAGAAGCTTTGTCCTCCAAAATGGAGATAACTCTCATCCTTCTCTCCCTCCTCAAGTGTTTGGGTCAGGCTATTTCCATTCCTTTCCTTCAGAAATGAAAGCAACTGCCTGCCTGCCTCCAGCTTGTGCTTCTTCCCTGGGGAACGGGGAAAGACGGAGCTCAACCCAGGAGTATTTAAGCTCTCTGTTGCCTCCTGCTCTTCTGGAGCTTGCAGTGGATCAGCTGGAAGTGTAGATCCCTGCAGTGATGGCACTGTAGTTTTACAGGAACATGCCTAGCACCCCCTGAGTCCTGAGGTCAAGATAAACTTCCCAGCTGGGCTACCCAGTACAATGCAGTTTGGTGTGAAACCTTTACAAATTTCTGTGGTGGCAGATTTCACCAGAAACTTAACTTGCTTTACAGAGTGTTTTTTTCAAGATTGATCGTTCCCCACAAAAAAACCCAAGCTATTTCATCAAAGTTGACTTCTTGAAAAAAAAATCGTCGTCCGCCTTATCAGCGAATTCCCGGCTAGTTGTGAACAAACATTGGTTTTAACCTTCCTATTCCTTTATACATAAGGCATAGGTAATGCCTGGCATGCGTTTCCTTGGGAGGCCGTGTGTATCTCCCAATTTGGTCTGCTTTAGGAAACACTAACATGTTATGTTTTTGGCTGTTGAGCGGGCCATAACAGCACAGCGAAGGGGCTTTGCCTGTAAACACCAGCCACAGCTAGCTAGGGTGTGGTTTCCAGTGATTTAAATATTTAGAGAATGCCAGCAGAGGGTGAAGCAAGGAGGAGCGGGGATACAGCAGTGGAGTGGTTGTTTTGGTAGCTGTGATCTCTGGGAGAATGCTCACTGTACAGAGTTGTCTCCTCAAAGAAATATTTGGGAATAACTGTATAGCGGTGAGAAGGGAGGGGAAAGCCCCTTCTTGCTGATATTGTTCAAAAGGTTTGAGATGCTTGCAGCTGTTTCCAGAATTTATTTAGGCCTCTAGATAAGTTTCCTGATCTGTGGAAGTGCTGAGCACCTCTAAATCCAACAGTAAAGCTCGTCTCAAAGCAGACAAGTAAATGAATGCTTGAAGAGCCTGTGCAGATTGCTTTACCACGTTGCTGTGCTCTTCCTCTCTCCTCTAGATCTCCAGTGTACCAGACAAGCCATTTTCCCTTGATGTTACAACCCACATAGCTGCTGTGCCAAGTCATGTTTGGTGGTGGTATTTGCTTAGGGCTCTCTGAGGATTTTCTGGTCTTTATTCCTTCTTGTTACTCTCAGCATCACCAAAGTCCAGCTGGTCCAAGAATCCAAGAAACCCTGATGGATTTAAGAAGCTAGAACACACAGCAAAGATGAATGAAATTATTTAAAATAGAACCTGTCAGTTCTTTTCCTCACTAAAAAACAGGCTGTGGCAGAAAGCCAGGATGTTTCTCTTCTGTGAAGATCTCGCACCAGTCGTACCTTAGCTGGTTCCCCTCCTCTCCTTTTGTCAGTGTGATGCATCTGCATTAGCAAGCTGTGCTTTTCATTCCAAAGTGATGAAAGAGGAAAACAATAAATTACAATGCCTTTTAAGAAGTCTCCAAATCTTATCAGGCTTCACGTTTCCTCCTGGCTGCTCTTTCATGTCATTCTTTTACTATTACTCTAATTGCCACTCAACATTTATTTTGCTGATGTTCTGCACCTAGCAGTTGCAGCTCCTGTTGAGAAAGAGTATGGAGGCAGAAAGCAGAGATCCTCTCTCTTCCCTTTTTGTAGATTCCTATTGCTTGTGAAATTCCCAAACTCACAACCGCCCAAGTTTCTGAAAAGAGTGGCCCTCTATGTACTCTGAGGTATTGTTACACTGTTAAAAATGGAAATCTGATGCTGCTTCTTGTGGGGTGGAGGGGAAGGAATTGAGAAGGGTGGCGGTTTCACCCCAGCTGTCTCATGATGCTCGATGCTGGGAGTAGAAAACAATATAACAAATACCTGAAAATGCAGCCACCTACCACTCTTTTATATAAATTCAAGATTACGAGCCAAACTCACTGTTGACATAAGCAGATGCAAATCTCATGAAGTCACTGCAGTTACTTCTACTTCTGCCAGAGGTGAATTTGTCCCTATTTTTGGAACATGCTGGTTTTGTGCTACAGCATTGGCACACTGTATCGTGTCAAAATCCTTCTGAGCAGTGGCAGTGTGCCACTGCCTGAGTAACACGCTGCATCACGTCAAACATCTGCCTGATAATCGTCCTGATCTGCTTTTTGACGTGATGCATCGTGCCACTGTACTATGCCCAAAGGCATCTGATAGGAATTCTGTCGGCATCTGGTAATAAGAAATGTGTGTTAATGTTGGAGAATTTTGGCGTTTTGTGGAAAAGAGTGATCTCTGCGTTAGTGCATTTATAAATCTCTTGCGAATGCCTCATGTACTTGGGTGAAAAATGATCACTAATGTACTCCCACTTCAATGTGTCACATTAACATAATAAACGATAAATCATTTTCTATTTCGGTCTGTTCTGCTTTAAGGACCGATACTGGATTTTCTCCTAGAAATGATCAATTGGTATTGAAAGAATTTGTGTCTATTTGTGACTTTACATGCTTGTTTTCCTACTGTTATTAAGTGTAGGAGGGTTTTCTTCTGGGTTTTTCGGGTGTCGTTTTTTGTAAACCAACACCGGGCCTTGCTGCCATTGCATCTGAAAGCGTTTCACCTCGGAGGGGAACGGTGCTGAGCAACACCTCCCCTAAACCAGGAAACGTTTCACAATCCTCTGCGGCAAGCGGCACAGGCTTCCCGGGGAGGATCTGCGAGGGTGGATAGCAGCCAGCCGTCCAGAGGCGAGGAGGTGCCAGGAGACAGGGCGGCCAGAGGAATGCCTGGAGGCAGCCTGGCCATGTGCTTGCGGTAAAACCCTGCAGGTCAGGAGCAGGCTCGTGGCCAGGAACAGCGAACTTCAGAAGGTGGTGCTTGGTATTGCCGGCCGCGGCCTCTGGCTCCTGCGAGCGCCGCTGCCGGGGTGATGTCCTGCCTCAGGCTCGCTGCAGTAGGAAACGAGGGGAATGAGGTTTCTAAAATTAACAGGGCCCAGATCAAGCAGAGATTTGTAGATAGCAATCAGCACTTGGATTTTCTGTTTTGACAAAGAAACCGGCCAGGAGCCCATGAATTTGATATGTGCAAGTGCGTTGTACCCTTGCAGAAACTTCGGAGTGACTGTAAAGGTGAGTGCTTCAGCTGGAATCCATTCACGTGGATATCCAAAATGCAACAGGAACAGGTTATCAGAGTGCTAGTTAAAAAGCAAATAGCTACCTTAAAATCTGTGTGTGCAAAACTTAAAAAAAAAAAAAGAAAAAGAAACTAAACATGTCTGCAGGAAATCGGATCTTTGTTCAAAGTATTGCAGTTGAATGTTTTGGAGAAATGCTTGCTACAAACAGGGAATCCTACTGGGGTCAGACAGAGCTATTTTAACCTTGTATATTCATCTAACTGTTCTGGCCAAGGAGATGTGTGCGTGTTTGTGTGTATATATACACAAAAAGAGGGAGAGAGTATAAATTTAGAATTTTTGATTGAAGGCTTCAATTCCTGGCTGCTATTAAATGTAGGCAAACTTCAAAACAAATTTTGTGAAAAAAGAAACTTCAAACAATTCACTTTAGACCTGATGAGAAGAATACAAGAGCGAACAAGTGTAAGTCCTTCCCAAGCTCATAAGCTGGGATAATGCTAACAAGGCATAGTCTTTTCCATGTGAGGAATGGTATCAAAAGCCTCCAAGCGTGGCACTGCAGTAGGGCAGCTCGCTGGCAGAAATGTGCACACAGAGGTAGGCCAGGAATATATTTGAATACAACTGAAGTCATTACAACCAGATCCTTGTTTTCCATATATTTTTCAAGTAGAGAAGTACACTTAATTAAGAACACTTTTAAAAAAAATTTTTTTAAACGTTATGGACCAAAGGTGGGGAGGGAAGAGAATTTCCGGGCCAGTTCAACCTGCATCTAATATGCATCCATCCTCCTATGGACCATGTAAGTTCCTCCTTCCTCACAGATGAGTTTCCAGGCTAAATCCTTGGGGAGCTGAAGCGTGGCTGACACAGGTGACACCTACTCAGGCAGCCCTCGCCGCTTAGGCTGGGCTGAGCTCCTCACGGCCCGCAAAGCGGCACCGGGGCGCTTCCCGCTGGCAGCCGGCAGCGCGGGGGCCCCGCTCCGAGAGCCAATAAGTGTTACCCGCGGGGCGCCCGGAGCGGCGGGCGGGGCTGGGCAGGTGCTGCGCGCCCGCGGACCGGGCTGGCGGGCGGGGCGCGGTGCCGTCCCCGCCCTCCCGGCGCT
>VZRR01005316.1:260887-348254 GCA_013398015.1 Oreocharis arfaki
CCCTCAGCGGGCTGCATGGCGCATCGCTGGCTGCCCTGGGCGGAGACCTCCGCCCCGGCCAGCCAGCGATGCGCTCCGCGGCCCCCGGCCTGATTTGGAGATGCGGGGAGCTGCTGAGGCTGCCCCAGAGCAACGGAGCCTGGTAAGACCTTTCCTGACGAGAAAAAAAGATTTTCTCCCAAATTCTTGTATCTGGCGGGTGGATGTTGGCTTGCTCAGCTGGCATGGGGCAGGAGGAGGAAAAAGTTATTTCCTTACTTCTCTCCCGCTTCTGTCCGCCGTCGTTCCTTGCTTGACCACTCTCCCCGCTCGCCCCGTTTGCCGGCGCGGAGCAGCGCCTTGGCCCCGCTGCGGTCCGCGGGCGCGCNGTCCGCGGGCGCGCACACGGGAGGGACCTCCGCCCGCCGGCGGGAGGGGACCCGCGCTGCTCCCCGCGGACGGGGCGCGCCGCACCGCGCCACTCTCCCCGGCACTCCTGGAAGATCGTCGTCTCCGGCGAGTTTCCAGCTGAATTTGGTGATCAGATGTATTTTTTTTTTTTTTTAAGTGAATCAGGAAATTCTTATCAGGCTGACAGCATTTTTAGACTATGCAGTGCGTGGGTGAAGTGGGACTAATATTGACTTGGCCCTAATGTAGTCATCTGAGAATACATTTTTTGGTTGTTGCTGCATTCCATAAGGTTTTATCATTATTATCCATGAAGATTGTTTTCTCCGTACATGGGAAGTGACCCCTAGTATCAACTTGCCTGGGAGACACGAGTATGGGCTAAAACATTAAAATTCCTATCGTGTGTTGCTGGTTTTTTTCCCTTTATTGTTGGGAGACAGAGCCCGTTTGCAGAAATGATACCCCAGTGAACTAGTCCAGGTTGCTCATGTTGTTCACTCTAAACGCGAGCTCTGGAAAACTTGTGAGTTCTGCCTCTTGCAGAATGTCTTTGCTACTATTTCTTTTCTAATCTAGGGCACAGCCTGCAGAACCTTCCATCTTTTCAGTTATTTTACTTATGAAGTTTGGCTTTGGATATCTGGAGCTCCAGTTCATAGCCTGTGTGATTTGGAGGGAAAATAAATAAATAATCACTAGTAGCCTGATTCTTTGACTGGGAGATCTAGAAGTACAAAAGTGCAATTGAAACTTTGCTGAGCTTTCTGACGTTTAACTCTGGAAGTGATTGTATTTCTCTTCCAGATCTGTAGAGCACTTAGTATGGGGAAGTCTATTAAATGATCGTGTCCCATTCAAGTTCAAGTGCTTTTTATTTTTAAGCATAAGTATGAAATTTCTTCCTCATCCAAAAGCAGGGCCATGTATAATGTGTCCCAGAGGCACCCTAATGAACAGTGAAGTTTCTTGAAATTTCGTTTTAAACAAACTTGAGTTCTTGTGGGTTATGCTGTTCAACAAGTAGAGGTAGATAAGGAAGGCAAGAAACATAGATAGCCCTGATGAGCCAATACAGCTCATGAGTTTTGGCTGGCACCAAATATAATAGATATTACATTTCCACCTAAAAGCTTTCTAAACATGGCTATCCTACATGCTATTGACAATTCAGTTTAATTAATCCTGGTTGCACTGATTTTCCTGACACACTTGAAGCTGAAGGGTCTTCACAAGCTTGTTAGATGCCAGACTGAAAGCCGAGCTGTTGTTGCTGAAGCAAGTGTAGCACCCTCTAATTCTAACAGCTGCTAGCTTAAGAGCAGTTTATGTATTTTCTCTGAATCCAATGTTTTCTAAATTAAAAAAAAAAAGTAAACATAGAATGAACTCCTCATGCATCTGCAGTCATAGTGGAAAGATTTATTGTTTGGGTAACGAATGACATTTTGCAAGTCTCTGTTCCTTCAGAATTGTCCTGTCAGAGATGTTTAATCAATGGGTAGAGAGCGTAAGAAAGAAAGATGAAGAATCTGTTGCCAGGTTTTTGGTTCTTGCACATGTGTTCAACATGTAAAACGCTCCTGCACTCTTTGTGAGGATGATGACCGTTTTAAAGAATGTTCCTCTTTGCTGGAATTAAAACTGTGGTTTAAAAATAACACTGAGGGAAGATGAATTAGTGGGATATCTTCAAAATAAGTCTGCATTGGAGATGATAAAATGGAGCTCACACTTAAAATATCCGAGGACTCCACCGAAGCATTTTTCAGTGGTGTTGTACTACGCTGGTGTCTTTCAGTTTGTTTTCTGAGAGAGAAAGCTCTTCCATGCTGTGCTGCTGTTGCCTTTCCTTTTCTCCTCAGGGCAAGGAGATGTAGGTGTGTTACTCTAACTAAAGCCTGTGCATGTCCACTGGTATTTGCAGCAAAGCCATCTCAAAAGTGTGATTGTTACGCCAGCTTTGGACATCAGTTCTGTGTGCTTTAAAGAGCTCTTTAGCTGTGGAACTGCCATTGCAGGATCAAGTTCTGGGCCCTAGGCTCTCTCTGGAGAGCCAAACTCATGGTGTTTCTGTGGGTCGGGGGCAGTGACTGCAGCAGGAGGGAAGGGGTTCAAACAGTTGTCTCCTCTTTTATTTTTTTGTTTTTTAAATGAAAAATCTCAGCCTGCTTTAAAATGATGGATTAGTGTGCACCTGGGTTGTGCTGAAGTGTTGTTTTTTTAGAGGGGGGGTCCATCATGCCTTTTTAAAGTTTCCCCACCCTACAGTTATTCCCGCATTTCTGTGTCTGTATTTTTATCTTCCTTAAAATCAGCACAGAATTGATTTTTTCCTTGCACAGAAAGGCAGAATTTCTGGAAATGTAGCTTTCACCGGTCCTTAGCCAGGAAAGGACTTGCTGGCAAATTAATTTAGATGGGATTTCTTTTTTTTTTTTAAAGCTCTTAATGGACTGAAGCCTGAATTCCTCTTGAATGTTAATGGGAGTGGAGGCTTAGCACCTTAGATCCTTGAGATTGCTCAAGTCCAGGGTGTTTGCTGGAGGGAACTAAGCGAAATGTGGATATATACATGCTCATATGGTGCCAGAATGAACTGATGGAAATGGGGTGTGGCCCTAAATTTGCAGATAAATCGGGATTTCCGTACTCCTTTGCCAGAAGACGGAGCGAGTGTGTGCCGGTGTTAGGATACGGACGCGTTTCTGCGTCTGCTGGGGAGCTGTGCAGGCGTGAGGGTAAAACCCTGCAGACTGGCAAAATTAAAATGCTCTTTGCTGTCCACTTTCCTGAGGGGCTGTGCAGCTGTAGGAGCGAGCTTTGGCTTTCCTATGGGCTGGGTGAGGGATGGGTGTAACGGGATTCGGAGAGGCTTTGGGAACACGTCATGGGAGCAGAATCCCATTGTATTCCCGGCGCACAGGGACGGCTTGTCGTGTCACGTCAGGCTGGGCACAGCGAGCTGCGGGGCTGAGGCTCAGGTGGGACTCACCCTGGCTCACTCACACACCAGCTCAAGACCTTTGAAACGGGAAGTTACAGTAAATGGTAGTTTTGGAATTTCTCCATGGTATGTAGAGGCAAGCCAGTGTCTAAGCCGGCACCGTCCTTGCTAAATCAAGTCTTGCATAAGGAGCTGTGATTCGCTCAAGTCAGACTTTCTGCTGGCAGTGCTGTAGACAGACTTTGTCCAGATAAGGGCTTGTCTTCATTAGCAATTTAGGTCACTAACTCAGCTCTTCCTTCCAAACTGAGAGTTGCAGACAAGGACAGGTCACATTTGGTGCTGTGTCAGCTGGCTGTGGCTAAACCCCAATCACATACTGTAACTTGTTTTTCCAGTGAAGTTCTTTGCATCATGGGCTCACAGCTTTTGAGGATGGGCTTACACTGCTTATGCTGCATGGCAGTCTGCAGATAGTAGGAGAGCACGGCTTCACATTCATTTTTTTGCAGTTCAGCTTTTTTTTCCAGGCTGTTCCTTTGCTCTTTGCTGTACTAACTTCTCTGGAAGCTGTATAACCTATATAACTCATCTACTCTCTGATTTACGGGGCGTGAAACCTGGGTTAGGTCTTGCCCTGTGTGTGAGGTTTTGTTGGTTGGTTTTGTTTGGTTCAATCCCACGAGACATCACAGATTTAAAAAGTTTAGCTTGCTTTACTCTGTCATTCTGACTGGGACCAAATTCTATTCGATATTCCCTCTAGCTACATAAAATTAGACCTTTAAACTTTAAGGGTGCATCTCTGTTTACATATAGAGCAAAAGATGTATAAATTCATTCTTTTTATCACCATTTCCCTCCATCAGCAGAGTTTAGCAAGACCTCCAGGCTCTACTGCTACAAATCCAGTGGCTCAGCTGGAAACAGGCTCTCACCTTGCTCATTTGTGTGGGTAGAAGATGTTTCATGTTTTTAGGGCAGTGCCATAAATACATCTTTTAGGCCTGGCATTCAATGCCCTGATTGCTTGGAATTGTCTTCTTCCTTGAATACTTTCTGTGTTATCAATGGGAGCCTGCTTGGCAGACAGCTCCACAAATGGAGGGCTGTCTGAGGATTTGCCTCGAGTTTGTTGCTGGAATTCCTTCTCAGAAGCTTATGTCAAATGACAGCCTTTTTCTCAGGATAGGGTCATATAGTGTTTCCTCAGTGTAGTTTTCTTTATTTTTGGTTCCTGTTCTTTTTCTCATAATGGAAAATCTGTAACAGGTGGCCACAGGCACACCAGACTTTCATGCTTGGGAGCATAAAGGACCATATGCTGTGTGGTGGCATGTATGGAGATAATAAATTGTAGGGAAAGCCAACCAGTTTATATGAAAAATAAGAGCTGGCCTGAATTTTTGATTCCAACTTGGCTAAAGTAAAACCTTCTCTGTTCTCGAAGTGTGGTGTGTTTGGTTTTGGTTTTTGTTTTTTGGTGGTTTTTTTTTTTGGTTGTTGTTGTTGTTGCTGTTGCTGCTGTTGTTGTTTTGCTGGCTACTAACTGGTTTCTGCTGGAAGTGAATTTTTTCGATTTGCGAAGAGGAATGTTCTGACATTTTTAGCAGACACTCTGGGTGAGACCCGGGACCCTTGAAGTCAGTTGGACTTTTGCCACGGGCTTTAATGTGGCCAGCAGTTCACTGCATGAGAACAGTTTTGTTTGGTTCTGGATAGGGTATGTCAGAAAACAGCAGGAATGTTCAAGGCGGGGATTGTGTGTGAGATTTAGGACTACACGTTTTCTTGGTCTAAAAGAGCTCAGGAAGATAGGATAATGCTTGTTTAAAATAAACTTTCTCTTCAATATTCCCATATCAGCAGTGATGTGCTGTTGACCTTTTGTTGTACAATTTGAAGTGAAGGGTTTAAATTTTCTTTGGAATTGCCTGTTTGTGAATATAGGAAATAATTTAAAAAAAAATACAATGTTGGTTGAAGCTGAATTCAGCCCGGTCTGTACAGTTCTGTTTACCCAGAGATTGTGCCATTTCAGCCGTGAACTAGGGTGTATTATCTAAGGGATATAGACACTGAATTTCCCTGTTTTCCATTTAAATTCTGTATTCTGCATTTAAATTCTGTGTTCTGCCAAGAGGAGATTTTTGTGTGTTTGTTTTGTTGTGTTTTTCAGAGGCTGCTTAATGTCAGTCTCTAGTGCAAGGAAGGGAGAGGTGTATTTCATGAATGTATTAAAGTATTGAACATTGGCAAGATGTAACACCGTGTTTGGTCAGAAAATACTCTTTGTAAAGATCTTACAGGTGTTATTGGCTGCTTAAGTATATGCCAGAGCTGTTCATATGAAAAAGTACAAGTGAAACTGGACTAGCTGAGATCAGGTAATATGCACGGAACCTGGCAGTTGTGGGTTTTTTTGTTTTTGTTCCCTCACACCCCGTGATTGTGGGACAAATTCATTTAGCAGCTGATGATCTTGCATAGTTTTCCACTCACACAACTGCTGTCAGAAATACTACGAGAAGATTACTGTTAATGTTGGAACAAAAATTAGGGAGTTGATGTGCAAACGGAGTATTTTAGGTGAGTTGGTGGGGAAAAAACCTCACATTATCAAAGGATGTATGCAATGGAAAGTATGTATGTACATTGCATACAAAGAAAACTTGTTGAGTCACTTTCTCTCCCTGTAGACTCTTATTTAAAGAGTTTTGCAATTACAGGCTGACAATATCTTCCCAAAATGCAAATTAATTAGATCTGTGTCTGATCACGGGCTTGCTGTGTTGAAAAATCTTTTAATTTAGAACTCTCATCCTTTGCAAATACCTCACTGCAACCGACAGCTCTGCACCATAAATAACTTCAGTCCTCACACAAGGCCTTGTGCTTGTCCATCAACCCTACTATCTTTTTTTTTTTTTTTTACATTAAAAAAAAGGTCAGATTTAGTGTTTTCGAAAGGAGCAAGTGCTCGGAGCGTCTTGTAATGACTGCACGTGGACTGGAAGAGAGGGAAGAGAGTCGAAATGGAAAACGAATTAGATTCTTAAGCTGTGGAAGGGGGAACATTCCTGCGCAGAGAAGCGACTCTGGAGATAAGTTTTAATTTCCTGAGCTCCAGTCCCTGTATAGGAACATTGGAAGACTTCCTTCCTGATCACCGAGTCAAGCCAGGGGCTGTATTAGCGGTGTGTGTCTGTGTATAATTGCGTGCTTGTGCCTGCATTTGCATAACTGCAGCATCAGTACGAGCACCTGTAGTGATGGGAGTCGGCTTTGGACATGTGCTGCTTGTGTTCAAGGTCTGGCATGTCACAGACCTATTTAGGTGTCTCTAGAGGATCTCTTTCGTACCTTGTCTCCACTCGAGAAACAAAGCCCAGCCAAAACCAAAAATGAGGAAGGCACCCTCCCCAACCACTTGTCTTGGGTTTTTAAGAGGATCTGAGTTGCGGTGCAGATTCAGGAATGGCCAAGTCACTGAGGTAGATGCGTTGCAGATTTCCAGTGCACGTGTCTCCTGTATGTGCGGTGCTGCTAGAACTGTTTCTGTCTCACTGAAGTCTCAGTGGTCCGGGATTACTCAGGCAACACCGTGAGGCTCACTTTGAGTGATATCCTAGTAAGCATTTGGGTAACAAATATTAGGAGACCTTATCTGAGGCGTTTGTTTGTTTACAAAAGGCATGAAGCATTTGCAAAAGAAGTACAGGTTGCCCCAAATTCCACATTTGCAAAAATATGTTTACAGCCTCTGACTGTTTCATTTTAGCAGTTCTAGTTTATAGTAAAACTGCGTCATTTTGCTGTTTCCGTGATTTTGTTTGTTTTATTTGTTTTTGTAAGTGGATCCTAGTGGTTCTCCCATAAGTCTGAGTAAGTAATATTGTGCTGAAGTGAGCCACGGTATAACTTGCTTTGTGAAGCACAGATTTGCCTGCATTCCAGACCATTGCCTGGATATCCCCAACTGAAATAAAATTGCGTATGTCCCTCACTGCGGTTTGTGCAACAGCATCTGAATTAATGGTATCGCTGAGATGTTTTACATTTATCAGTTAACCCACTGGAATGGCAGATTAAATTGCTATGAGCTTTTAGTGTAATAGGTTTTAATACCACTTGTCAATAGCTCTTTCTTAGAGTTATTTTTTAAAATAACCATTCATAATTAAGACTTCGCCCCAGAGCATTTGTTTTGAATTGCAGTGAGGGAATTTGCATCGGATTATATGATTTTAGAAAGCACCGAATTTAAATGTGTTGATGGTACACAAGGCCAGTAAACGACTTTCAATTATTTTTGAATCGTACAAGCGTATTTACTGTAAAAATGAAACTTTATAGACTGTGTAGTTGTTTAACTTTTTCTATAGAACTACTTCGGAAAAAGGGTAGAAAAGCCATAAACTTAAAGAGATTCTGATGACGCTAGAGTGTTGCCAAGCAAACCATTAAAGATAAGTCAAACTGTAATTCTGTAGGAATGCTATGAAATACTTCTGCATATGGACTGTAGTTGTTTTCGGGTTCCTGAAAGTGGTTGTGTGTAAAGTCAGCTGTGGAAATGGCTGGCTAGCTAAAAACTATGATTCCTGCAGCTTGACTGTTGTGGGGAGAGGGTTTTTTTTTTTTCCTGTGAAAACTGTTGTAAAGTGGAACATCTGAAAAATATGTTCCATGCGAAATGGATCTTCACACACATTTATTTTGACATTTAGGTTTGATTTGAGAGAGAGAGAGAAGATTCTGAAATAGCCATTCACAGATGGCTTGTGAGGGTTTTACTTTTTTATATGCTTCTCTGTGTTTTTGGTTTGGGGTGGATTTTTCCGCATGTGTTTGCGGACTTGTCAATCCCCCTCTTCCCCCACATCACATGTTTAATTTTTTATGACTTGAATTTTTATCCTTTTTCCCAAAAGCTGGTGTTTTAAAAAAATGAAAGAAAAAGGAAAAAAAAAAAACTTCCCACTCCATCCTCAAAACAACAACAAACCACCCCAAACCAACCAAAAAAACCCAAGAGCTCAAACCCCTGACCAAACTGCAATCACCACCCCAAGGTATAACTTCCTGTGATAAAAATTCTGTCGTCAGTGAGTGAAAATTTATGCATTTTGTGGAGTTTGATAATACAGCAGAAAATTTTTCGGGAAGCAGAAAACTCTCCCATCTTTACCACTTCAGCAATAAGCGTGGGGAATCCAGAAGGCCCTGTATGCTCAGCTGGAGGAGTGTGGCAGGACAAAACCTGGTGCTTGCCCAGCTGGATGTGTGAAATGCAGATGCCGTGTATCTGGCCACTGTTCCAGAGGGCTGGGCTTGACCTCTGTACCTTTTACTGATGGGAATATCCTCTCCAGGTGGGAATCAGGAGGGAATTGTTAGAGCCTGTCTGCTTTCTTTTGAAAGTATTGAGTGAAAGCTGGTGCTGATAAATGGTGGTTGTGAAACATGCCTGAGAAGCAGGTCTGTCTGTGTAAAAGGAATAGAGACTCTAAGGTGGATGCTGGTATTCTCTTCTTTGTGAAATGCCAGTGTGAAATATCCTGGTAGTCCAACTTTAATCATGAAATGAATATTCAGTGTATTAAGTTATATTTTTTTAAGGAAACCATGTGTTGAGCTTCCACTGAATGCCATCACTGATACATCTCTTGTTTGTTTTGTTTCTGATCCCAGAAGAAGTTAGCTGTGTACAACAAGATGCAGGAGTCTCTGGAAGTGACCCTTCCCAGCAAGCAAGAGGAGGATGAGAAAGACCAGCCTGCCGAGATGGAGTACCTGAACTCTCGCTGCGTCCTGTTCACTTACTTCCAGGGAGACATTGGTTCAGTGGTGGATGAACACTTCTCAAGAGCTTTGAGCCAAGCCAGTAGCTTCAATTCAGAGACTGCCCTTTCCAAGAGCAAGGCAGGGCTGAATCCTCTGTGGAGAGGTAAGAGGGGCAGTAACACTCTCTCTGTGGCGTGGCTTACTCAGGCTGCGTTGCAGTAACGCCCATTGCATTGCAGCTGAAATTTTACTTCTCTGTGGAAGTGGAAAAATCCCCCTCAAATCTCCAAGAACTGAGGAGCTTCTTGGGTTGAGTGATCTGAGGTGTTAAATGGGGAGAGAGGAGCCAAAGGCATGGAAGGTCTCCCGCTCCTGCCATATCCTGTCTGCCAGGGGCTGGATAGGAGGGGGCAGAGCTCACGTGGCTTCACAAACGTCTGCTGCAAGGTTGGAGGCTTTTTTTTTTAGCTCCAAGTGTGAAACTTGGCCTGTGAAGCAAGAGCAAAGCTGTTTGGGATGCTGGCCTTGAACGTGAAGGAAACCTGTGCAGCCTTCTCGAGTGACTTTGCCAGGTGATTAGGATTTGTCCACGGCTGCTTTCCAGGTGGGGAGGAGCCAGCACAGGATGGAATAGGCTGGGGGGCAAGCCTTGGCTCCTGTGGCTGCAGCCACGTGGTGTTTTCCATTGCAGCCTGCTCATGGGAGAGGTACAGATGATGTTATGGCTTGCTAGGTATAAAATGGGGATGGCATTACTCTGCCTCCAAGCAGGGAGCAGAAATCTGGTAGGTTCTGCAAGGTATTTACTTGCTATCCTAACACTTACCTCTTGTTGTGCACATAAATGCTTATATACTTTATATGTATTGGTGTGACAAAGAGCAGATCTTGCCAGAGACACTAGGTAGCCCTTATAGACGAGATTTCCAAACTGGTGGCAGGAAAAAGCATGCCAGTAAGATGCTGTTTCCATTTTGTTGGATGTGGCAGTCTGGGTATTTTTTTCAGATCCCCACAGCTTCATTCTTTCTGATTACATCCTTATGCACACTGGCAGAGGGGTGCAAGCCAAGCATGGTGAGCAATGGCCTTACACTGGGTTTGTGAGAGAGGTTCTGGTGGGATCTGAGCAGGGGCAGTGGTGTTCCTAGTCAGCGATGTGGAGGTGAGACTGCGTTGATGAAAGGCACGGATACTAAAGAGAGATGGGATTTTTGGAAACAACTGTGAGGAGAAAAATAGCCCAGAAGGACTTGCTTTCCAGAAAGATCATGACAAATCCGAGGAAGTTTAAGCAAAGGTCAGCACAAGTGGCTGGGGAGCTAGAGGAATTTATGGCTTGAGCCGGGACCATTAATGTTAATGGGAAATTTTCCGTTGATTCGGCTGAGAGCAGGATTGAACCTATGCTTACTAAAAAGGAGACTGGAGCATTTATAAATGGCCCAGACAGGCTATAAATGTTTTAGCAGTGGGATCAAGGCAGTCCCCAGAAACCTCATGCCCACAGCAAGCCCTCTTCAGCAAGCTTGGGGACGTTCTGTGGGTGGGGTTGTGCGTCTTCCCTTTGGCCTCGGACATACCCTGTTCTTTTTCCCTGTCTCCCCCTGTGGTTTCACAACCATCCCGAGAGTACTCTGCAGGGGACATGAGTGGCCTTGTGTGAGGGTTCTCCAGCCATGCTGCCTCCTGACCCCGTGTGCCCCATGCCCTCAGTGGGGAATGGAGGTCTGCATGTCCTGAACATCTTCTAGGAATAAAGTAAGGAGATACGCCCTGTGCCATCCATGCACCTGCTGAAGGGGCATGAAAATCCCTGAGGAGGCTGCTGGGTGCTGAGAGAGCTGAGGGCATTTGCTGCTCCAGAGAAGAGAGCTTTATTAGGCCCAAATAGGTTTCTGAAATATTCCTGCTTGAAAAAATAAGGAGAAGGAGCAACGCTGACGCCTTGGTCTTCTGGTTTAAGCACAGTATCAAAGATGCTCAGTTACAGCAAACGAATGTGAATTTGTATCTCGTTACCTAAAGAAGTTAAAGTATCATTAGCTTGGAAGTTCTTCCATAAATAGCCTTCATGGGTAGTCAGAATTGCTGTCAATTTCTTACACAGAGATAAATTAGAAAGAAAAATGCTTTTGCAATCGCTGTTTTGGGAGGTACAGGCTTCAGTGGAAAATACGTGAGCATGAACTGGCTCCCCAGCTCGCTGCAGTTTCTTCATTCTGTGAAAGGAGGGATTAGCCATGTTTTTAACTTTTTTTTTTCATGTTTTTGTCCTTGTTTTCTTTTTTTTTTAGGGTGTTCTGATGAAAGCGCAAACTCTGATTTTATCATTAAGGTGATATTGCAGCGGTTTTTTTTGTTTGTTTTGAGGAGGGATTTTGCTTACATATAAAAAGTAGAACCTTTTGTTCTGAAAAGAGTAAGTTTTTGTCATTTGTATGTTGAAACTACTGATCAGTTTAGGCTAAAATTAATTTGAAAACTGATTTTTTTATAAAATACAGTTCCCTATGACAGGCTCGAGTAACGTGAATATTCAATTTTAGGTGTAGCTGCCTGAAATCTTTTGCAGGTGGTGATGATACCTTGACACTCATGTTACCTTAATGGTATTTTTGTAAATATGTTTTTCCTTGCTGGAAGCGTTGGGTTGTTTTTCTTTCTTACTTTTCTCTCCTCTTGCCTTAAGTGAGAGCTGAAGTTGTGCTACAGAAAGCTCCGTACGTTGTCTCCTTTCCACTTCTGGTGTGTTTTCAGTGTGTGTTGTGGACATTTGGGTTGGCCACCATGAACATTTGGGTTGGCCACTGTGAGCGTTTGCATCAGCCACAACTTTGTGGTCCCTGAGATGTTGCCTTGTCTCTGCCTCCCTGTACTTAGGGTAGGAAATTGTGGTTACTGTGCTATCTTTCTTGGCGGATGGTTTTTACTAAACGCCTCCTGAAAGGCTGTGGAAGCACAGAGATTTTTTTATTTTTGTTTTTTTCCCTTGCTCAAGGACAGTGTGGAAAGGGCTGTTTGACCGTGTTGCATAGAGGCCAGGTATCCCTGAACACTCGGGGTGGGTGAAATTTTCCTGCCTGTTTACATGACATGGATGGAGCCTGTATCTCCAGTGGCAGGACTGACCTTTCCCAGTGAGCGTGGCCACACTTAGTGATGTCATTGGGGGCTGGGTTGTGACAGTGTCTGACAGCAGCGATGGCTTTGTGAAACCTGCACAGGTTTGAAAAGTGGAGATGACCAAACATGTTTTCTGTGGCCTAGACCTCCTGCATGACTGTCAAAGCCAAGCTGTTATGCAATCTGGGATGAATTCATGTTGGCAAATTCGGTGGTTTAAAGTACTCCCTCCTGTTATTAAAGCTGTCCTGCAGATACTTTGTGGTTTTCTGTGCGTTTTTGAAGTGCAGTGCTTTGGATTTAGGGCTTTTCCATGCAGATAACAGCCAGATAGTTTTCAGAAACTCAATTACAGAAGTTAGTTTTCCAGAATCCTGGCAGAGCATTGTCAAGCTGTGCTCCTCTGTTAAATAGTGTGGAAAACAACAGAGTGGACATGAAGTTTGCTGGGTTTTTTTGTGTCAGCCCTGCTGCCAACAGCACAAGCCGTACACACTCTCCATCTCAGTGTAATCCCTTTTTACAAGGAATGGTTTACAAACAAGGAGCAGTACCAATTTTGGAGGAGTGCTGGGGCTTCTGTAATATGCTTGAAACTCTCTCCAGTCTTCAAGCAGGAATTGCAGTAGAAATACATTGCCAAAAACAGCCCAACTTTTTGAAGAAACCCGTATTGGGGTGCAGTTTGCCGGATAAGCTTGCAGCCTCTGAAGCATTTTGGGACAAAGCATCCCCTACGTTTGTCCATGGTACAGCTGCAAAGTTTGTTTCCAATATCGGAAGTCAATCAGACTCAATGAACTGCTTAAATCAAAGCCAATTGATGTGTGGAAAAATTTCTATTATTTCAATGGATTTTAAAACAGAGACATGAGTGTCCTAGGGATGCAGTCAGAAAACACTTTCAAGTTTTTTGTTTCTAAAATATTTTTGTATAAGCAAAGTTCAGAGGCAGGAGTATTTGAAGAAATCTGTTCGTTCTCAATGGTGTCTTCACCCAAATCTCATTCCAGCTGCTTATTAAACAAAGAAAAACAAAAGGTGATTTTAAAAAAAAAAGTACTTTTACAAAAGTTATGAGGAACAGAGGATTCCTCGCCTCATCAAATATTAAACTTCCCCAGCTTTATTTCTCCATAGGCTATTTTTATGACTGTTCTTTCATCAGGGGTGAAGTTCTGTATTTTTATGTTTCCATCTTTGACCAAAAAAAAATTCTATTGGAGCTGAGACATATTGCATGAAGCAGTTCTTCTAGCACGAGCTGGCAAGAAGATTGTGAGAATGGAAATGCCAAGACTTTCCTACACATCAAAAACACTGACTGCTCCTTCAAAAGAGGAATTTTTAGAATGTGATTTCATAATGTAGAGGTATTGGAATCCATTTAAATACGAGCTGAGGCCTAGCTGTAAGAAGCAGCAAGTCTTTTATTTCTGACAAAAACCTCTTTGAGCTACATAGGTGGTTCTGCTTGTATGCTCCTGTTGGGTAGAGGGCATCATGGTATATTCTATAAGGCACTAAAATAAGCTGTGTTAGATATGACCTTTACCCCATCAAAGCATGCAATTAGTTGGAGAAGATCAGGTATTCTTTTAGCCAAATGTTTCCTGTTCTGCAGTGTGAGCTGGTTGTCTCTCCTCAGAAGCATTTGCAATCACAACAGCTGCCTTTCTAAATGACATGCTCTGGTCTGGGCAGGAGTTAGCCTCTCCTCACAATTTCTGTGCCAAGATCCTGAGAGGGCTCTGACTCTACGGCCTGAAGAAGAAAAATCTTCTTGGGGGGGATCTTATATATGTAAAAACCTCACGAGGGGGAATGAAGGTGGGGGAGCTGGGCTCCCTTCAGCAGTGCTTGCTGACAGGACAGGAGGCAGGAGGCAATAGGCACAGATTAGAAAACAGGAAATTCCATCTGAATACAAGAAAACTTTTTGGTTTGTTGGGGTTTTTAGGTTGGTTGATGTTTTTGGGGGTTTTTTTTGAGAGGCGCTGAAGTTTGGATCTTACTCAAGATGTGGCTGGGCACAGTCCTGGACAACCTGCTCCGGGCGACCCCACCTGAGCTGGGGAATTGGACTAGACAATCCTCCTACTTCAGATGTCCTGTGATTCTGTAGTGGCTGGGGAAGCTTAAGTTCAGTGTTACAGACTTCAGAGAGTAGCAAATCATTGCGGGTTTTTTGTCAAGAAATGTGTCGTTCAGCTTCAGTCATACTTCCCTTCTTTCCTCTCTACCAGAAGGCTCCACGATTTCAAGCCAAAGGAGCGGTTTCCCAACCTCGTTTTGGACCAGCTCTTACCAGCCTCCTCCCCCACCCTGCTTAAGTGGAGTACACCCCGACTTCCCCGTGACTGCACCAGGCACCTTCCCAACACCAGACCCCAGCAGCTGGCCAGGACACGGCCTTCACCAGACTGCCCCACCCGCTCCCCCTGCTGCCTCTGAGTCCTGGCATTACCCTTTAGCATCTCAGGTGAGCCCTTCGTATGCACACATGCACGATGTGTACATGCACCGCCATCACCCTCATGCCCACATGCACCACCACCATCCCGGCTCGCACCGCGACCCCCGCTACGGCTCCCTGCTGGTGCCGTCGGTGCGCGCCGCCAGGATTCCTGCTCCCCAGTGTGACGTGACAAAGACAGACCCCGCTGCTGTCACCAGCGCTACCTCAGCTTGGGCTGGAGCCTTTCACGGAACCGTGGACATTGTGCCAAGTTTTGGGTTTGATACAGGTAAGATGGTTTGATTTTTTTTGATTTTGATTTTTTTTTTTTTTTTTGTCTGTGGCTTGTTTGAGCAGAGACGTGAACTCCCTGCAGCTGGAGCAGGGCTGGCTCTCAGAGCCTTGTCCAGATGTATTTCCAGGGAGGAGTCCCTCCTGTGGCTGCTGTCAGGGCAGGTGAGCTGTGAAGCATCCAGCTCTCACTGCCTTTTGCTGAGAGACCTTTGTCTTCCTTGGTCCCATCCAAACCAGATGAGTTGTGACATGATCTGCATTTTTTGTTTGTTTGTTTTTGTTTAAGTCTTGTGGGAAAATATTAGTTGTGCTTCCATGGGGAAGTTCTCAGCTTGTTAAGATAGTTCATATATACATTCACCAACATGCAGCTCCAACGAACCAATAACTTGCAGTACATGAGGACTGCATCTTGAGGTGGAACAGCTCAGCATTTCCTTCCTCTGTAGTATCCAGGTGTCACTTGAAGAGGAGAGGTGCTGATTGAGCTGTGCTCACCATCTAACTAAACATCCTTCTTTAGGGTCTAGGCAGAGGTGTGTGAATTAAATTCATTTTACTGCAGGGTCTGTAGTATGAACTGCAGACCATGAACTCCATCCGTGTCTGTGAGCTTTGAGTGGCAGGCTCTGGTCTCAGTATCAGGAGCAGCCTGGCAGCCCTCAGTGTTTGGAGTTTCTTGAGATCAGGTGATGGGTGACTGACAGTTCCCAGAGCATCCATCTTGGAGCTCGTAGGCCCCACTGAGGGCTCCTTTTTCAGTTTGGTGTTTATCTCACCAGCGGCAGTCCTTGCAGATCAGTGCTTCTTAAAGACAGTATGTTATCTGATTAAGGGAACACTAGGTTTGCATCTTTGTTCCCTTTTCCTTGAAGTACCTATTTGTCTCCTTTTTTGATAGTTCTTTTTGACTGGTTCAATGTGTGAGAAGCACTTCTTTGCCTTGATTAGTGGGCAGGGGAACAAAGAATGGGTGGGGGGGGAAAAAAGCTATTTCTTAAAGATTAAATACTATGAACCTAATACAAATATCTCTCTCTTCCCTTTAAAGAAACTGGGAACCAATAATCTCTTCTAAATACTATGCCACTTGCTGTCAATAAAATAAGAAAATGCTTATTAGGATTCTTAACAGTGGACAATTCATATACAAATTACATTTCCAGCTATACCAGCGATACAAGAATAATTATGTTTGGTGCCTTTTGGTACAGAATGATGGTCTAACCAGAGTGAGATCTTGAGTTTTTCCTTTGTGACAAATTCCATAAGGGGAGCGAGCTGCCTTCTCTGAAGCACGAGCAGACTGTCACTGCCACTGGTATAAGGGACAATTCCCCCTGGGCCAGCCCCAGCAGTCCACCTGCAGAGCCCTGGTGTTTGACTGAACCTTTAGGGGCTGGACCTGAGAGCAGTGTAAGGAATTGTGAGTCAGGAGAAACCACTACCTGGCTTAGGTACAAGTCCAGCCTAGACTGTGGGTTGTTTTTCTCTTTAAAGAGCAAGTACCTCAAAAAGGACTCTGGGCCCTAGCGCTGCCTTAGAGATCAAACACAGCTTTGGCTTGCTCCTTATGGAAATCCCTGAGGAGGGGTACAGTTGGGTGCTACTTTAGTCAGGATCCTGATTTGGCAGTGCCTTGCATGTCTTTTGGTTGCTCAGCGTGGGAGGCAGTGGAAAAGGTCTGACCTGTTAACTTCTGCCCCGTGCTTGATGTGTGGGTTTTAGTCCCCGAGTTCCTGCGGGGAAGAAGAAAGAGGGGAAATGTATGGCTGGTTTGAAGAAACAGAGAATCTCAGCAGACCAACATCTCGCTTGTTTGAGACTATTCAAAAGGGTCACACCCTGAAACACACCAGCAAAACCCTGTTAGGCAGCCCCAGTTCTGGAAACAAGGGTGCAAGCCATGAAACTCGGCAGGCAGTGGAAACCTGTGACATTACAATTACTTGCCCGCTTCCCCTGCACACTCATCTCTCCCATGCTTTCCAAGCAGAGGTTTGCTGGAAAGGGCAGAAAGGACAAGCTCCCTTTTCAGCCTTGCCTGCAGTTGAGACAGATGCTGTGGTTACAGGCACTTGGGGCATGGAGAGAAGAGGGAGCTTGATTGCCTCAGTGTTGTGTGTGCACATCCAGCAGTGTCGTCCCAGGGAAGGGATGGGGAGAGGAGGGGGCTGCTCGAGTGCCACACGGAGTCACATCCAGCACTTGCTTCATCTGCACTTCAGGGAAGGTGGATTATGCTGGATAAATCTCCACATCACACAGCATTTCATTACATTTAACTCTAAACGTGAAGCAGCTATCTCAGCAGAGAGGCTACAAACATGAGGGCCTGGAAAGACTGAACTGGCTTTTAGTGACATGATGTGGTTTCTCCAGAGTAGGGTAAGGCCATAGTAGCAAGAATATGTCAGTTCTGAAAGTGTTTGCTCATCTATCCCTGGAGAAAATAACCTGTGGAGCTGTTACTGTATCAAGTTCCACGAGTTTCAGGTGATTTATGTTAAAAAAGTTCATTTGGTGTATACCTAGACCTTGCTTTTTTGGAATCCTTTAGATACAAACTGGTTCTTCCCCTGCTTACCATGGGTCACATTTCTTGTGCTACTGTCACATGTGATTACAGGAACATTTGAAAAATTCCTCACACTGAATTACGTGGAATGATAGTGTTGGGATCAAGGCAGGCTGGCTGTAATCTTACCCTCTTCCAGCTACATTGTTGCATCTCGGCCATGCCAAGCCAAATAATCGATCTCCTGAATGGATGGCGCTGAATCTCTTCAGAGGTTGAGAGGAGGTTCCCACTGCATGCACGGTGTGGTTTGAGAATTTATGTTTCAGAGCACATTGTGTGGGACATCAGCACAGCGCCCTTCACAAGCTCTTGATCTGTCTTGCACATCTGTTTGAACTTACATGGTCCTGTTTTAGGGGATGAAGAGGGATTTAGCTACCTGATTGCCATTAAATGTGGCTTAGTCCTCACGCTGTAGGCTGCAAATTAACCCTTTTAGAGGCTTCTGTATCAGTACAAGTGGGATTAAAGAAAATGCTGGTGTGCATCAAGAGCTACTAAAACCTGTTAGGTTTGTGTCTGCTGGTGTCTAGCATCTTTCCACAGTGAACCAGCTACAGTGCTCAGTAGAAAAGCACATTTCATGTCAAGCATTGATATAAACAAATTGGAATAAGCACAGATTGTTTGGAGTTTAGGCCTCGGTTCCTTGCCCTGCTGATGTCAAGCAAGACAAGGTTGGGCTCTCACCAGTGCTGTCTTTGGTTCAGGCCTGCAGCTGTAATCCAGTGTCACCACTCAAGCCTCCTGCTCACGTTGAGGGTGCACAAGCCACATCCAGCACTTGAGATCAGGGCTTGAGGAGGGGAATTTCTGCCTTGCAGTGTTGCTGGTGGTTGTAGCCATCAGTGCTTCCCTCGGGAGCAGGGTGGGAGGATGTCCTGCACACCAGGCCCTTCAGGTGAGCAGTGGGATGTGGCTGTGCTGGCAGCCCCTGGGGAGGAGAGCACAGCAACTTGCCTGGCTGCTGCAGAGCCTAGGAGGATATCCTGTCCTGCTGTGGGACACATGTGCTGGAGGAGGCTTCCTGCAGCCCCAGCACACTGAAAGCAGAGCAGGACTTTGGCATGAGTGATGGCTGTAAGTCTATTAAAATTAAGATGCACATTCTTTGTTGTGTAAAGTTACGCATACTGAGGTGAATAACTTTAAATTTAGGTGACTTAAGTAACAGCCTTTAGTCCTGGTTTACTGTGGAAAATCCCCTTTTGGAAATGCCCGTGCATCAGTGTGATACACTGAATTTGGAATTTGAGGGGCCAGTCTGATCCCTTCTGTACATTTGTCTCTGTTCACTTGCATCCCACAAGTTTGTCACAACTCATTAAATTTGCTTAGGTGTTCCCACAGAACCTGCGTAATGTTTGTGTGGCAATTAGCTTAATGTTGGTGTCTTAGGGACACCTAGGGAGTGGCAGTGCTGGCTCATGGAGTGCAAGTGAGGATGTCCTTGCTGAGAGGAAAGCACTGCAGCACTTCCACTGCAAGTGGAAGCTCTGGGTGAGTAGCAGGGTTGGCCTTGGTTTCTGTGTTAGGACTGCAGATGGCCTTGCCTTGAAGGAGATAGGAATTTAATGAGGAAAAGGCATGGAAAGTGTTCCACATTCAGTTCTGTAAATAGGGCAACTTTGGTTTTTTGGATTGTTTTCTCTGGCTCTTTAGAGTCCGTAGCTATACCTTAAACCTCCTTGTTACAGTTATTTGTGTCTTGCAAAGACACCTGCCTAGGAAGGTGCATGTTCAGCTGGTTATTCCCCTTCTGCCACTTGCTGCTGTCAGGTGGAAGATCTCTTAAACACGTGTGTGTGTCATTTTTTTAAGCTGCAAGGAACCATAATAACCTCTTTCTCTTTTAGGCTTCCATTGCCTCTGGTGTCCTTTAGTGCTCCACTGGTGAACTTAAATGACTTCTTTATGCTCTGAAAGGTTTCTGCTGTCTGACTCCCCTTTTTTTTTTTCTTTTTTTTTTTTTTCTTTTTGGATCATCTTTGCTTAAAAAAATAGTAAGCAGCAGGGGAAAAATAGCCCCAAATTGTCATCACTAACTTTGAGGGAGCTTTGAAGGCAACTAACAGCAGTTGGTTATGACTGTGTGCGATGCTGCCAGGGAAACAAATAGCTCTTAAGCAGCAAGGAGACATCTTCATTGAATAAAGAGCCTCTGAACATGTTTTTGTAGGCAAGCTCTAGCTGAGGGATATCCCAGTTTTTCCAGTCTGAGGAAATAGGTACAAGTGCATGTGAAATGGAGCAGAAAGCGCTAAACGAGGTTTGGTGCACCACACCCGTGGGCTCTGCTTTCCCTTCACTGCTGGACACACAAGTGTTTGTACCCTGCTTGGGCATCCTCACATGGGTAGAGCCATATGCTCTCATCTTTTATGTGAGTGCTAATTGCTTTAATTGCTTTGCAGCTCAGCTCTCAAGTGTTGATCATCGTTAAACATTAAACTGTTTGTACTCTTAAAGCATCGAGGTGGCTGTCAGGTCTGAGCTCTCCATGCCTGTTAGGCTTTCTGAAAACTTAAAGGCCTTCTTTCATGTCTCACTGCATGACTGGATATGGGAATGAGATCCATGCCTAGCACATGGATCTGTCAATTTTCACAGGTTAGACATCAAATGAACATGGAGCTTTGATGGGAACAGCATCATTGAGGCCTGGAGTTGCACCTATTTACATTAGTGGTGAAATTAACCCTAAATTCTTAGCAAGTCAGGTGCCTTGGTACTGTCTGTAGCAGGGCAATGTATAGGATGAAGCAGTGGAGCTTTGCTCTCTGTATAGGAGTGGTGATTTATAGTGGGAAATGTACCTTCATTTCATGAAATGTGATTTACTTGCCTCAAAACATCAAAGGGCAGGTTTTAAATCTTTGAGACTTGACTGCCTTACTACCTCTGAAAATACGTGCCTCTATCTCTTGTCCTTTGCTTTCCTTATAGATGGGCAAGAATGTATCTTCTTTGGGAAATTTAATCTGCACCTCTCCTTCTATTGTCTGGATTTGAGGTTTATGCCCTGTTAGGTGTGAATCTAGAGGAGATTGAATTCCTCTGGAGCAGAGAAATCCCAGATTATAACACAAGTTCCAAGTCTATAATGCTAAAGCCACAACACAGCACCACATTTATTAGATAGTCTTCACTTTTTACAAAGGAAAACGTTGGAGGAACTCATAACAAATGCAAGCTGAAAACCATTAATTTTTCCCATGTGGAAGCACTAGCCTTTCTTGGCTGAAAACCTTACACTCTGTCGGTGAAATTATTTGGGGTTTTTCGCATGCTGCAGGACCATTTTCCCTCTCTCCTCTTTGAGATGAAAATGCCCCAGAAACTGTGAAATCCTGAAGTGTCTCAGGCCTTTTCTAGAGGAGATGGTGTCAGTGGCTGGCCCCTGGCAGGAAACTTGCTCTGCTGCATCCTGGGTAGTTGATGCAAACCTTTCTGGAGGGTTTTTTCACTCCATGCCATGCTCTGCATTAGCTCAAACCAAGGAAGTGCATACAGGAATTTTATCACCATTTCTGAGCTGCCTGAGCCAGAATCAAACTTCAGTGTGGTTTAATCTCACCTCTCATAAACTGAAAAGTTTGGAGCAGTAGCACTGTTGCTAACAAGTCCTTCAAACTGTTAAATTGTGGGGGTCTTTTTTCTTTTAGTTTTTCTTTTATTTACTTTTTTTTTAATGATCAAAACTTTTTTATCTTTGCTTCAGTTGCTTGGGGAGGGGGAAGAAGAAAACATCGAATTTATCGATCTAATTAATGAATTTAATTAATATTTGCTAATACTAATTATTTTCCTATTCTCTTCTGAAATGTAGGTCTACAGCACCAGGACAAGAGCAAGGAAACTGCTTGGTTCTGAAGTGCAGAGCAATTAAGACCAGCTAAGAGCTGGAGTCGGCAGAGCTGGGCGGGTGATACAGCAGTGGTTGACTCCTTCTGCGTGGAGCAAAGGACACACATGAAGATGAAGAGCCAACTCTTCTGGTTTTGCTGTTGAGCCTTTTATTTGTAAGGCCGTTTATGGGTCCCACAGTGTTGGAAGAAAACCAGAAACTTAACTTTTCTTTCTTTCCTCATCTGAGCCTGCTGCAGCTGGGCAACCTAACTCCTTTCTGCTCCTTTAACAGTGTTTCGTTTTGTTCAGCTTGATATTTTTATGGACAGTCTGAATAGTCAGGAAAAAGACTCTCCCTTGACTACAGTGCGCCTTCTTTCAGGAATACAGTATTTTGTAGCTCTTTGTGCATCTATTTTTGTAGAAATACAGAAAGTTTGGGTAAGGATTGATGGGCTATTTTAGGATGACATATTTTTTTAAAAAAAAAATTGTAAAATTGTTAAGTTCTGTTTAAAGAACTTGCTCTCAGAGAAGCACTGGCAAAAATGTATAAAATGCTATTTTTAGATGTCTGTGATGTGTTTGTGCATTTTGGGTTTTTTTGTTTGTTACCTCAAATGTCTATCTTTCCTTTCTTTTAAAAGAGCTAAAATCCTTTGTTTCCACACTACTAGATTCTGATGTTTTTGTCCTTTTTTTCTGGCTTAAGCAAGTATAATTCGCACCTGAAGTTTCAGCCAAATATTTTTACCTGGTGTTAAATTGTAGTAAAAGTGTTTTTGTTTTTCTTGCTTCTAAAGGTGGCTTTGTGCTGTGCTGTTTGTCAGAAACTTGCAAACACCTTTAGCATAGAGCAAAGCTTGAGGTTACAGGAACTGCATTTCCAACCCATCCATTCTTTCAAAATGGACCAAACACTTAAATCAGACACGAAGAATATGGGCCTCATCTATGATCTATTGAAGCTGTTGAGCACAGTTCCCTGTGGGTTATGTTGCAGGCCCTCATAGTGCTCATAATTATCAGTACGATCTTACAGGCACAACTTTTAGCTAAGCCATTTCGAGGTGGTAACTTATAACATCAATATTCAGGGAAAATGAAAAAAAAAAATCCAGGTTTATAGAAACGTGGGGCTTGTGGAAACAAAAGGTTTTCGACTTGGTCTGGTCTGTGTGCTGAGCAGCTCGAGGAAAGCACTACAACTCTCAACTCCTGTTGCCTTCAGAATGTGTTTGCCTGACCTTGGCTGTGCCGTGGGGCTTGCGAGACCCCAGCTGCAGCTCTGCAGTTCTGTGACCAGCTGCACGTGCTGCGCCTGCACACACCGGGGCTTGGCGGCCTCCAGGGCCAGGGCCTGGCCTTGGAAAAGCACCATGGCCACATGGAACCACAGCCCCCTGCTTGGGAAACCCCCCTGGCCTGGGCCTTGGGTCTGACGTGTATAATAAAGGCTTTAGCTGGAGCCAAGGTGATCAAACCCTGAGTAAGGGCTGCAAGCTCACCCAGCTCTGTGCCCAGCCCTTGGGGACTCCAAGTGTCAGCATGTGCTTAGATGGGATGGAGGTGAGCCCAGGATCAGGAGCTGGGTTGCTGGATCCTGGCTGTTGCTTGGAGATGTTGCCTTCCTGCTCTGTGCACCCAGGGTCCCTCTGTAATATTTCCTGAGGCTCTTACAAAGCGTTGTATTTCTGTCACTGCTGCTCTCAGACATCCCTGTTTGAAAGACACACCGGGCTGAGTGGAAAAACCAAGACATAAACACATGGCTGAGATAAGAAAGAGTTTAATTTTAAGGCACTGAGCATTGTAAATGTAGTTTTGTCAGGTGGAGACCACATGGATCTGTGTGTGAAAGGGGAGGGGGGGCGCTGGGAAGTGCATGCCGCTCCAGGGTTCGGGGCTCCCTCCCTGCACTGCTGCTTCCCTCCAGGCTTTTTTAACTTGATCTTATGAGGTGTTGAGCATTCTCCTTTGTCAAGGGAGCAGGCTTGACACGCTGGCACTGGAGGCATTAGGATTATATCACAATTTGGCAAGACCCTTCAGTCTCTACCTTGCCGATTTGAAGTTTGAGACAGCGTATAAAGGCTGAATATACTATACTTAAATAATTGCTTTAGAATAATAAGGTTGTAGACTCTCTGTGGCAATGATGAATTAAATGTGTTGGGGTTTTTTTTTTCCTCATCTTTGTAGTCCATCAGTATTTCTTTCTCTCAATAAATTTCACTCTCATGACAGTTCTAGACATTATTGCTGCCTTGGTGGAGCTGGCTCCTCAATTTGTCAGTAAATTCATAATGAAGTGGGAAAACTGTATGAGAGGGAAGGGAGTACCAGCTGCGCAGTCCACTTTCTTATCAGGACAGTACAGTTCAGGAAATATCTCAAGAAAAAGTGTTCTGACTTAGGAATGTTGACAGAAATACTGGGAGGAAAAAAACCCTAAGTTTCTTTTTTTTTTTCTCTGGACTTGGCAAAGGTGGAAATCAAAGAGCCAATACGTCCTCTTTGAACTTCAGGGATAGAGAGTTTGGGTGGCAGGGGAAGCAAAAGAAAAGGCAGTGTTTCTTTTTGAGGGGTGTTTGACTTCCTGAAATAGTTTAAAGCCTAACTGCTCATTGCCTTCCACTTCACAAGCTCATTACTATGAGGGACCTCCTCTGATTCCCTATAGATGTCAGAGCAAAATAGGACAGGAAAGAAACAGAATCTGCACTGGAATCTCTTTCTGGATTGTATCACTGAGTTGTTGCTTAGTGGGGATGAAGAAGTGGGGAAGCTGTTGTCTCTTCCACCTTCAGGACTGCTGTTCTGCACCCAGTTTCCACTGCTGAACCTGGGAGTGAGCTGGAGGAACTTCTGCAAACTCTGGGAGACAAGTGCCAATAAAAACCTGCTGTCGTCTGTAGCGGTTCGTGCACCAGCGCGCTGACTTTGAAAGTGAAATAAATCCTTCTTTTCTCCTCAGTCACTAATTGTCCCTTGTGCCAACAAGTGAGCTGGAAGTAAAAGCCTAAGTGTGTAGCAGTAGCCCTACTTCTGTGGTCTACAATTTGAGGGATGGAAAAGGAAAAAAAAAAAAAAACAGCCCTTCTCAGTGACAAACTTTTAAGTTAAATTCAGCAAAATTCCTTCTCTCCCTCTTCCCCATACATGCACACTCACACACACGCACAGAAGTGCTTATGAGAAGCAGATGCTGCCATGGTTTTGCTCTTGGAAGAGGAGGGGAGCTCTTGCCTGCAGTGCTGCAGTGGTGGGGAATTGACGGCAGAGAGAAAGAACAGAAAGGTCGAGACTGCTCGTGTTTCTGCAGATAGGAAAAGAAGGCTCTTGAAATCAGGTCACAGATAAGTCGTGTCTCTTACTGCATTGCTAAAGGAGTTGTTCCATTCTTTTTATGTGTGGTGTGTTCTGATGCTGTCCCAAGAAAGTGGATGATTCATTTTGAGAGGGCTTATAAAACATGTTGTACTCTGTCACTGTTTCTGGGAGAACATAGGGAAATTATTGTTTTATTTCAAGAAACTCAGAATACTGACCTCCTTAAAGTTGTCCAGGATTTTATTTTATTCCTATTAATGTTGAGAAATCTGACATAAATTTTTATGTCTTCATTTGAAGACTGGGAGGGTTTTCAAGCTGTCCACCACTTTTTGAGAGGCAGATGCGAGTTTTTTTCAACAGCTCATTTCCATCCCAACAAGAAGATGGGAGGGTGCAGCCACTGACTGCCCAGGAGGTTGGAATTCTGGAATTTCTGGAGAGCTAAATAATCTGCACTTGGCAATAGTAGAATGGACTGTGTTCTTATTCTTTTCCTCACCAGACACGCAAGTTCTGGTGGTCCTCAGAGAGTGGCAGTTTCCTCTCCATCATCCACACCTGCGTCAAAACACTTTTGAGAGCAGATCTCTCATCACAGCATTCAGAGAACAGAGGTTGAGGGAGGGGAGTGTCACATTTCCCCCCACCTGGCCTTGGAGTTGCCTTGCTGCACCCAGCCTTTCTGCTTCCAGGCTGTTACTTACGTCTTGCTGTCCCCCTCCCACAAACCTTCGCGTGTATGTATGTCTGTATTTCTCTACAAATGTATTTATGCACATCCACATGTAGCTATACCTGGTTCCTTCCATTCTACTCTCGTATGTCCTTTGGAAATAAAGTGAGTGATTTCACCAAGTCTCATCTGAGATGGAAAGTGTAGGCATTTTATTGCATTCTCTGTTAACTCAAGAGTGAATAGAATTTTTCCATGCTTGTTAAAAAAAACACCAAAACAACAAAACAAAAACATCCAAAAAATCCCCTTACAAAGCACCTGATTTGTATTTGTGTTTGTAAAGATGACCGTGGAATCAGCAGTTACATAGAGAGGTGCAATATATTGCCTTTCAGCAGACAAGCCTATCTCTGAATATGATTATTTAAATTAATTTCAGGTACAAGCTTTTGTTCCCTATCAATGGACCTGCAACATATACATTTTCTTACAAACAATTTAAAAATATATATGTTTTTCAAATTGAATTCTTGGTTTTAGTCTGTCAGCCTTTGAGCTTCTAAAGGGTATTTGGATGATAAATATTGTTTGTGTGGGGGTTTTTAAAAGAAAAGTTGATGCATGTTGTTTGGAACCAAAATCTCATGTAAAGCGGGATGGTATTTAAAAATAAATACTGCTTTTACATGTTAGCCCTATGGGCACAATCTGAGAGTTGTGGTGCAGGAAGATGCTCCTTTAAAAGTTAGGGTCTCTTGCCTGAGCAAGTTCAAAATCCGGGAGAGGCAGGAGTGGTCTTGGAAAGGTTGATCTGGAGGGGCTGAGAGCAGAGATGATCCTCTCTGGAACTGTAGGGTTGGGCAGTCACTGCTCAATATACTAAATTTAGGCTGTGTTAGCAGGTTTATTCTTATGGGGTGAACTGGTTGCCAAAGGGAATTGTAGATGTCCCTGGAAAGCCGTGTTTTAGCTGCCCTTGGTCTGCTCAGTGCCCGTGACCCTCTCCCTGTTCTTGCTGTGCAGTCTCCGTGACACCACGGTGGCACCTGTGAAAGCTGGGCTGGAGTTCCCTGGGAAATGCACCAATTTTTTTTTTTCCTTTTAGCTCCCAATGAAAAAATTTAGGGATGGGGGTCATTAAAACACCCCTGTGATTTCATACACCTGCTCAAAGGCTCAGGCCTCCAAGATAAATCAGCTGTGCACCAGGGCCATTTGCTTACAGGAGCCCGAATGCTGCTTCCTTCTCTCAGTGTCCTTGGAATCCTTCAGTGGCATCGAGATGGTTGGGACCAGCCTTGAAACCCTGAATTGCAGTCCAGTGGTGGCCTGGGGGCTGCTCCAGCCTTGGTTCTGGTGAGCTGGGGCTCAGGTATTTGAGTGTTTATAGGAGTTGAGGTTTACAGTAATCGACTGAAGTGTCTGCAGAACTGTGCTGCGCTTTCCCTGCTCGCTCTTTGTAGCTGTTGTTTAAAACCATCAGTCAAATCAGGGTCCCTCTCTTCCCCCCACCTGTTTTCTCACCTCGCTTCCCTCAAAACTCCATTGAAATTTTTGCCTCTCTCATCAAAACTGAAGGGGGGGGGGCTTTGTATTGAGAGAAGTGTCACTGTTTATTACTGAATAAATAATTTAATGTGAATTTTATTGTTATATTTTTAATGTAGCATTTTCAGTTTTGTCTGTATTTCTCAACAATTAGCTAATTCTTTTTATTCTTATGCAATTGAAGAACTCATAAATCTCTTTGTAAATTTCTGCATCCTGAGTTTCTATTCTTTGCACGAGATTAATTTTTAGAGCCTAGGATTTGTCTTCTGTTGAAAACATTGTAAAACAAGTGTTCTGAAGTGGTTCTGTACTAAAATTAAACAGAGTGAAAGCCTTGCATTGAAGGGATTTCAGGCAGAGATTTCATGAAGACACAGGCTTGCCTTTTCAGATACTGTCAAGTGCTTATGTTACAATGTTCTCTTTTATCCTTATTATCTTTTTTTAAATTACATTTACACTATTTTATAATCAAGCCTTGTGGAATCACAACCTGAGACTTCTTAGTGTAAGAACGTTTTTTAATTTTGTCATTTCCTGGCAGTTTTGACAGTCATCAGGCAGAGATTTTCCATGCAAGTTATTTACCTCAAATTGGTTTTTTTTGGCAAAATTAAGTAATTCTCGCTAAGGGGGTAACTGCCCTTGCTAAAATTATTTTACAACTGTTTAATTAAGAAATGTTTGCATGTCTATGTTCTGGCTCAAGGGCTGGAGGTTTGGTGTTTTGGTCACAGATACATCATTTACTGCTCCAACAGTGGGGGAAAAAAACCTCCAAGTTTTGGCCAAGCACTCAGCTTTTGAAAAATTGCCACTTGCACGCAATCAGCAGGGAGCTGTTAAGAATTTAGTTGCAAAATCCTCTGAAGATCCTGACCATATGGGATGTGCTCTGTTTCAGAGCATCAGGAGATGAGCAGGATTTTTCACGTACGTCCCGCTCCAGGCCCTGTTTCCCGGACCTGACAGCAGCAGGGTACTTTGTGCAGAGTCACTGTGTTCTTCTTTCTCAGGCTGTGAGAAGGGGATGGGGAGTGCTGTCAGCCAATAACTCCAGGAACGGAGGAGTGAGGGTTCAAAAAGCTTTCTGCAGGAGAGAATGGGATTGGGAGCTCTTGGGGCAGGAACAATCTCCATGAGCAGTGGAGATGAAGATGGGATACGGGCTGCTGGAAAGTAAATAATGCCTCATGATGAACGATCTTGAGTGGGATCTGACAGCTGTCAAAATATACCAAAATAATGTGAGGACTTAGAAATTTGTAAGGAAAACATAGGATAAGCACTGCAGAAAATTTTTTTCTTTGAACTGAGGTGTGCACACTCTGGTTTAGTCAGTGAGAAGCAGCCTGGGACCCCTTTGCTTTAAGGCAATCACAGTTACCCCCAGAGAGAAATGTACTGTAGGAAGCCGGAGTGTGTTAAGCTGGGGAATGAGATACCTGAAGTGTTTTTTCTTCACCCTCTAACTTCCCCTCTTGCCAGAGCTGGTCTCCAGCTGCATTGCCCCACACCTGGGTTTCCAGGTGAGAAATAACCTCATGGGGTTATTTCTATGCTCTCATGGCATAGATCCATTATTTTGTGACTGATTTTATTTGCAATGATCCATGTCCTTCATTAATGTGAATCACTGGCACTCTGTTGGCTTTAGTGAACTTCACACCTGTGGAGAATCTTATCAGTTACATCCAGATAAATCTCGTTTTGGGTGTTGCCAACTGGAAACTGGGTCCTAGAAGGGTGCATGGGAGCGGTACTTCCCTCAGAGCCAGGATCTAGCTGGGTGACCTCAGGGGTGCTCAATCCACCTGGCACAGGGGAAGGTCACAAAGAAGGAGAGGAGTGGGACTGGACTCCTTTGTTCTGGTGGGGCGGGCAAGCGTGGCCGGGGTGGCTGTGGCTGGGTGTCCCTGGTGGGACAGGGGTGTCACCAGCCTGTCATGGACATTCCAGGCACGGTGGGGCCGTCCATCCCGGCAGGACCTCGGACTTGGAGGGGTTATGCTGCCTGCGTGACGTGGGAGGCCGGGTGGGGACCGAGACATCTGGTGAGAATTCCTCACGGCTGAGCTGTGCGTTGGGCTGGGATGCCGAGTAATTTAGCTGATTTCTTTTTTGGGGTTGCTGGGAGGAGGAGGAGGGGGGCTGGATGCCACAGCCTTCCAGTAACTGTCTCTCCTCCAAAATAATCACTTTTGCTTTCTTTGAAGACAAGTAAGAAATTACATTAAAAAAAACAAAACAACAAACCAACACCAGGAACTGCACCAATGTGTTTGCCTTGACAATAACTGTACATCTGCAACAGTTTATCGCTATGGGAAAATGAGTGGGTAATAAAGTTTTGATGTTGGCTGTTGCATGTACAGAGGTATCACAGGCTCTGAGAATGATTTGTTATGTGAATGCCCATAGTAGCACCGGGGTTCAAAGGGAGGTGGTTTGTTTTTCGTGCCCATTTAGTTATGAATAACACCAGCTCTAATTTCCTCCTCCCACCAGCAAGCAGAGAGTCCTGCATTGGAAGCCAAATATAGCAACAAAGATTTCTATCTCTGGCCAAAACCAAAAAATCTGTTCCCTTTTAAGAATAGCACTCTATTCTTTTCTGATGGAGATGGATAAAGAGAAAATTCAGCTTTAAGGAAGCCAGTTTCTCAGTGGGAAGCTCCCTGGTCTCTCTCAAATGGCCGATGTAAAAGGTATGCACTTATTTTTTGGCATCTGTGTAGAAGCCAATGAGGAGGCTTCTGTAGAACCCCATCAGTAAAGCCCTTTTGGGGTGGCAGTCTGGATAAATCTTCCCTGCTTGCTGATGTGTTTTTCCTCCACTGCCCTGTCTGTCTTGTGGGCAGCAGAGCCTGTGCTGAATGGCAGTGCCACAAATTGCACAACTACCCCTGCTCTCTCTGCCCCCTTTTCTTTCTGGTTTGCTGTGGTGGAGGAGTTAATCCCTTGGCTCTGAGGAGCAGACCCCTGCTCCACCTGACAAGGCAGCTTGACAAGGTAATGTGGAGCAGCAGCCAGCCCATGATCCCGTTGGTTTTCTACTTGAGGGAAGGTGTGGGAAGCCATCCCTATGCTGTTTTCCATGACTTTCCAGGTGTGTCGTGCCCTCAGAGAGTGATTGTGGGCAGTGGGCCTGCCCAGTCCCCTGCCTGGCTGGCTGGGCTGGGAAAGAAAGGATGTTGTACAAAGAAAAAGCAGAAACGTTTATGGTACAGCACTTCCTCAGGTGGTGATCTGGCCTTTTCTGGAGGTGAGTTAATACTGCTTTGAGGAGGAGCATGCGTGTGGGTGCCACTCCTGTTTTTAAGCTAGGATATGCTTTTAGGAGGAGGCACTCACCTACACTCATGTCCCCTTTCTGGTCTTGAACTGTTTTTGTTTTTTGGGGTTTTTTTAACTGCTCTGCACCATCTGAGGAGGGCTATTCAGCCTTTCCTTCGAAGGATTTATTCCCATTCCAGGCCACCCCCACCACCCACCCATAAGCAACTGGCATGTGTGACATATGAGCAGAAAAAGCCCTTTCTCTAATGTAGCAGCTGTCCTTGTTTTAGAAGTGTTGCTTCATTCATTTGCAGACTGTTTGGCTGAAGGCCTTTGCTGTAAGGTGAATACTGAAGGATTACAGAGTTAGCTCTTCCTCATTTGGAAAACTGTGACTTTTTTCCTTTTTCTTTTGAGCCTTGGACCCCTAATGCATTTTAAAAACAGTGCAGGGAAGTGTCATCCGGTAAATATATTTGCACTGGGTCTGTTTTGCCAGACATGTTGCTGATGGGGTTTTAAATAAACACAAGGATGTTTGGAAATATCTTGTGTATGTAAATATGTAAAATATGCAAAACAAAGCTAACAGCTGTGGGGTGTACTCATTGCTCACGTGAGGAGGCTCTGTGTAATGTTTTTTTCCATCATCCTGTCTTTTTTTTAAGCATCTGTGTCTGTTCCAAGATAATCTGTAATTCCCACTGGACGGAGAGGGAGGAGGCTGGATGGGCCGGAGTGATCCCCTGAAGTGTGCCTGAAATTCTGTGAAGAACCTCTTAGTGAATGGGGGAACTGCTTTCCACCTGAGTGCAGCACACAGGAATCCCTCCTCATCGGAGGTGGGGCAGAGCTGGGTCTGGCTGAACTTGGGCCTTCAGGAGGGGCAGTGGGAGAGCGGAGCCGTCCTTGGGCAGCGCAGCGTAAGGAGCGTGACAACGGCGTTAGTCACCCGCGCACGGAGCTCAATTTCCTGAGCTGAATCTGTTGCTGAGGAGAGGACGACAGTTTTGCAACCACGATTTAGCCTTTATTTAGCCAGGGAGAGTTGGAGCCTACATCCCCGTGTCAGCCTTAGGGAGCACTGCAGTGAGAAGAAAAAAAAAAAACTCACCGAAACTCTTAACATATTTTTTTTTAATTGACCATTATGCTGCTCTTTAGACACCCTTCCAGAGGGTAATTCATCCTCTATGCGTAGTAACTGTACCACTTCCAAGTTCTACAGGATATTTGGTGTGACTTAGCCACCTGTTGTTTTTACTGAGTTTTTTCCTCCTCATTCCTTGCTCTTGTTTTCCAGTCCCACTGCTTTAAGGGCAGTGTTCCAAACTCCTGGCTGTCTGGCAGCATGGATGTCCAGGCTCATGGAGCAGCAGCTCTGTGGCACACTGAGTTTCTCCTGTCCATCAGCCCGGACACTTGGATGTGTAGATGTCCAAAGGTGCAGAACAAATGCAAGCTCCTTCTGTTTGCTTGGTGGTTTCAGTCACAAAAAAATGAAGTGCCTGACAGTAACAGCAGCCTGGGCGAAGGACAAAGTGGAAGCAGAGCAGCTCAGGAGACCTTCTGGCCCCCTCAGGAAAAGTCCCATTTACTCTGTCCGGGGAAATCGCTTCAGTGCATCCCACACAGATTTGCTGCTGCTCATTCTCCTTGCTCCCAGGCAGTCTTAGGCAGCCTCTTTGCCTTGCTGTCACTGGCATTTCTCTGTGACTAGGCTTCAGGAGATCCTCATGAGATCTAGGACTGAACCTCATCCTCACCCGGCCTGTGTTGTAATGTCACCTTACCTGTGTCCCCATCACACAGGGGACGTGTGGGGATGGACGCTCTGGCAATCTGCAGCAATTTGCAGTTCCTTAATGCTCCTTAATTCCTAAATGCTTCCTCATTTACAGAGTGACAGGTTTCTGAACTCATTTCCTTGGCTCTACCACCATGTAAAATCTTCCCATGACTGCTTGTATTCCACCACCAGTTTCACCTTGAAATTACCAGAAATTGCTGCCCGTCTGGATGATGCAGTAAAAGTTTTGAAGCCACTGTTAAAGCCCAGGATTCAAAAAGATTTTACTTTTTTAGGGCTCATATATGGCCTAGTTTTCTGTTCTCTTCTGTGATGGAGAAATATTTGCTCTCTGTGTGAAAGTAGACACCAAAAGACCAGAAAACACTACTTGTGCCAGATTTGGGTGAGCCAAACAGAGGCAGAGGCAGAAATCACTCAAGAACAGGACACTGAAATTTTTTCTTTCCTCTCCCATCGCATGCCTGCACGTTGTGGTGAGACCAGCACAAGAAGACATGGCATTTCGTTCTTCACCCCCAGGTCACTGGGCAGAAAGGAATTTCTTTTAGTTACTTTGTGTTTATGATACTTTGCATTGTGTGCTGGTCCTGTCAAACATGCACTGAAACCAGTTGGACAGTGCCTGACCAGCAAAACCTTGATGTTCTTCATGAACAAACTCATCATTCACAGTGGGCACTTGCAAAACAGCGAATGTGGTGCAGGGGTTGATTAAAAAAAAAGGTAATGATATCATTTTTTTTTTTTTAAATTTGGATTTGAAACTGGGTGAGTTCCCCCAGCTTCAGATCCATCACTTCAGAAATTCCCTTCTGATGTTTTGGGCTGTATTTCTGTGGTTCTTAAAGGTTCTCCCTAGTGAGGGAGAAGATGCAGCTGTCATCCCTGACAGACATTGCTGATTATTTTTCATATGGCTGTTTGCTAGCTTGGGGAGGTCTGAGAGGAAGTATAGAGAACCCAGATCAACTGATTAAGCCTCCAGTTCGCCTGTGTACAGTTTAATTCACCATTACAAAGACTCTTATGCTAATCTCAGGCCTGAGATTTCATATTTTCTTTATATGAAATCAGTAATCATTATAATTTCATTTCAGCTGGAATATTATTTTTCCTTTTTTTTTTTAATGTTTTTTTTCTTTGCTGTTTGATGGGTCAGATTTAAACCATCTGCAGGCAGATGGAAAGGAAAAGTGGAATTATTGTTTTCACCAAAAAATTTTGCAGCTGTCAGGGTGTGTTTGACACAAGCCTGATGGCTGAAAACAAAGACAGGACACTTTGTCCCGGCTGGATATCAGAGAGCACAAGAACTCTTCATGGCCAACTCTTACTTGGAGAACTTGGGGCTAAACGAGGTAAACAAGGTCATTATTTGGCCATACTCAAGGGCTTTTCAGAGAGAATTATTCACTGAATTATGTACTGCTTTCGCCGGGCCTCAGCGAGACCCTGTTGGTTTTGGCGTGAGGGGGTGGCTCTCTGACAGATCCATCACACTGACAGCGCTTTGTGGCTGTCACACCACGTGGCAGAGGCTGCAGCCATCGCTTCCAGTGCCTGTCATGACATATTGCTTCTGTAATCCGGGTTAATTTATGGCCCCGTCATCAACAACCGCAGCCGATGGGAAGGGGCTGAAAGCAGAGCTTTCTAGGAGGGACACCCGGAGCTGGGACCCAAACCCTCCCAGCAGGGCTGAGATTATTGCTTTGTGTCCAACCCTAGTGGCTCCTTGGGGATACCAGCACCACTACTGCTTTTTACAGCAGGCCTTCCCGCGGGGATTCAGCCTGCTAGAGCTGGATCCACCCCTGGCAGCTCGTGCATCTTGCTGCTGGTTCTTTTGTTAGTCTTGTAAGAGTGGCCATTCCTTCTGCTTGCACGAGGCTGGGCATCTTCAGGAACCATAAGTGAGTTTCCAAAGTGGTCTAAAACTCAAGTCTTCTTACACACCTCAGTGTCTTTGCATGAAGAGTGCAATTCTTTGTTGTCAAAGCGAAGTTTATGACTGCTAGGCCTTCCTGATATCTGGTTTTTTTCCATTTAATGGGAGATTTCTGCTGCAGTGTTGTGTCTTGGTTTGTTGTTTGGGATCTTTCTATATTGACATCAGCAACATGGGCTAAGACAGTTAACAGTAAAGCTTTTGTCCTTTTCATCATTAGTTTTGAGACTGCTAATACTGCAAAGTCACTGGGAGGTATAATTTTCTGCTCTGTAGTGACAACCAGGTATCGTTTCCATCTCCTATGGCTGACGCTGTCTGACTATGTTGGTGTTTATCCACGTTGTATTTTTAACCCCCAAATAATTTGACTGTGCATATCAAGACAGAATGTTCTTGAACTAAGCTAAACCTAAGAGAATGAGGCATTTGTGAACTGCGAGCTATTATTTATCATTAAGCCATCTGAACCCTTGCAGTGCACAAGAATTGAGTTGCACTCCTGTTATTGTGGTTACTGGATGTGTTGTACAACAGCACAGACTGAAAGCAATTTTGGAGATGGTTTATCAGATATTTGTCCTCCAAAATAGCTCAGAAGACCCAGCTTCACATCCATCTTTGGATCAAGGTAAAATGGGACTATGCTGCTGCAGTTGTCATAATTTGGCTGCTGTGGGAGGAAGGGAAAGGCCTGAAGATGTTTCAGGTGTTTTGGGCTCTTTTCCCCCACCTGTTTTAGGGGCCAGGATCCTAACTTCCACAGGAAGCCCAAGAAAACAGAGAAATACTGGCAATATTATCACAGGGAGCCCAGGAAGGGTAGATCACACAGAATAGAGGTCAAATGCTGCTCATGTCACTCTCATTAATCCGGAAAGTACACTCCTGTTGGAAAGAGCAACAAGATTGAGGTTTAAGTGCACCAAAACTCACTCTCACCGAGGGATAATTTCCTCGTGTACTATTCACAGCCTCAGCAGGATTGTGTGAGGGGAGTTTTGTGCTCCCTGCTCTGCACTTTGCACGGTTCTTTGCACCTGCACCAAGTGGGTGTGAAATGTCCCCGCTCAGGGCTGGTTGTGCTCATTCACACTCACTTAACGCTGACGTTAAAGAGCATAAAAGTGGCCAAAAGGCAGAAAATCACCCCCAGCATCCTGCTGCCCCTGGCTCTGCCGGACTCCTCAGGACAGATGTGCCATTGCTGAGGGTCGCATTCCTGTCACCTCCCACACCGGGCAGTGTGAGTGAGGTGAGGGAGCTGCATCCAGCCCGCCCAGAAGGATGCTGCTGTAGGAGATGTGCTTTCTACACTGCTTTCTTCCAAGCTCTAGAAAAAAAAAAAATAAAGAAGGCAAATATTTGCTTGTACCTTTACTCCTTTGCTGCCCAGCACTATCTTTGTGAATTATAAATTCAAAAATGCTCTCAGGCTGGCCTGGTCTCTCAGAGCCAAACGTTTGCATGTGTTTTCTGCTGTCTGTAGGTTTAAGGGATTAATTCCCATATGGGAAGCTGCAAGTGCCTTACTGTGATCTCTGAGCAGGTGCGTCTGCAGCATCCCCTGTCCCTCCCTGAGAGGAGCACAACTGGCTCGAGGAAGGAGAGAACTTGAAATAAATCTCAGGAAAAAAAGGTGCCTTAAGAGAGAGCAACTTACTGGGCTCTGAAATGACATGTGGGACAATATAAGGAGAGAAAAATGTGAGATCATCCGAAAGCAAATGGTAGAGAAAATGTTGTGGGATCCAAATGCAATTTGTGTCTGCCACAAACAGTGCTCAGCCTCTGAAAAAGACACAACTTTACATAGCCCCTGCAAAGAGCCCGGAGCTGTACAGGAGTGCAGCTCTGTCAGTGCTGCTCCTCAGCCAAATGTGTGTGTCTCCATATTCCTACCCTAGTCATGCCTTCTGAAAGTTCAAATGGGTACAAGAAAACAGTTTTCAGGTTATGCTTTTTCCCCTCTGCCTAAAAACTGACTCGCTAAGGGGAAGCTGTCTATGAAAACTTCCCGGAAGTTCAGCAGAACAATTCCTTCACTTTGTTCTTTCTGTCCTATTATGGAAGTGCTTTAATATCAAGAAATCATCAAAAAAAAAAAAGTACCACCCTTGATTCTGGGTGTTTTCTGCACATCAGAGCCCTGTAACAGGTGTTGCCTTTCTCAGAACACAGCTGAATACGGACAAACTTCTTAGCACCCCTGATATAATGTCTGGAGGGAGGAAACTGGTGAGGAAACATGGAGAGATGGCTGCTGCTCTGGTTTTATAGGTGTTGGCTCACTGAATGAGCTTTATTAAAGGGGAGTTCAGTTCCAGGATACAGATGAACATTATACTTTGTGATCAGTGTATTATAATATAAGGGAAAGCTTAATTCTTTAATTAAAGGTCAGGGTAATTACATTGAAATATACAGCTGAGCTGGCTGCTGACCAAGCTGAAGAAAGAGACAGGAGATTTTGGGATGTTTCACCAGACTGTTCCTGAAAAAAATATTACAACTCAGGTAAGTTTTCATTTATTTTTCACCCGGGTAAGTTTTCATTTATTTTTCACCCGTGAAATGGCCTTCTCTGTTTTCAGTAGGGTCTGGGCAGGAGCGCTGAAATCAGCTAAAACTGATATATGAATATGTGGGTCTTAAATTTTCTATGATTCTGTGGCTGAAGTTGATGATGTTACTTGGCTTTGCAGCAGCTCTCCTGCAGCTGCTCATTTAGTAAAACTTTCAGAAGTTGCCTGAGATTCTTAAGCAGGAGGAAGTTGAGGCACACCATGATGTGTTTGCTGTGTTTTGTTGTACTCATGTATTTAGTTTCTTTACTGAGGCAATCATGCTGTCTTCTAGATTAGAGGTTCTCTCCACCCACTTTTCTTAAAATATTTTTTTCCTCTTGGGAATTTTTAGAGAAGATTGTGTTTGCATTGAACTCTTTAAAGGGTGCAGTCTTTTATTTTGGTGGATGCACAATAACAGTGTTTCTTGGAATGGGTGAGACAGCACAAAATCTCCTGCTGCCATAGCCCTTGAGTAAAATTATAGCTCAGCTGAAGGTAAACAGCATTTTGATATTAATTTTGATCTGCTTTCTCCGACTACTCGTATCTAATTGTGAGATGCATGCACGTTCTGTCCACCCCTTCAGAAAACACTACACATAACTTGAGGCTTTAAGCTCGTTATGAAGATAAATATCCATTTTATTTTCTGTGGACAACATGTACCAGTTGCTTGGTTATGTATTTAGACTATTAATAGAGACTGCACAGGCAAAAGGAAGTTTAAATGTGTCAGTGGACAATTTTAATAATTAGTTCTCACACTGTAGTCTCACTCTGTGTTAAATGCTGCACGTAAAAGCAGGTCTTTACGCTGGAAAAATTGCCTGTAAGTGCTGCTGGGAGAACGGGGAGGTCCCCCTGCTGTCGGGAGGCAGGTGAGCACAGGCAGGCACGGTGTGGTGAAACAGCACATCGTGGTGCCCTGCGAAACAAACGCCTTGCTGACAGGCAAAGATGGATAACATTAATTGTGAAGCCAGGAGATGTAAACAAAATGAGCAGATTGAAACCCTGAGAGGGGATTATTTGGAATTTACCTCTGTCAGTTTTTGTGTGGGTGCTTATAATTGTAACCACTAGGCACAGCCTGTGCAACAGCTTGGCTGTTACCATTTACAAGCAATTATTAATAACACTGTTAAATTACAAGGTAATTTCCTCTAAGGCAGCTTATGCTTGAAGCTTCTGTGATTTAAATGTGAAACGACCCCATTATTCCTTTACTTGATTGATACTAACTGAGAATAATTAACATACAAAAGTTAAATCCGCTTTAATTAGGAAACCCTTGCTGCCACCTCTCTAATTACTATTGAAGTCAATAGCATTTTTGCTGGCACCGAACTGTTAACATGAAAAGTAGCTGTATGAACCACAATGAAAGCAAATGGCTTTGGACTGAGTATACCTATAGAGGTTTTGTCTTCATTTTTTTGAGATTTAGGGATTTACACTGTAAATCTACCCTTAAAAACTGTGTACAGGCTCTCATATTTACAAACTACTTTGAGGACACCTGTATATGTATTTAGCTTTCGTGGCGCACTATTACAGCAGGCTGCTTTTCTGTCCTTAACAGAGGAATTAAGATTGAGCTAATAGTCCTGAGTGACCCAAACAAAGTCTCATTCACAGCAGGGTAAATCTCTCCAGCTGTTTATGAACTGGATATGAACAGCTGATCTCATCTAGAGAATTCAAGCTGGGAAACAAGGCAGGGGAAAGCTGTTGAGCAGGAGGTGAAATGGGTAATGATGTAACTTACTATGAAACTGGTCATTCAGTAAAGCTGAGTGCTTTACCTGTATCTGCTTTTACAGCACTCTTTGGTTTGCTTTGAGATTCTAATTTTTTTAACAAGATCCTTTTAACACTGCAGAATAAATCTGTGCTTTCATAACCAACTTGTTACACCAGTCGAGGTGCTCAGTGTGGTCTCAGATGTGGCCTTAAAAAGGAAATTTTTTACATCGGTGAGGAACTGAGTGCGTGTGCAGGAAGAGGAATGCAGCAGAGGAGAGAATGGATGTTGAATAGCTTTTGAAGCGAGGAGGCAGCTCGCTGTGCCGGACAGCTTCCCTGAGCCAGACCTGAAGCACCAGGAAAGGTGTGCCTGGGAGCAGCCTGTGAGCAGCTCTGCTGCTGGGGGAGGCTCCCAGTAGGGGCAGGGCTGAGGGAAGGAGCAGCTCAGCCTGGTGCTGCCATCGGTGCCATCGTCGTGGGGTGTGGATCACCATGTGCCCTTGCAAGTGTTCTTTGAGATGTCAGCCTTTTCTGGCAAAGGTTTCACTGAATGTGTTCAAACCCTCCCCACACTGTCATTTCTAGCGGTGTTGCTGTTTGTCACTTTTTGGAGTTTTTTGTTCTGTAAGGATCTTATTTGAACCTCTTCTGACTGGCTGCAGCACCATCACAGAAAGCCAGCAGACCAGATTCCCTCTCTGACACAGTTTCTGAGTTGCTGTTTGTGGTTCTTTAATTTTTTTTTTCTTGTAGCTCCATCTGTACGAAACAAATAGAAAGCATGATTTAGCCAGTTGCATGGAAATCTCCGATGTATCAGTCCATCTCCAGGAGGTTTAGTGGAAATATACAGTCCCACATGTTTGAAAAGAGGAAAAAATACCCTTTGCATATCTCTTTTTGAACCTTGTATTTTGTTCATGCTGGAGAGTAACCTCTTATACCAGAGCTGAGTTTGAAGCTCAGAAAAGGTTGTAAGCCATTGGGATGGTGTGTTGCTGCTGGTTTATATTTGTTAGGAGATAAGCATGGCTAAGCTGATGTGCCTGGCTTGGAGGGTGCAACAGGCTGAGCACACAGCACGTCCCTGGGGGCAACCAGGCAGGGACAAGTGGCAACTGGTTAAGCTGCAGGATCTGAGTGGCAAGAGGGCTCCCCGAGTGGCTTTATGCAGGTTTGCCTTGCAGCTGTTGTGAGTTTATCTCTTTCTGTTTACACTTTTAGATTCAAATTTTATGTATTGTGAATATCAACTTCAGAAGCCAGCCTGGTGCAGCTTCCCTTGCAATCCAGGCCTTAATAAGACCAAGATATCTTTTGGTAAAGAAAAGGCTTTTGCTCTTGTGGCCCACAAATCATTTCACGTGCATTTCTGTCACAGTGGATACAATGTTGGTTTCTGAGCAATTTCAGTCTGTTTGGTGAAATCATTAGTAGAAAAACGACATTAACTAATTCACTGCTTTCACAAGCTAGGGTTCCAAAACCAGATAGATTTTAATTTCACAGCAGAAACTGGAGAGAATGTTACAGTGTAGGAAGGCATCTTGATAAGCTTTAATATTCTTGCAGAGATTTCTGAATGCCTGTTGCAATGTTTGAAATAAGAGAAAACACGTATCAGAGCAGTTTCAAGGATGTGTTCTTATATTCTTCAAATGAATATTCTGTGCAATGGTAAGAAAAGAGTGAGTCATTAAAAATTAATACCCGTTTTAAATTTCTGTGACTTCTCTCAGGAAATGTCTTCCACTGCTATAGCTGCAGATAAAAATACAAAAAATTTTGGTGACCAAAGGTATGCCATGAAGAGAAATGGAGTGATTGAACATTTGTTCCATGCCAATAACTGATGGGCCAGTGATACAATCTAATTGATGTAACTTTTACAGCATAGTCTAAATAGTGGCAGGTTTTCAAGATGACGTTCTCATCTCTTGTTTACATTCTCTCTTTTAATACAAATGTTGAAAGCACTGAAAACAAACATGTACACCTTCAAGAGGCCATTACTTTTGATTTTCATTACAAGGCATTCAGAGATGTGTGGGTTTTATCATATCTAGACAAAATGGAGAAAGAAGTTCATGGAAAATGGGAGCCTTAAAGAACTGAAGAAAATGTTAGTAGAAAAGTCTTATTGAAAGATCAGTTTTGTTACTCCCTACATATTTTTTCAAACGTATTTGAGTATAAACTGTATTTTTCTTTCATAAATTCACAGCTTTTTGCCCCATCATCAAAACCTGGGGCAAGTGTATAGCTTCTATAAGTGATTGCATTTAGGCGCAAGTGCTTGGCTGAATCAGGATCTTTGCTCTTACATAAAGTAGGATTAAGCCACTGAACAACCAATCAACTCCCCCACCAAAAAAGAGGAACCTCTCCCATCAGGAGTCGTGTTTGTAAATGCTAAATTAAAAGGAGTCTTTTGGATATGAGGCCAAAATTACTTGTATGCCATGTGTGTTCACAGATAAGTGGTTCTTGCTAGAGCCATCTCACTTTGAAATGACAGACAATACCAGCAAAACCCTTCCTCCAGCTGAGGCTCTCATTGTGCAGCTGTCATTGAGCAGAGCTTCTGGGTACAAATAGCCTCAATGCAGGGATTTAAAAATAAAAAAAGCCTGTTCAAACTTGGCTTTCTTTGAACTTCCTAGGCAAGTCTTGTCTGTGGAAAAACATTCTGTGCAATTTCAAAACAGAAAATTGAATTGCCAAGCATTGTGGCATAGACTCAGACAAGCACCAAAACCAAGATCTGAAAACATTTGAAAAGCTTTATTTACCTTCACTTAAATGAGTTTTGAATTCGCGTACTATTATGCTTGTACATTGGAAATGTAATTCTATTTTAAAATGTCAACAGCAGGGTGGTGGAAAAGACAAGATATGGAAGCGACAGAGCAGTGGTAAAAGAAATGAAGCAGAGGCAAAAAGCCCTTTTCATTACAGAGAGGGTAATTTAGGCCAAATCCAACTGCACTGGAGGGAGGGAAAAGATACCCTTTAACCTCCGTGCAGCTGGATTAAACCTTGCACTGGGATAACTGACTTCCTCAGTGGACCCTATTCTGCATCTAATTCTGTGTGTTGTTAAGCTTTTTCATGCTGCCTCAAATAACACTGGTAGTGTTCAGCACTCTTGTGTGTGTTATATAGGGTATATCCAGTGTAAATATATGGGGTTTTTTCCTTAAGCATGGGAGGTGTCCCTGAGTCTGAGAGAGAAGAAGTCTTCACCAGTGGATAGAGGCTGGATAAGTGCATTGCAAACCCGTTCTCTGAGTGCTGCTGGACTTGGATCATTTTGTTCAAATTTACCCAGAACCACTGGCTAAAACCCTTCAGACTGATCACGAACTCCTGGAAATTGGAATATCTCCATTCATCATCAGGAACTCACTTTTAGGTTCGTGACAGGTTTTGCCTGTTTATAAAAACCAGGGGATATAACTGGAAAAACAGAAGAGAAGTGTTGACTGACAAAAGTATTTAATTTTGTTTATATATCATGAACGTGACCTAAATAAAGTTGCTGTAGCTAAAGCAGGCTAGATTTATTATACGGGAAAAAAAGTACTTTTACAACAAAAATAAGCCTATATCCCATTGCTGAGCAGCCATTAGTTTTTACAAGTTCCTTCCTTTTTCCAGGTTCTAATTGGTGGCCTGTTGGGAGCCCTGAGTGCAGAGCTGTCAAAGCAACCCCCTTTTTTACCTTTTTTTGGTCACATTCCACTGTAATTAGAGAGATGATTATAGTAACAAACACAGTACCAGTTGTTTGAAGCTTAATACTGTTTAAGTATTACCATGCCTTTATTTTAAAGGTACCAAAACATATGGAAATCATAAACCATTTCTCTCTCTTTTCTCTGTTAAGCTAAAGTTTTGTATTCAGATGCTAAGCTAGTGTTTGAAGAAAGGGGGAAAATGGAGAATATTTCTGAAATACCCTGTGATAACTCTGACTCATCTGTCCCATTCATGCAACTGCAATTCCTCTTTCCACTCCATCTCTGTCCTGACATTATTTCTCTGGATGCAGAAGAGCAACAATAATACAGAAACAGCTTGGTGCAGCTCTGACAGCTTCAGAAGCAATTAATGGCGATAAAAATAGTAATAAAACTAATAAAAAGTTTTTGAATGCCCTTTTCCTTGAGAAACTCCTTGAGGCAGCAGATGTATCCTTTCTAGATGGGGCTGCATGGCTGCTTGGGCAGCTACTGGAACTAATTTCTCTCCCAGGATTCAAATTTTTTACAGTGGAAGCTGTTTTCAGACAGATACTTATTTTTCCTCATTTGTCCTGTATGTTTTAGAAGAAAGCTTATATAAAGAAAAGAAAGGACTATACACCAGTAAGTAATTTGAAGATATATATATATAAAAAAAAAATTACAGCCAAACTCGCCCTGTGCAATATTACTCAGAAATCTGCAGAGCTATTCCAGGGATTAAACTAACCACAGAGCTTGCATTCTTAGTTATAGAGAGCGAGCTTTCTGCCAAAGTGCTTTAAGACTTTGGCATCTTTTGCTTTCATGTAACGGGGTATCGGGTCCTACAGCTTTATCCCCTCCACTCAGAGCTCTGCTCAGCGAAATCCCCGGGCTTTGCTCTCCGTGTTTATGATGGGTGGGAGGAATGTGCGGCGCGAGGCTCGAGGGATGAGCAAAGCCAGGGGTAAGAGCCGGCGTGGTCCTGCAGGGTGGAATCAGGTTCTGTGCCCGTCACTGGGACACTGTGGTGGAACAGAGGGATGTACCCAGGTATGGGTCCTGCTGTTTTCATCTTCTACAACAATTCGTTTTCTGCTGCATATGAAGACCGTGGGTGATTTACTCTCTTTAGACACCATCTATGTTCGCATGCACACGTTCCTGAGCCAGGAAAATGTCACTGCGCTTGGAACCAAGTGCCTGGGGTTGTCAGCAGGGGTTTTGTGGTGCAGGTTTGGCTGGACCCTTAGGAAAGCTGCCTTCCTCCTGGCTTGGGTGACAGCATGGGGCTGCCGGGCTGGGAATGTGCAGCAGGAGCAGCCGCCCATTATCAGCCCACAGTCCTGCAGGGTCCCCAAAACAGTTTTGGTTTTGCTTGAACTGGAGATTAACATCTCATTGAATGATATCTGCTTTCATTTCTATCAGAGTATTGGGGGGCTAAGTCTGGTCTCCTTTTAAACATGGACTGAAAATAAGTATAAAATTTGAGGCTGCTGCTCCGGTTAAAAGCAGAACGTAGTGCCTGCTGCTTCTCAGAGGTACCTGAATCCAGATGGTGTGATGAGGATTACTCCTGTAATTAAGCCTTATTGTATCAACAAATACTTTATAAATGTTAGCTAGGAAGATGAAAGGAAAGAGAAAGTCAAAATAGCAGAAAAATATTTTGCTTTATTCTGGGGGACGTTTATCACATGTCAGTGTTTTCAACAGAGCATTTTGAATGGATATTGGCTGTGTGAAAAATGAAGTGGTTTTTTCTTTTCTTTTTTCTCTCTCCTTACTACTTTAAATTTTGAAAATTAATCCTTTTCAAGAAGCTGATGATTTTTCTTTTTTTTTTTTTGATGTAGAGTCAGTAGACAACTGAGCTATTTCACACTTGGGGAGCCAAATTTTGTCTCCTATTGCACATGTTCCAGCATAAATTTGGGACTCAGATGTTTCAACAGGAGTACTGCCGGCACAGGGTGTAGAAAATTACACTGGAGCTTGTGTAGGCACTTTAGGAAGATAATACTTTCCAGGATGGGAAATAATTTCACCTTCAGTGACTCGTTTTGTAGAAATAAATCTGTTTAAAACATCCAACAGATTTAGAGAATAGAAGGTTTGGTTTAATTGCTTAATGGAAGGCTGAGGGGAACTTTAAAGTCATCCTCTTCAAAGGCAAACCAAGACTCTGGCATAAATCAGAGGAGCTTGAAAAGTGCTAGAGTCAGTGCTGAGGGTCACCACTGCTCCAGTGACACTCCTTTGCTCTGGCCTGGCCCTTCCTTGCCCCCAGGATGTGACCTAAGTCCCATTTCAGGATGAGAAATCCAACTCTTGCTCTACTGAGACAGAAATGAGGGAGTCTGGGGCAGTACAGACTCTCCCGATACATGAGACATTGAGAGATTATGTGTTTGTGGATAATACATCTATAAATATGTTTTCTTTACATATATATATATATAAAATTGGATTTTAACGGTGAACTAAATGCCTTTAACTTGTAGTTTGGCCCAAAGCATCCCCTTTCATTGTGGCAGTGCAGAGAGACCTTTCAGTCAAATCCATGTGTCACTTTGTGCTGAGCAGTTGCTCATGCACAACCCTAAGCAAGCAAAAACACTCTCTGGAGATGCTGGGAAGGACTCTGAGGTGCCCCTTATTCTCTCTGCAAAGACTGACTCCCACAAGACAGCGTTCAGCAATGGATGAATAGATGGACCCCAGCGTAAAACTTTATCTGAATAATGGTGCCTTTGCCAGCTGGGAGTTTTTCTCGTTTTTTAAAATTATTTTTTGCCTGTTTCTTTTTTTTTTTTCCTTGAAGCTTTTCTGCTAGGAATGAGATGGTCTCCTACTGGGATGATTAAAACCAGTTGGCTGCCTCTGAAGTGGGCACACCAAAGAGTATAGCACAAGGCATGAGAAAGCTTTTGGTCATCTATCTGCTCTACTATTGCACCAATTAAAAAGCAAACCACCAAAAAAGAACTGTAACTCCCACTCCCCAGCCGTGTTTACCCAGAGAAAGCCATGCTGAATATTGAAACTCTTGGATTTTCTAGGCATCGGTCTTAAAGCTGAGCTGTGGTCATTTCAGTTTGGCTTCTTTTGATTGTGCTAAAAGATTTTCTTTCGCTGTTAACTCTTAAAAATCTGAAGCAAAACACAGAGATTGCTGAGGGAGGATGGATTTTGGTCCAAGTGGACTAGAATGGTGACCGTAGCAGAGATTTGATATTTATTTATTTACTTTTAAAATTTCCTTGTTTTGAGGCTATGCGAATGCAGTACTACACAAATCCATGAAGGACAGTAAGTGGAGTAATATCTGCCTATCAAAAATAAGCAGACTGTATATTCTCTTCAGTGCTTCCTTCTAGAGTTGTATTCTGGCTCCTTTGAGATGAAATGGAGTGAAAATCACAGCCAGCTATTCAACACTAGGAATGCAAGGGGGGTGAGGTGCCAGAACAGAAGTTGAGGCCATATGATTTGTGCAAGTACTTTTATTAAGCTGCCCAATGACTCCTTGTGAGGAACCTTACAAAATGTGACCTGTCTGTATGAAGGTGGTCAGCCAAGTGGCTTGTGGCACACCTGGCCCTCAGGAGCAACGAATTATTTCCAGTTTGGGGCACAATACAAAAATTATTGATGCTTGCTTGAGCACTCAGCTGCATTTGATGGTATAGATTTTCTTATGGAAGATACCTGGAATCTTAATAATATCCAGGCCATTCTCAAAGCAGAAATTGCTGATACCAATATGAATTGCTCAGCATTTGTCTTACTGAACGACACAGGCTTTCGTGTCTGGATGATGAACCAGAGAGATTGAGTTGAGATCTTAAAGATGAGCCTAAGGCATTTTAAAAAAGCCTGTCTGGGGGCTGATCACAATGTAGTCAGGGCACTGGGGACCCAGTGGCACTGGAAGCCCCACACACTGGCTTTAGTGGGGTCAGCTCAGGGTCCAGGTGGGTTTTGGTGTGTGTTGAACTCTGTGCTACTCAAATATCTGTACCTGAAACAATCTGGTCTTGTTCTGAACCAACACAACCTGCAGCTGCACCTGTTTTTTGGTGGATAGCAGTGGGTTTCAGAGTAAAACCTGACCTTCTAATTTTGCTTGGAATGGGCTCTGGTCGGAATTCAGAGATGTTTTCTCCTCTCCCTGTCTTTGAATGCTGTGAAAATGCATTATGTTGCCCATATATGTAATTTAATGTTATGAGCATGATGATAAAATCTAGTACGAAGCCATTGTCAGACATCTGAAGAGAGCCAGCAATGTAACTCTTCCATTTCAAAGGTATCTGGAATTTTTTGTGGGTTAGCTTTGGTCCCACAACTCTCTGTTTGAGAGACCAGTATGGTTTCTCCTCTGTGCTTCATAGCATGACACCAGCTCATAACACAATATATTTTAACCATGAGAGGAAAGAAAAAGACCACTTTTGCTAAGCCACAAGCATTTTGTACAGAGATATGTTTTGATTCAGCTTCCTTCATCTACCCCAGACTATAATTTGCTTTGCTGGAAGCTCTGTAGGGCTATGCACAACATGTGTCTATTTTTGGCTCGTTATTTCAGAACAATCTTTAAAGCTTATAGGAGGCAACTTTGAATTTTAGTGGGGGGGAGAAGAGGAGACAGTGATTTGGAAATGATCATGGTACATGCCCAGTTAGTGCTTTTGTTCAGAATACTGGAGATGACTCTAAAGACCCGTATGGACTGGGGCAAAGTCACTTTTTCACAGGATGCTTGGCATTAGAAAGGACACCTGAATGTCACGTTGTTCAACCTTCCTGCTCAAACAGCATCTCCTGGACTTGGCTGCTCAGGACTCTGCCCAGACAATTTTGAATATCAGCAAGGTGAAAGCCTCCACAAGCTCTCTGGGTTACTCAGATCAGAAGGCAACTGGTCAAAGTCTTTTTCCCGTGGTTTTTTTTTTTTGTGTGTTTTATAATGTGTCCTTCTGTTAGGCACTCAAGCACTTCCTCACTTCTAAGGAATCTGTCAGAGGTGCCCATCATGAGGCACGCGGGCCACATCCAGAAGCAGCATCAGCAGTCCAAATCTATGTGAAATATTTTGGCTGCTTGCCATTTTTTTTTTTTTTTTTCCACCCATTTAAAATCTTTTTTTTTTTTTTTTTTTTAATGTCCTGGATTATCAGAGAGACCTTGCAAATGGGAGCTGAGGAGCTCTGTGTGCATGCTCACGGGTGATAGGCACAAATTAGGAGGAGTGTGGGAAAGAAGGCCCCCGACGAACAGCTGCTGTGCCATGTGCATGACTGGGTTGGGAAGGGGGAAGGCAGGTGGTTTTCTGATCAATAAACCTTATTCTGGCCAGAGCCATCTTGTGGATGCAGTTATGGATTATGTCCCTTTCACATAATATGAATTTATGCCTCTATCCCCACGGGAGGCTCGGACTGCAGTGAATTATACTTGCATAGCTACAGTATGGTTCAAATTATCTGAGTAGACAAGACTTATTTCTAGTTTTTAATGAAACAATAGGGACAGATCCAAAGCCTGCCAAAATTAATGGCAGGAATCCTGTGGGCTCCTTTCCGTTTATTCAAGAGCCACCTAAGAGGGCACTTTGCCCTCTAGAAAGAATTTTAAATATAATTTTCTATGACTTGTGGGCTTATTTTCCCTCCCAGGCTAGTGGAGAGGACCTCTATTATTACTTTTGGGAGGTGGTTCAGATGCTGGTATTGGACATGAATTCTCTGAGAATATAATTAGGAAATACATCACTTCAGCATTTTTTATTGTAAACATACATCACTGTAATACACCACGGTTATGAAATAAATACCCAATATTCTGGAAATCTGGAACAATCCCATTTGTTTTAAGAACAGAAGGCAGGCAACTTTTCTTCAGGATCACAAAAATATGCTGAAAGCATGCTTTGCATTAAATTCTAGAGTCAGTGGGTCTAGGCCCGTGGAGGTGTGGCTGAGGGTGTAGCTGTTGGATGTGTAGCCTGTGGAGATGGCAGCAATTGTGGGAGGCTGATTAATGAAGACAGGCACCTTGAGAAGTAAAACCATCCTTTTCCTTCACAGTCTGGTAGATTTTTTTAAAATACATCTGTACAACTTGCATGTGTGCAGTGTTTCGTACTGCCTGTGTGTGCCTTTAGAAATATCCTCCCTTGCTATGTCCCAGGGGACACAGGTGTCTGATAATATTGCTGGTGCTCTATTTGCTCTCCATAATCTGGTTTGCTGTTTCAGACCCTTCCAGTGCAAAAGAAATGACTGCCCAAGCCAGAAATTAGTGGCTTTTTGCATAAAGGCTTAATTATCTGACACCCTTAGTCCTTTTGTGAGTTAGTAGTTTAAAATACTCTTTGCCTGATCCAAGAGACAGACTACTCGAACCTGAGTGTTTGTAGCAGATTTAATTGACCTAGTGTTTCCTCTTTGGTTATTTGTCACCTTTGATTTTCTGCTTTTTGCTTATTTCGGTGCTGGGTACCGATGTAGCAATTATTTTTGGGCAGTGGGTCCTACGAACACAGTTCTGCCTTACACCAGCACAGCTGGTGGCTGGCCCTCTCCTAGAAAACAGTCATTTGTCAAAGTAAGAGAATTTAGCAGAGATGAGTTTCAGACCTTGTTGGGGAGGGGTTGTATAGCATTTTTAAACTAAAATACTCTGTTTGTTTGCCCAAAATACATATTCACCATTTCTGCTTTCCTTCTGCCCGTTATTAATCTGTCACTAATTGAAAAAGTAGTCACAATTCAGCAAAAGTGGGCCTCGTTTGAACCAAATGGGCATTACATTTGGGGCCAGACTAAATTTTTTTAGTATTTTCTTTCTATGAAAAATTGGATTTCTTTCAGTCTGAACCCACACTAACGGCCAGTGTAAAAATGGTTGATCTGACTTGCATGCCAGCATCTAGGTGCTTTTCCCTGAAAGCCATCTGTCTGGTGCCATGGTGATTTACTGAGGGAGTAGCCTGGCTGAGATCCTGCAGAACCCAACAAGTGGTGCCCTCCACATGCAGGTGCTGCCATGAAAATGCTGGCTCCAGAAGCTCTGGCAAAGAGTGCACAAAAGAGGTGCTCCTGTCCACCCTGGAGCACAGGTGAACTTAGGGACGAGCATGATCCTCAAAAGGTGTTGGTTCAGGCCGTCCTACAAAAACTGCTGTAGCATCTTGCTTGGAGGGGAGGCTGTGCTGAGCGGCTGTGGGACCCAGCTACAAAAACCAAGTGATGTCCCGAGGTAAAGCTACAGCCAGGACACAATTTCCGGCTGAGAAATTGCAGATTATGGCAAAAAAATAGAGCTATACTGGGCTGTGGCACCAGTTCCTTCATAATGTCTGAGCACCAGCATTTCTGATTTGACTCTGGGTCTGCCTCCACTACTCCCTCTGTGTTTTACCTGTGCAGTTCTTCTCGAGGAGTAGGATGAGGCTCAAAAATGAGGAAAGGAGGAAAATTTATCGCTGAGTTAATGTAACTCTGGACATAGTCCCCTGAGGAGGGGCATACACAGTGGCAGTAGTAGCCTTTGGCCAGGAAAAGGGTTTAAATGCAATCACAGGCTTTCCCATGTGCCTTAAAACCCTGCTTGAAGTGAGGGTTATCTCTAGCAGTGTTAGGAACTCACAGGCCCTCGTGCCACCCTGTGAATCAGAACAGAGCTCAGCAGCCACCTCCTCGCTTTGAAATACGGGGGGATTGCAGGGAACTGAAGCAACAAGTAAATGTCCAAAACACTTCTTCCTCTGAGGGGTCAGGTGTTGAGGAAAGGTGCCACACTGAGATCTTTTTGGAGCAGGAGGAGTTCATCTGCACCCTGCGAGGAAGCTGCTGTGCTACTTGCTCTGGCAGAGTCCACGTTTGCCCAGAAACCGAACAGAAAACCCCTTCTGCTGTCCTGCTTTCAGAGAGCAAAACAGAGAAAAACACAAAAAATGCGTCTTCTGAAGTGGCAGATCAGAATTGAGCTGTACTATAATGCAACTGCACAGGCACCTTAAAATGATATTTGGTTATAGCAGGAGGGGTTTATTTTTACATCAGTCAGTCCCTCACTTGTTCTATCTCTGTGCCTTCTCATTAGCTTGGCTTTTATGGGGGAAAAAAGCTAGTGCATAATTGATTCTTTCCAATTAATTTTGGATATGATTTTCATATTGATTTTTTCAGTTCAGAGTTAAAGTCCTTGAAATGTAGGCTTGGAGTGCTTGGATTTTTGTAATTTTTTTTTTTTAGCAATTGAATTTATTATAGCAGTCCATTGAGAATGGGATATTCATCTTTCAAACTGACAAACAAAAACATTGGGAGCCCAAGGAAATTCATTCCCAGAACGTGTGGTTAACACACATTCCTTTCTTCCCAAGGCCTGTGCTTCAGGGTGGGAGAAAAACCTGTGTTAAGACTATACATTATTTTATTATTTCACACATGTTATACAGTCGTACATGCACCTTTACTGCATGTAGCCTTGATCTCTTTGTCAGGCAAGTCTGACTTTAGTGGCTGCTTTGTGCTCTTAAACCTCAGAAAGTGAGTATGCAACAAATTAAACACTGGAGCCGCAGGTTCCCGCTGCCACCTGTTATGGACTTGAACTTCCTCAGAACAACTACTCGGAATTTAACAAAAAAATGTAATTCAGCCTGACAGCCTGTAGTTAAAAATCCTGTTCTGTGCCATATCTTTCTTTACCATGGTAGCATCTGAGTGCTCTCCCCAGCCAGAAATGAATCATATGACCTCTGTCAATCAATTTAAAGTCAATACAATACAGTCTACAAAGTTCTGTTACCATCTCTTTCCTTAGAAAAGTTTCTGAGGTATTCACTTGCCTGATTGCTTGTTTTTTGGGATCTGACTGTGTGTCTGTACAGACCCCAAAAGTGTCAGTGCCTTAGGGCTGTTGTCAGCACATATTCAGCTGGCACTGAACTGCATGGAATTTTGTCCTGAACCTGGCAAAGATGAAGCACTTATACTCGAGTTCTACCAGTGCAGAACAGAGCTTCTGATAGCAAATGAGAGCACCGTGCAAGACTTGAATGCACAGGTAGACCCAGGCCTAACCTCGAAGGCTGTCACTGAAGGGGAGGCTTAAACCTCAGGATTCTTGGAGGAGCAACTGGAGGCAATCTCGGGTTTTGCAGTTTGTTTCGAGGTTACTTGTTTCAAGTTCTGCTTAATTCCACATCTGTACTCTTGTGTGGAAAGACAAGAACTGGTGAAATTGGAGTCAGATCATCGCTGGTGAGGAGCTGATGGACTCTCTGACCTACCATAGCCTCTTACAGGCAGTGCTGCTGGTCAGTCAGATGGGAATGCAGGTCCTAAACTTGTGGTCTGTCCTTGAGCATCTCTTGGTGCACACCCTCAACCACTGGAGACAGCTCTGCAGCAGCTGCCTCCCCGAAAGGATGTTTTCTGTCTCTTACAAACATAACTCTTTCTGCTTGGGCTCGATTCTGGTCAGCTGTTTCTGTTCACTGTGATGAGCTCAACCTGGCACACGCGGGTAATGGGGATTAAACTCCGAGCCAAGTTCCTCCAGAATTCCAGTAACATCCTTGAATCACTGCTCAACTTCTCCCAGCTCCCCTGAGACAGAGCAGTAAAGTAGTTGAGGAAACCAAGAAGGGCTTGAAGTTTCACTCCATAACTCTTTTGTGAACCTGAACCAGAGTAAACTGAGCACACAACAATCTCCTTCTCCTGCTGAGGGAGAAATCTTGCCTGTGCAATGCTCAGCCCTCCCCTGTGGTGCAGGTGAGGTGTAGGGATACCAGAGCAGCCCTTAATTACTCTGTTGGCTGCCCAAATTCTAGTCTAAAGTCAGATTGCTGTTGTAGGAACTAACCCAGCCCTAGGACCCGGTCTCTGCCACCTTTGCTCACACTGACTCATATTTAGTAATTTGTGGGAACCACTCAGGATGAGGAAATGCAATAGAAAAAGGCCTAGCTGTGTATTCACAGTAATTTACGTAAGAGATCTGGCTTTTGGCATTCCCTGTATCCTGGAAATGTGAAGAAAATACTTGCTTTCCTTTAAAATGAAAAGCATGTTTATCAATTACCACAGTTTAAAGCGAGTCATTAGCTTTCCCGGGGATCACAGAGGACCAGCTGCTTTTTTTAGACTGATTTGATGGGAATTCTGAAAACTGTAGCTGAAGAGCAGGAAACAAAAGGCAGGAGGTGGTTCTGCCTTTACTGGGTTAGGTCCTGGTTGCTGTTTTTTTGTTGATATCCTTGAGTGACATTGCTTGTTATTCGGGGACATGTGAAATATTAATAACATGCAGCAAAATATTCATGTTTCAATGATAATGATTCTCTTGTAAGTGTTGAGATTTCTGGGCTGAAGCACCTGGTACAGCTCACAAGCCTTGCTTCATAGAACCCCCTCATTGTACTAGCAGCCAGTCCTTGGTAGGTTCATCAAAGAATTCCTTCCCTTTTCTTCCCTGGTTTGCTGTCACCACCCAGGCAGAAAGATGGTTCAGGGGACTGATAGTGCGGTCTTGAACAAATTACCAACCTTTCCCTAGCCTGTAAGTAGAGACCACACTGGTGTTAGTGACACACCACATGGACCAAAACCTGCTTTGTCTAGATATAAATGGTGATGCTTTTTGGCAAACCAGACATCTGTCTGAAAGAATTGCGGAATTTTTCTGTGTTTCGGCTCCACTGCATAAATGAAAAAGACTTTTGCAATGACTCTTCCTTTTTTATTTTTTTTTTCAATGAGCTAGGATAACTAAGTTAAATACTTTTGGGGGAATATTTATTAGTATTGGAAAGAGTGTCTGGAGGTCTTCAGGACATAATACACACTTGCATTTTGATAACAGATTCTTCCTTGGCTGCACTGAAATAGTATTCACTAAAAAGGATCATAACGAGTTTTGAGGCTAGTAAAGCTCATTTCACCAATTCAACAGAAGGAGTTTTTCTGGAAACCATTCATATTATTCCAGGCCACAAATCTAACAAATTAATATAGGATTTACAAGGCCACATGGTTTGTTGGGGAAGAAAGGCTTACTTTATGGTATTATAAAGTAAAGAATTTATTATCACTTTAATATTCTGTAAAAGTAACCTCAAGATTTACAGCAGACTGAAAGTTAAATATTTCCTTTGTTTATAAAGTCTAGAAATACGTGTATATATATATATATAAAAAAGGAAATGGAGGAATTGATATTTGGAGTTTTTTAGTCAATGAATGCATATTTAGGATTCATGTGGGATGGGTATACATGTGTGTGTATATATATTTTGATACGTATTTTAAAAAGATTTTATCCCCAAAAGCATTTTTGAATCACACTGATATATTACCAACCGGTTTTCTGACTTCAGGATTGGTTGTGATTGCTGAGAGTTACGGAAGCCAGAAGTTGTGGACAGCTAAAGATATATGAGGGATTCATAGCTCTGTAATGCCCCCAAATTACACACACAGGGAGCTTAGAGTTAGTCCAATAGTGTAGCAAATAGTTTTATTGTATACAAGGACCTTCTCACAATAATCTGATTTGCCACAATTTGATATATTGTTTCTTGACAAATGAGAACTCTGTAGTTTTTATTCACCCAAACTTTACACGCACAATTCTTTAATTGTCTTTCTTTCAAAAAATTTAACGTCTAGAATATTTTAAGACAAACTTTAAACAGTCATATATCTAAGCTGCTCTCAGTTCAGAAGAATTATTAATATATATTCAGTCAATTTAAGCACTTTAGGAAATTTGGGTTAGGTGCCCTCACAAGGTTTGAAAGCTTTTACTTTTTTCCTTCATCCAGTTGGCCAACGTCATGGGGTGATGCTCTTGGATGACTTTTTCAGTAGACAGGAGTTCCCCTGAGTGCAGGAGTTCCTTTACAGCAGCTCTTATCTGCTTGCCAGACCTGGACATCAGCAGTGAAATTCCCCAGCAGTGCAGTGAATGGGTGCTGTGAATTTAAACGGTTCTAGGAATAAGGATTATTCATTTATTGCTGGGTTTGCCCATGCAATAGAAGCATTTTGCAGACCTCAGCAATTATTCCCTCATCCATAATCTGCAGGGATTTACTTTTCATTTCTCCTTTATGCTTATCGCCTCTTCAGTCACCTACTTTAAAAAGTGATGTAGGCTCAGTGATGCTTTTTGGTTAAAATTATTCCAACTAGAAGAGAAATAGGAAAATAAGAATGTGAAGTGGCTTCTTTTGTGCTCATGAGGATTTGGGACTTGTACACATGGATGCTTGACCAGCTCAGAATAGGTCATTTCATGTTACCAGATGTGTTAAAATAACAATCTCAAAGGTGTTTATTTAACAATCAAAGTTAGTTCATTATTTTGTGTTTACTTCAGTAAATCTTTAAGTAGTCTTTACTTTTAGTAGGTCTTTAAGCAAGCCAGGCTGCTTATTTTGACTGAAGTATCCAACTTTCACCTCTCCTTGTGAGAGAATGGAGGGTAATCATGCTGCAGCCATGCCAAGCAAAGTCACAATACGCTTTCAGAAGGACTTTTTTATTTAGAATACTTGGGAATAGGGTCTGAGCCAATGTTTAGTTTTGCTTTTAAAGTGCCTGTCCTCAAACACCAGATACTTGTACAGACGATCATAAATACAGGAAAAATATAAATAATGACAAAGCCTTTCAGATTTCGCCAGATTCCCAAACATAAGCAACCAGTGAGAAGAAAAATCTCTTCTAGCAGTTTTATGATCTACCTTGTTTCCCCACAGTTTTTTTTCTTACTGAGAGTTTCAGCAGGTAAAGTTGTCTTGCAGGGTTCCTTGAGAGGGAATGGATTTTGGCGTGGAGCTGAGATGGCTGAGGAGGGGATGAGTGACCCTGAATGGAAACATCACCCCTACCACTGTCCTCTCTGCAGCAGGGCCCCTGATAACATTGGTAGTCCTGCCTGTCTGCACTGTAGCACTGACTCCAAGATAATTTCACAGGCTGCTAAGTTTCAGACCACGTCAGAACTGTCAAATCACATGTTCAGAGCATGACTTCATCCCCTAGAATTCCTTCCTGTGTCAACCCTGCCTTCCTGCCTGTTCAGGAGAGAAGAGAGTGCTCCAGATGTGACTTGAAGCATCTGTTCTGGGAGGTTTGACTCTTGCTATTGTCACAGGGGAGAGCCAGAGCTTGGGTGATGCAGCCAGAAAATGCAACAGCCTTGGTGTGAAGCACCAATGAGATACTTGATTCAATCCATGGGAAATATGTCCTTCAGCACTGACTTTTCCTCCTGGTTTCCGTGGAGATGGATGATCTCTCTTCTTATTTTTAACTGCTTATTTTTTGACTCTTCTGAAGGGGGGAGGAACAAGAACGAAAATGCACACTATAATTTTTTTACATAACTAAAAGGATATGCCCTGTTCTTGAGAAAAAGTCAAGAGATCGCACTGATGATAAGCAAATTCTGGCAATGGTAGTTTTCTTCATTCTGAATTTGCAGCAAAGCACTAACTTTGTGTGTCTTTCTTTTAATGAAATAATCACGAATTATGTTTGGCTCCACTGAAGTCAGTGGCATTGTCCACCATGGAGCAGACAAACTCCACTGACATCAGAGCAGCTGGGTTTTGCCCAAACTGTAACTGAGGGGGTTTCTCACAATGAACCTGAGGATGAAAATAAACATCTCTCTAGTGTGTCTTACACTTCAAGCAAACCTAATTGAGGTGGATGTGGCTGGACTGTGAAAGCCATCTCAGTTGTAGAAGCACTGAAATAATAGAAAGTGTCACAACTACTTCCTCAGCAGCGGGCTTGCCACGTATGAGTGCCACTATTCAGTAGCAAGGCACAGCAAAAATACACTTTGATTGTCAGCTAAATGCAGTTGTGCTTTAAAGTCTTTTCTTTCTGGATTTCTTGTCCTTTCTGAACCAGAAAAGTCATGAAGAGTTTTTATTATTTTGGACAGTGATGTGTGCATAGTACGAGTTTTCTCATGAAATTCCCACTAAAACAGTCATAGTATTTAGTGTTGCTTGTGACAATAAAATTGTGCTTATTAAGCTCGGAGGTTTTAGGATATAGGTTATTGGATTGTTTGTCTGACAAAGTTGAGAAGCTTTGCTAAAATCGGCTGTGTTCTGATGAGTGTTCCTGGTCATGGAATACAAGAATTAGACTTGCAGAATATGGATTAACATGCTGAATTCAGGTGAAAATCTTATGAAAGATAAAATTTTAAAATTTCTTTTTTTTCCCGTAATCTAAAATACAACTAAAGCACACTTGGGACAAAATCTGCACTTAGTTTTTCCAATGTTTCTCCAAATGACAAACCAGGCAGTTTAACTTGTGAAGTCTGCAGGAAAGCCAAGGTTCTGCAACCTTTTTACCTACTACTTCAACTTCATCAAACCACCACCTACAGCAATGTGGCATGTTCATTCCTGCCAAGTTGGCAGGGAGGTTGTCTATATATATAGTTCTGTAATATTGACTTAAAGATAAGAGTCTTCATTGAATTTTTGGGGTTTTTTGGTAGTTTTTCATTCTGTGCATGAATGTGTGTGACTGTTTCTTGAGTTGGAGGAAGGATATCAAAATGAGAAAGGTAAAGGTGTTTTTAACTGCAGCAGGAAGATGATTTGGAGGAGGGGGGAAAACTCCTAACTCTCTTGAGGCAGGTATAGAAAGATTTTCTTTACCAGACAGTGAGACTACTTGTCTATTGTGGCCCTTGGAGTCATGCACCTTGCTCTGTTTCCATGAGGTCCAAGTAAAAAAAGGAAAACTAATTGCAAAGTTAAATTTCACTACACCTGACATGCTATTCCTGTGTTGTGTGAAATGAAAATTCTCCAACTGGGACAAGGCATGAGTTCAGCATTCAGCAGTCGGTACCTGCCGAATCTAAAACCCTAGAAAAAGAGAGAGAGAGGAGAAGGGGAGATGATTTATTCCATCCCAATAAAGAATTTAACCATATGTAACGGCTGGACTACCTACGATTTTTTACATGTGGATGGCTTCAGACGTGGCCAGAAATAATAATGCACTTTGGGCTTTCAGTGAGTATGAGAAATTTTTACCCGAAACAGTAAAGAGGGAGGGGAAGCTACAATTCTTTTTAAGTGAGGTTTTGCATGAAAATGCTGTCCCAAATAGCTACTGCATGGCAGAAGTTATAAACTAATGCTGGGGACAGCCATTATGAGAATCCCAATAACCTCTGACAGGTGCCAAATGAAATCTCTAAATCAACCTCTGCCTTCAGAGGCTGTATATTCCCAAAAGGAATATTCTCTCTTCTTATCTCATGCTCCATCCTCTTCTACCTGCCAACAGCTGTGAAGGCTGGGGAGCTGCCTAGAAGGCTCTTTGCAGTCTAGATTAAAGAGGCGTATTAATTTGGGAAGACTTCTTCAAAACTATGGGAGGTGGTGGATGTGCCATAATTCTGTCTCAGTCAGGTTCTTCTTGTGAAGAGATCCTCTTTCAAAACTTATATATGTTGGGGCACAGCTGATGGGCCAAGGTTGATTTTTCTTTTTCCTGTTTCCCAGGCTAATTCCCTATTTTCTGACCAGATGCTGGCAATCTGGTACCCAGGATTGTACCCATGTATTAATTTTATTTTATTTATTTTTCTGGCGCATGATTCTATCAAGAGCATTGAAACAAAGTAGTTTTACAAAGGTGGGGATGGCTGTTCCCGTTTTGAGGAATACGTCTGGAGCTGGAGAAGGCACAGCCAGGATGGGAATGACAGTCCTTAGTGAGCAAGAAGTCCTCTGGGCACAATTTAGAGCAGCCTTGACACAGTTCTAACCTGTAGTATGGAAAGGTAAAATGTCTTCCAGCTGCCTGCTGGATCTGGAAGCAAGAAATTTCAGCAGCCTTCCCCTGTGAGGCCCTGCAGAAACTATGTGCAGTAGCAGAGAGAGCTGCTTAAAGGAAAAAAATATGGAAATTTTAAGAAAAGTTTCAGAAATGAATTGCTTGGGGTTCTGAGGCTCAGAAGAAAGCACGGGATGGAAACTCTCTGGAAAAAAATGAAAAGGGATCGTGCGAGCCTCAGTTTAGCTTTCCAAAATTACAGAGCCTGCCAGGGAGGTCTATGCAGGATTGCAGACCCAAGGGAACAACAAACCCAGTTGGATTAAACTGGCTTTCCTGCCAGCTCACTAAGGCAAGTGGGAAGTCCGAGGTTTGTAATCTCCTTTTAAGTTTTCTTTGGGCTTAAGTTGCTTGGAGTTTGTTTGCTTGTTCCCTTCCCCCCACCTTCCTGCTGTTTAATAGGAAAACGAAGGATAAGATGCTAAGTCTCTCCTCTCTTATTAAAATACCCCAAAACAAGCACGGAACAGAGCGGAGAGAAATAACCCCAGTGACCACTAGCCAAAACTCACAAGTAGCATGTGCATATCTGAAATAGTTGGTGCACTCGCGTAGGAAATCGCTGGATATTTTACACCTCTTGCAGCGGTTTAGTAACTGGCTGTGGAAGCTCATTCCCCACTTGAGAAAGTCATGAATTATACAGTTTTTACATCTGTTGAGCATGTTGTGCTTCTCAATCATCCAGCTATACTGAGCCCTAAGTTTTCAGCCTTCACAATGAGATCACTGTTTTCAAGCACGTTCTAGTGGCATTTTGTCAAGCCATGTGTGTTTTCAGGATGGGGGCAGGGAGGGAGGAACAAAAGTATGCTGCTGTTTCACAGGATTACAATCTACTTTTCAGCCTACATAAAACTGTGGCTGACCCATCAGCAAGAAATATTCTTTGTTTACTACTACTTCTCCCCCTTGAAATGGTCTTACTTGGGTTAGGAGGAAGAGCATGAAAGGGAGGAATATGTTTTTTGCTTTTGATTTCAATACCTGAATATCTTAGAGAAACCCCAACCGAATAAAACAATGACCAATCTAAAAACCAAAGAACCAAAGCCACAAAACCTCCTTCATCCTCAATCTTCCTCTTAATGCATTTATTTCACTCTGTGAAGATTCATTTTGGCTTCAGCTCTGTGGTGTTATGAGTTGAACTCTGCTGTTGAGCGAGGGCTGACCATGCTATCACTGAGACTAAGGGAGGTACAGCATTCTAATTTTGTTTAGGTATGAGGAAACTGCACACAATAATTAGCAGATGTTAAATCAAATTGCTCCAGGTTCACGATAGCAGGAGGTAGATTCTGTATGGCTAATAACAAACAACTTGGGAAGGGCCAGGGAGGGAAAACCTTTGCAGAAATTATTCATGGATAATCTTTCCAGTAGAAGCAAACAGAGAAATTAATACATTTATCTTCAGTCGCCCAGGACTCATTGAGATCCCTCCAGGCTGAGCAATTCACGGGCAGATAATAATTCCTTGTACTGAATGAGTTTGATCATTGCTATATAAAGATTTTTTTTAACAGTTTTTTTTCCTGGAGATGGTCACTCCTCACTTAAAGATTGGTCAACCATGGTAACACTTGTCCTGGCTAAAATTCAGGTGCAAAGAACAAAAAAACAATAGATGTAATGAAGGTTGACTGCTCAGTGCGTAGGAATAGCTTAAGATTTATGCATCTTTTGTACCAGCTTTTTGGATTTGGACTAAAATCCACTTGCTTGTAACGTTTTTACATTGTTTGAAGAAGATGAACAGGCATTCCTATCTAAGTAGATAACGAGCACTGGTAGAAAGGCACTGGAAATTACAGCCCTGTGTAAAATAAGTTGGACTAGCGGTTGGATCAAAAATGTTCTTGCTGAGAAATAACAGGCAAGGAAAACCATTCTAAAGGCAAAACTCTTCTGAAGCACTTAGACCCTCAGTGCTTAATTCAGGTAGTCTAAGTGACTGTAATTAATCTGTTTTCCCAGCCCTGTGAGTGTGGAAGGCCAGCTGGGCCCAGCTGGGCTGTGGGAGCGCAAGGAAGGAAAAGCTCTGCTGCTCCCTGCTGTGTCCTGGGACAGATGTCAGACCTGCCTGTGGCTGACGCTTTCCCTGCTGCCCAGGGCTGTGCAGAGGAACGGGCAGGGAAGGAAGTGAGTCCAGTAGGAGCCAAGGACGCTGCTCTGCAGCCCCTACTTACCCTCTTAGCCCCAGTGCTCTCTGCTTCCCTCTGAGTGTGCCCTAAGCCCCTTCCTGGAATGCCCAGATCAGCTACTGCTCTGTGGCTATGTTGATGTGCCCAGAGAAGAGTCTTGGCTCTGGGACTAATCTTGATAGTCCACACTTCCCAGCTAAACCTGACCCATTCCATCAGTTTTCTCCATTAAGATCAAGGTAATCCACACTATGCATGGACTGAAGAAACTGCACTGCCGTCTCTTAACCCATGTGTGGAATACACTTAATTTTCTCTTATTTTTTATCTCTCTAGCATATTCTAGCTAAGCTCAGCATCATCTCAATGAAATTTTAGGAGGATCAAAAATGAGTTGTCTGTACCCTGCTCTGAGATGTGATTGTGTGACCCTGAGATTGGCTTAACTGGTTAGAGCATGGTGTTAATTCCACCAAGATTGGGGGTTCAATCCCTGTATGGGCCACTCACTTATGAATTGGACTTGATAATTCTTTTGGGCTCCTTCCAAATCTGATACACAGAGGGTCCTGGTGAACCATGTTACTGATCCATGGCTACATCTCTGCCTACAGAGAGAGACCTCACACAGAGGTTTCCAGAGATGTGCTGAAGAGTGGTGACTTTTTACTACCCAATAAAGAGCTAGGGCAAGGTGTAGGAAAAAAAAAATATCCCTCTTTGGGCACAATACGGCCGTGGTTGATGCTCCTAAAAACGCTTGCCCACCTGTAGCTAAATGAAATCTGCATTTAGTTTATATTCTAATTGAATAAGCAAATCCCTTTCCACACAGAGCATAACAAGACTGAGGTCTGCTACACCTCAGTGCCCTCATGCTGGGTTTAAGTTTGAGCTACATAAGCTCGCCATGGGACTCTGATTAAACTCCAACATCTGTGGTGCCTCTGTCCCTTCTGTTTAGACCATAACACTCAGTGTTTCCATTATATTTATAGGCAGTATCCTTCTTTACCCTACTGCAAACATTCTATGCAGCCAGTTTTGCCAGGATGCAGAAATACTAATAAAAGTAGGGAAAAATAGTCTGTGACTGGAATTCTACTTGGCATGTATAAACTGAATGTAAATTGATGAGTGAAAATCAAAGCAGGCTGGAAAAAAACCCCAAAAGAGGATGAAGCTCACAAAAGAAAACTGTTCACTATAAATCACTAAACAATATTTTAATTTTGTGGTGTTTACGTTGATCTCAGTCACGACAGAAGTTAAGAAAAGGGGTGAAGCCTGGAGGAGGGCAGCCTGTGGGTTAATATTAGCTGCACTGTTTGCTTCAGGACACTGTCACAGGGAGGATGAGAAGCTGAAGCATCTTTGGTATCACCACTTGCATGTTAAATGGGATTCCCTCCTTGAAGATATTTTTTGCATTGTCAGAGGAAGGAAACAGCAGCTGCGAAGTCGGGCTCGTCTCACGCCGACCACAGACCCCGCCCCACCCCCTTGGAAATCTGTGCCAGATGCAGGAAAGAATGAGCAAGGTTTTCAAAGTGGACACTCAGCACATGGGAGGGGATATTTTAGCTGCTAGAAAACCTTGGTTAATTTCAACAACTCTCAGTACTTGAAGTGCTTCTTCGAGACAATGGACCCCAAGGCCCTCCATGGTGTAAAATACAGAGCTGTCTTCTTCCCATCTGTGTGGAAGTCAAGTTGAGAGCAGGCTGCTGAAAGCCTCTCTTGATACGCTCTCTGCATGCTTGCTCTGAAGCAGGACTAGTAAGTGCTAGCTTTGGAGGAGCAGCAAGCAGAGGCAAGGAGGGATCTAAGGGAAAGCAAAGATCTTTGACCAGCCTCTGAGACAATCAGGCCTTTTCGGGCTCACTGTCTCCTGAAGGTGCCTTGATTCTTCAGGCCAAAGGCATAGCTGCTAGAACTGGGATTGATTAGGAAGATGATAAGAAAATGCAGCAGAAAAACTTAAGAGATGCTTTATTTGCGAACGTCAACAGAAAGGTTCATGTAGAATAGCTGAGCACTCTGAAGTCCAGCCTTATTTTCCAATTATTTTGAATGTCTCCATAAAATCTTGTCTTTTAGAAACACAGCTGAAATATTTTGGACTCCTTTACCTATATACAAAAGAGAAAAACTGTGATAAAAGGATCCATTTCAGGAGAGGCCTTTCCCTTCTTTTGCAGAAAAGTGCTTTGGTTGAAAAAGTGCAGCTACCTGCATTACTGCACTGAGTACAGAAAGTTAACACAGGACATCTTGGCTCTGCCATGAGCATTCCTAGTGAAAGAACTCACTCCATCCCCCACTTGGACCAAACCCACCCAGTGAGCTCAGCCTTTGGTGTGTTGCACAGCCAGCAGTAGATACGAGCTGGAGACAAAAAAGAAGAATCAGGTACGTAAGGAGGCAAAGAATGAGGGCAGGCACTGGGACAAGGTTATAGATCTGCTGAGAAAGAAGATGATTGTTCAGCTAGGAAGTAAATTGCAGGTAGAAATGAGAGAGAGAAAACAAGGTCACATGCCTAAAGGAAAATATATGTTTTCTGGTTCCTTCCTGGGTTTCAGTAATAGACTTAGGTTCTCTGGTCCTCCTCCATAGCCATCTTTTTAGTGCTCTAATTTCTTGACTCACTAACTGATAAACAGTTTTAATGACATAGTACTAGGGATGTTTGCTGAAGGGCTTTTCATATTTTCTGTCTTCCAGTGTTGTAGCAAATTGCAGTTATTTAGACACAGCTGCTGCCTGCTCCAAGCGTGTTTATAGTGTCAAGGTAGGCTGGATGTTCGAATCTGAAGGCTGGGTCAGAGAACTCCTGCCATCAGTAATACACTTGTTTTTCTCTTGTACAATGTGTGCCTTATTCTTCTTCATGAACAATGGATTGAAGCTATACCCTTATTTCAATTTACGTCAACACTGGGCGTAAGTGGAAATGTTATATAGATCATTGTGGGTTCAGACGTTCGTTCTTGTATTTGGTCATCTGTCTATCATGGATATACTTCATATCTGAGCCGAACACAAGATGGGAAATTATATTAGGAGTATCTCTTTCTTGGGTTTCCCACATGGAAACCATCAATCTTTTCCTGCAAGCCGTACCCAGGGGATCCTGGGCGCTCAGAATCAGTCGGGCGCTGCAGCCTTCTGGTTGCAGAATTGGTTTTGATCAGAAAATTTTGCTCTGCCTTTCACAGTCAACCAGGTCGTGGACTGCTTTTCTGAAAATTACCCAGGCTTAACCATGTGTTAAAAACTCTTGCCCAAATAGCTCCAAACAGAGTTCAAATACAGTGCTCAGCAAACATTAGCTTTAGTGCTGTGGCCTGCTGGCTGAGAAATGCGCTTCCAACAACCATCTAAACAGCAGCTTAAATAGAGGTATTCCCTTAGTCCAACACAAAGACACCCAATTATTATAATGATAGAAAATGGTGTCCAGGCTGGGGAAAATAGTTATGATCATATGTTTGAATGCATTAGTGAGCATTAAGCATTAAACTGCTCTGCCAGGTCCTCTCCTTCTCTTTGTTGCCATGGCCATTTTTGATTCGGGTTGTACTCAGTACAAAACTTTTCAGCACCTTCTTGTGGGTCTGTGGATCTTGTGGGTCATCCTTGGTCTTCACTTGGGAAAGCTTAATTCTGCAATGTCAGGTTTGGAAAAAAACAATAATACCAGTAACTAATCTGTAAACAGTAGGTTTCTAAAGGACGGAACTTTAGGGGCATCCCATAGAGAATTCTGCTTTTATTTCATCCACGCCTTTTTTTTAAGCCCTGTTTCTTCCATACCTTCTGAAATCCCTATTTTGTTGCCATAAGTCATAAAGGTGAAGGCTGAATTAAGGGATGTAAAGAAACATTTTCTTTTCTGAGCAATTTTCTACCTGCAAGATCTAGATACTGGAAGTGAGCCTAGCCAAACTCTCAGTGGAAACAGTACAGTAGCATAACAGTAGGTTTTGTCATGTCTAAATATTGTATTTCTCTGAGTCTTGCTTATTTGACTCTCAAACATAGAGCACAAGGCACTTAAAATTAAAGTAATATGAGGTCTAGAAATAAAGACTGTGTTTTGACCAATAGCATCTAAATATAGAATGATTCTAGTAAAAAAAGAGAAAAATATCCCAGAGAAAGAGCTGTTTGTCTTTATTTTTAATACTTTGAGTTTTCTCTTTTTTTCCCTCTTAGTAGTTTTAAGTTCAAAAACTTAATACCTTTCGCAGAAAAAAAAATGCACAATATTACAATAGCAAAACCACCACGTCCTTTATAATGGAACACCTATTCAGGATCTCAGTTAGTTAGATGAGCCTTTCATAAAAGCATAACAAAAAAAGGAGAGAGCTGTGCTTATCATCTATAGGAACACCTCCCAGACAAATTACAAATGAGGGCAGCTCTGATACTGCATTCCATTTCACTGGCTTCAACCAAATATATAGAAAAGGATGTTGAGCATGCTCATGGTCTGGATTAAATCAGGAAGATCATCTAAAGACAGATTTAGATCTAAGGAGAACTAGGATGTAGAAAATTCACTTTAATCTGGTCTGTGATACAGTAACAGCTTTATAAAGAACGTCATTTGAGTGACTTCTGAATGCTGCTAGTCAGAAATAAAAGTTCTTTGGGGTTCTTTAATTCTGCCATGAGGAGTGCCCCCTTCTTTTTATCAGATAGTTTAAAAGAAAAATTGTTTTGCAAACCACAGCCTGTAGGCAATAGAGTATTTCCACGAAAACTATTCATGAAAAAACCATGATTTCCATATTCTTCCTTCATTCTCTTCTGCCTTTAAGAGAAAAGGAAAATCTCATTAAAATAATTCTCCTGGAAGAAGATTCTGCATGAAATGTGGCCTTGCATTGCTTTTAATATGAAATTGCATCAAGTTGTGACAGAGATGGAGTAGAGACAGTGAATTCATCAGATATCTCACTTCCCTCGGCCTGTGGTGATATCTGCCATAAAATGAAAGGGCTGGAAGTTCTTGTGTGTGATACTAAAACCTTGAGGACAGCACTAAAAACAAATCAGAACCGAAAGTCAGAGCCCAAAACAAGCTGAAAGGGTGCTTTCAGCCATCAGCAGGAAGAAAGATGATCATTGTAACCTGGTTTGGGTTTTTACCCAGCTGATATGTAATTAATTCTCTCTGCACCTCCTTCCAAGTCTCATTTTCCAGGATATTGGAAGAACATGAGTAACTCTGCATACAGAGGTACTCCTATGTGTATCTTCCTCATGTGTCACAAAATTAACCTTCAGACGGTGAACTTAACTCTCTCCATAGCCCTTCACGACACTGGAATTGTCCAGATAGAGCTGTGTGGAGCCCAAGATCTTGGTATCTTAGGTATCTTAATCTTAGTTCCTCCTACTTCAAAACACTTCTGAGCATTCCCACTTCTGTGTCTGTGTTAATGCCCCAGGTATCACTTCTGGGTGAAGCCTCATGCCCAACTCTCCTTTGCTATGGGATCTGCACTTCTGCACGTTAACTTCAGAGTGAAATAAGCACGAACTAAAGAGCTGCTATGAATGGGCCCTTTTCCAGAATAGGGGCCTTCCCTTAACATCCAGAACAGCCTTTCTAACGGGCCCCTGTGATTATTCTCTAAGCACAAATAGCTCGCCTTATAAAATTGCCAAAATCAAGGATAGCATGAGTTTTTCCTCACATACTGTTAAATCAGTCATGCAAGTAAAACTGAAGTTCTGCATCCAGATCTGCAGGAAGTTTGAAGCACAAACTGGATGAAACTTACTTGGATTTACGTTTTCTTTTCTTCCTGTTCTTTTGGGCTTGCACATGTTCTCACATATGCCACATAAGTATGGTAAAGCAGAGCCAAAAATTAAAGTGGTAGTTAGTGTGCCATTTTTTTTTTTTCCTGCCAAAATTGAAATTGTTTGGCCCTACACATGCTTACACAAGATGTTACTGCTTCTAGTTTAGGCCTTTGTTGTAGTAATAACTTATCTCTGATAGATAATTCATTTCTGAGGGTATTGAAACCAGGACTTGCATAGAGAAATGGTCTCAGTCAGAGGAAAGTTAAAGGGTTGGTTTAGGAACTACGTGATGTAAACCTGTATGCTCTGGAAGCCCATGATGAGTTTCTCACTGCTGTGCTTTCTCACTTGAGCAGCAGTGAACCTATGGACTGTAACAATACCAAGTATTCAGTCTGGCTTCAGCTGTGCTCCAAACTTCATCTGCAAGCAAACTCATCTGCACTTACATTTTATCCGTCTCAGTCTTTGTGTTTTTCCTACCCAACTAAATGCTGACTTTCTGTTGTTAGAAATGAAACAGCTTCATTAATCTGCTGGCAAAGTCTACTGCCCCATTTTGATTATACTTGCACTGGTAGCTCTCCTGAGGAATGCCCCTCCAGTGAGAACAAGGGAACCTCAATACCTCACAGGGTATTCTCACACCCTCTCTGTTTAAGACATAAGTGATAATCACCAGGAAGAGCATCAAGTGCTCCATTTATGACATTGAATGAAATCCATAGATCTACCTATTTCCCCAAATCCTCTGAGGGCACCTGAGGGTTTTCCCAAGCTTCATCAGGCTCCAGATGGTGCCTGAGCAGGCTTTGGTCTCAAAATAAGATTAATACCAGTCAAAACCACTGTATAACCCAGCTGTCCTTCAGGTATCTATAGCAGTATCTTTGTCAGATGGTGAGAAAAGGGACAGAAAAGCTCTCTGCTTCTTGGGCCAGTTGAAAGCTGTAGTTAGATAGATTTCTGGAGTATACTGAAAAGGTGTGCTTCTTAACACCCCTGGTGATTGCACTGTAACCAGTGTGTTTTAATTAGGCATTAGATAAGTTGCTGTTTGCTCCCAGTGTATCCATCTCTCAACATCTCTGCTGCAGCAGCAGCTGCATCAAACAAATTTTGTTTTCACAGCAAAGGTGTATTAAAAAGGAGGGAAAAAAACCCCACCCCACGAAAGAGTACTAACTTTGCTAAGATTGGCCTGGCTCAGGGGTGAAACTCGATGATCAATAACAACAGAAAACACTGGGTGGGGGGGGAAAGCATGATGCATACCCCAAGAGAAATAATAAAGTATGCCCTGCTTATATGGTTAATCTTCTCTGTAGGCTTGCTCTGCAAATTTAAGGAAGATTAAATTTCTGATATGCTGTTTCTTGTTTTTTCTGGCAACAATAAACTTCAATTTGAGGGAGGTGGGGGAGGGAGAGGCTGAGTGGGGAGAAAGAGCCACAGTAAAGTGTCTGCTGTCCATGTAGTTTTGCCAGACTGCTGTCTCAATTGAGAGCTGTGATCGAGATTTATTGGGCTTAAAATATGAAACAGATCTTTCATGTTGGAATTCTAAATATCTTCTTAAGCAGCAGTGAGTACCACCAAATGCTTAAAGGCAACACACTAGAGTTCAAATCCACACAATAGTTTCTTCTCTCTTGTGAGCCAGCAGATCGTAGGAATCTTGCTCCATCTTATTTTCAAACTGGGGAAAGAGTATGTTGGATGTTATTATCATTGTCTGAAAATCACTTTGTCTTTTTATATTAGATTTTGGCTCAGATGGTCGAGATTGCTTGTATTTGGACATGTGCATTGAATGGGCAGGTTTATCACTTAAGTTAATAAAGAAAATGTTTGAATGCGTGCAAGATGTTTGCATCTTGGTAGCACGTTTTATTAAACCCTTAGTTATATAGTGGGAGCTGGAACAGCTTGGAAAAGATCTGGGCTGTTTGTTTCGTGCCATTTTGCCAGCCTCCTGCTCTTCTGTTATGCCAACAGCCATGTTCTACGGGAAAAATAAAGCTGCCTGCTGGAGAAATAAACCCAGAGCCAAAGTTTTCTCTCTGGGCCTCAGGGGTCAGAGAGCAAAATGCAAAACTTGCCTTCTCTCACTATCATTATGTTTTATAAGTTTATCCAGAAGAACTCATCTTCTTCAGTTTATTTAGTGGGTGCAGCAATGAGAATATATTAGGATTGTTAGGCTGCACAGCGTTGTTTGTGCTGAGATCTGACTAGGCTCTGGGTCAGGTAGAAGTTACGTTGAACTTTTGGTATCAATTATTTGATTATTTCAGATTAAATCATTGAATGGAGTTCCAAGTGGCAATTGAAGCCTGGGTAGCAGTTTTTTAGCAGCTTATAAGAAATGGGTCCTCAGTAGCGGTTCTATCAAGGGTGTATGGGCCAAGTGACCTGTTGAGTGTCCATTGCACCTGTGCTCAAGGGTTTTGTTTTCACCATCTGTCCCAGTGGCACAGGGCAAGAGAGAGAACATGGGAGAACGAGAACTGCAAGACATAGGAAAAAGCAGGACTAGAAATTTCTATATCTACTTCATGAAGAATATCACTCAGAAAGAACGAAAGAGATAGAGATCTCTAGAAAAGTCCCTTTCTCTGCTGGCTGGGAGATACATAACCTCTGCTCCCCAGGGTTCATCACCTGAATCGAGTTTCTCCTTTGAAGATGCTCTATTTCAGCTATGCTCAAAGGACAGTTACATCCCTTTTCATTGCCAGGTACACCCTTTCAGAAACGAGGTTATATCTCATTAGATTAGTCCATGTTAGCCTTCCATAGTAGACAAATATGGATGCAGAATCCCAGTAGTCTTGTTCTGAGCAATTCAGTTGTTAACTCCTGAAATAAACAACATTGACGTGATTGCTTGGGTTGAAAAGGCCACCAGTAAGATCTTGGAGGTGTTATCCAGACCATATCTAGCTGGAGATTTGATGATGCCTGTGATGCGAGGACAATTCAGGTGCTGTGTTCCTCATGCTTTAAATTTCTTCACCAAGAATGTAGCCCACAAGTGCTCTGTAATTTGCCCTTCCTGGGAAAAAACTGGTGGGCTGAATTTAGATTTGCTTTAAAAAAGCTTGAGATGTTTTTTAGCTGAAGGATGATGATACTTTTGAAGCTGACTGAAATCCTATGGAGGATCCTTCACTCTGTAGTTTGCTTGCCACCACTGCTCCAGGGCTCAGGTTTGTTACCATTCCAGGCCTGCTGCAGAGCTCATAATTTACTCAGTATTTTGACTCAGAGTGGGTTGAAGAGTAATGAAGATAGAATGGATTCAGTATAATTGTTGTTTATTTTAATCAGTTATGCATCTTCTCTAGTTTGGATAGCCCTTATTGGGCAAGTCATTTGTGGTTTTGCATTGTGAGCTTTATTCCTTTTCTTTATTTGCATTTATTGGGCCCAATTTAGAGTAAAAAACATTGTCCTCATTAATTGCACAAAACATCCTTGCAGGATGTACTTCAGTTTTGTCTGTCGTCACTGGTATTTCAAGTAATGACAAAATTACTTGGTTTCTCCAAAATGAGTGTATGGGGTTTTTTACACCATACTTTATATGCTGTTTCCGTCAGGATACGGAAAGTTCTGCTTAACAGTTAGCAAATTTGATGTGAATAAAAAACCTGTGGAAATCCAAAGCCCCTATGAATGCTATAGGAATGGAGAAATATGAGTTTTCCGTGCATGATAAGCACCGTAGATGAGCTGCATTATTCATTCATCATCACTGGAGCAAGGCTTGAAGTTTGATGCAGAGTAAATAATAAATAAATCGCCAGGAAAATTTCAAAAAAACATAGAGAAAGCTCCGTGTGTGTTCAATTTATTCTCTGATTTGATATGCACAATGGAGTAGCTAGTGGTCCAGTTATTGGTCCAAAATGTTAGGTCTGGGATAACGAACATACTTTGGACTCGTTGCATTCCCTATGCAATGACCCTGATCCACTTCTCATTTCTTGTGTGATGTATGCTGCGTGGCACTATAGCTCCACAGTGGTCTGACATTTGCATTGGCAGCAGTAGGATTCCTGGATATGGGAAGAATGACAATAGCCAGTGTGGAAAGGAATGGGTGACAGTCAGGACACCAAACAGATGTAAAATATCTTGTCATTCCTCTTAACAGCTGTCAATCACAGCCCCTTACTAAATCAGACGCCCCTGAGGGTGAGAGACTCTGTTGTCTCCTCATCTTCACAGAAGCTTCCCAGCAGGAAGCATGGTGGGACAGCTTACCTGGGAAACCCAGGCTCCTGCAACCGATATCTTTTTAGACAAGTCTAAAAACAAACAAGAATGGAAAGAGGGAGCCCCCTTCTCTTTGAGGAGGCCTCTTGGCACACACGGCCTCACTGGAGAGCTGGACACAGTGGAATTAGCATCCAATTTGTATCAATTCCCATTAGGCTCAGATCAGCTCGTGTTATCCCATTAGCTTGCAGCAGCTAGAGAAACACACAGATGGGTCTGTGTTCTGAAGACCAGGACAAAGCCTTGTTATGCCTTTTTTTTCCCCCCCTCTCCCCTCCAATGGGATTACAATGGTCCCTGTTGTCTCTCTTTGTTTCAGTACTCCTTGATTGACAATACCCTGGGAGATGTCACTGTCCTTGCTCCGTGCATTGTAATAGCCTGGAGTACCAAGGGTGCTTTAGGACCTTCATCCCCTCTTGTTTTTCAGGTGTTGTAGACATCTGTCACTGCACCACAATGACGACCTCTTGTTGAGCTTACATGTCTGATGCTCTATCACTCAGTGTCTGAGGAAGATGCAAGAGAAAACTTTAGGTAGTGACATGAATAGAGGGCAAAGAAATAGAGCAACTTTATTATGGACTATCATCTCAAAGTAGCATGTGTGGAATGTCAATTTAATAATAGAACTGACAGCTTTTCTCTGGTTTCCGCAATGCCACAAGTGTTTCTTTGACAGTTTAAAAAATAGGCCCTTTGTGGCGGGCAGTGAGTGGCACTACATACATTTGTGAATGCCCTGCATAACTGAGATTCCCCCAAATGCCACTGTCCTAAGACCAGCCCCAAGAATCCTTCCACATTGGCTCGGGGAAGCGGTGCATGGAAATCTGGTGAACCTAAGCAATGTGAAATATGGTGTACAGTAGCAGGGAGGATGCAGAATAATTAAAAAGATGCTGAGCTACCATTCTCTCAGGAGGGAGTTTCTAAATCAAAGAGGATGCATGTGCCATGGCAAAAGTTGCTAAATAGCTGGCAATAAATTTTCAGATGACTGATGACAATATTTTCCCCATTTTTCATTCAATGAGGACTCACAGAAAGCTTCCACTTGTTCACCATAGAAAAATACCAGTGGCAAAACTAGAGGTTCATAACTTTTTCCCATTTTTCAAAAAAAGGTGAAAGAAATAAAAACGCAGAAATGTAAATTATTTTTTCTCTGGTTTGTTTTTTATCTGGGGAAGAGATTCTAACTATTTCCTCTCTTATTTTGTTCATGAGCACAGCTGTTCTAGAAAGCAAGAGGCATCATCTGGGGAATAATATTGCTCCTCTACAGGCTGCAAACACAAGAATAAATCAGAGATCTCTTTTTTTAATGTATTCTTTTCAGTGTTGAATCTGATATGAATTATCTTAGCAGAGAGCAAAGCACATTTCATAACCTGTTTGCAATTCTAAAACCATGAACTTACAGATATATTTTTTTAATTGCAACTCTAAAATGACAAGTAGATACCACACCTTTGTTTTGGCGTCAGCTGAGGAATTTTTCTTCCTCTTTGGAGGAATAAAATTATTCTAGTAAAGAAAAGGTGACTGAGACGAGTGGAAAATAGAATAAAATTAAAACAGTAATGTCTGTATTTTGGAAACGACGCCTCGTAGCGCAATTTACCTTTCTCTGTGGGCATGGACTTTACAATTAATTTTGGCCTATACGTTTGGACTGTTTATTTGTCTGGAAACCTAAGGAGAGAACCATACAACTAGATTTTACTCATCTTCCTGTAACAGTTTTCCAACATATACTGGCAAATATATGGGAAACTTATACCTATAAGAAAAAGAAAAAAAAAATTTCCTTACCATTTGGTGATTTAGTACAATTGGTTCTCCTTCAAAGATGCAATTTGCAGCGACTGGTTGAAATTGCAAAGAAGCTACATCAAAGGAAACACATCAAAACCGAGAGCCCTTATACCTCCACACAGCAAAGCGAAGCAAACAACCTTTGTTTATTCCCTGTGATGTGTTGGGAGAAAGCAATAATTGTGTCTGAATGAAAATTCATTTGTTCAAATGATCTGCAAAATAGCCTTAAGTTTTCCTCCTGTGGCAATTTCATGAGGAAAGCAATTACCAGTGTCTGTAATGAGATTTGTCCCGTTTCTCAAATGCCAGATACATACTCTAAGTATTTATCTATTTGGTAACTTTTAAAATTTTGAATCAAGCAGCACTTATGACAGAAAGGTAGCTTAAGGATGTGTTCATTCTTCTGGAAGGAAAGGATCCTTCAAGGCCCCTGTGGTGTCAAAATTTACTAATAGGTGCAGTCTCTTTTCTTTTTTCTGTAAAGGTTTTATGCATTATGAAAGAGAAGTCTTCTACTACCTGGTTTTAAGAGGTTAATGTGAATGTTCCTCCTCTGACTCATTCATTTATTATAGTTTAGAATTAGAACATTAATGCACTTGTCAAATATAATTTGCATCATTTGTTTCCCTTTCAAACAGTCAATATCTTTGAAGTGAAAGCTTAAGTCAGACAAGCTTAGCTCAAAAAAAGGCATAGCTTTACAGTGCTGTCACCACGAGGAGCTGAACCACGGCCAGTTTAGGCAGCATTATATCATTGGAATTAAACTGGTTTCCTGTCCTCTTGAGAGAAAGCCTTTAAAAAAGAGAGGGAAGAAGAAAACAATATTCTTCTTGTTTGTGGCTTTTCAACTTTATGGCCCTGTGCAGTCCCCTTGTCACTCCCATTATCCAAAGAAGCATGTTTCTTTGTTTGGGCATCCAGGGCTTCTAACTGCATGTCCTCTCTGTTGGGTTTCTTATGGCTACATTACATGAGGTAGTTGTGTTGTGTTTAGCAAGAAACCCATCCCCACGGTAGCTGCAGGAGAGTTTCTGTCACTGGTGGTGACAAACTCCCTCAGAACAGATATTTTCATTTTTTAATTCTCTCTGTCAAAGGCTGCGGTCAGAACGGAGGAGCACAGCACTGGAACCTTCAGGGCTATGCCCAGGACACCACCAGGAACTGGCAAACCTCGACAGGTTTTTTCCTGGGCCATAAAATTTGGTACAGAGTGTGCTTGTAAACCCAACTCTCTCGTAGTGCAATCTATTCCTGCCAAGGAGTTGAGATCAAAATGCCCTGTACTGTCTGGATGGATATAAATGCTCTCCAAATACCCTTTTTTTTGAGTCTAAAAAGACAGAGAAGTCATGAATTAACTTTTGGATCTGAACATGTTTTGGGGGGCTGACAGGACAAAGAAAACCAGACAGTCTAGCCCTTACTCATGCCTCTCTGGTCACAAAAAAAATCGGTTCAAGGAACAACTAAGAACACATTTCTGAGAGTTTCAGTCTGCTTCCTGTGTGTAAACAGGAGAAAAAGGAGACTTTATCAGAAATGTTGCTCACAAAACAGTTTGTCTATATCTAATTTGGAGACAAGGTTTCAGTCAGCTTGACCTCACAGTTAAATAAGGCTGGTGGTCTGGATCTGACACCTAATTAGCATTTCCCCACCTTGCCATTATACTGTCTGCAGTTTGGCGTGATCCGTGATCTCTCCTCAGGAGACCCCAAGTTGTGCAACGCTGAGCCTCATTTGGGTTGGGAGAGGAAGCTCAGCTGAGCTCCAAAGGGAAGTTTACAGAGGCTCTGTCCGCACTCAGGCACCACCATCAGTCTCAGATTTTCACCACGAAGCTGAAAAACAACTAATGAAAGCCTGGAGACTGCAGTTTAGCTCCAGTGAAATGGAACGTGGCTTGCAACAGTTGTGGAGACTGAACTCCGAGCGAACTGTGAGAAGCTTCCAGGGTACAGCTGTCCCCCCACCTCCCATTTGCTCCGTGCCTGGAAGGTTGCTGGACTCCTCATAACAGCTAATTGGTAATGATAGCACAGCAAGCAGAGTGGAGAGGCTGTGCATCTGTAAAGCTCTCCACAAGTGCCAGTAAAGCCACTCTGGAGTAAAGCCCTTGACATCCCAGCTCACAGAATTAATTTAGCACATTTTATCTATGGGGAGAAAACAAGGTTTTTCAGACTAAAAATAGTGTTCATGTCCTTATTCTTTAGTTTTTGTGGGCTTTTTTCCTTTTAATTTTATTTTAACACTATTACTTTGCTTTACGTGTGTAAAACCAGCTTTTGCTGAAACATGAAAATTCTTTTTAAAGTCTTAAAAGTTGTATGAGGGCAAAATGTTAGCACTTGTCACTGCATGACATAAATTTGATATATTGAATGAAAGGAAAAAATCTCTTTCAAATAGAGAAATTTCTGTAATCTGCCACTTAGGACTAGTACAGTACATGCTTCAGGCACAGGGTGAGGTGATGATGATTGAAAGATATTGGAAAATTAGAGGAAAACTCACCTGAACTAGCACAACGAACAAAACAGTCCACCAAAGGTATGCAGTTCTAGTTACTGACTGGTAGGTACTGTCTCTGATTCATCCAGTCTTAGTCCTTGCTTCGTTTCCAACAAGGAAGCCTAGGAATTACTCCTGTTGGCTGGACCCAGTGATCACTTTGTCTTAGAGAGGATAAAAATTTTGGTCTTCTCTTTGACCCCGAAGGAAACCTTTCCTGTCTTATTCTGCATTCCGTGTGCTGTGAGGAAAGCCATGCTCAATTCTTCCTTTATCTTCTAGGCCAACATGAATTCAATTCTTTCTAACCTGCAAAATACACCCTTTCTGTGCAGATTCTGCCATTACACCCCTTAAAATCTTCCTTAGATAGACTTCATTTTCTACTCTCTTGACAGTAATGTAGAATCACAGAGTTCTTTAGGTTGGAAAAAAACTTTTAAGGTCGTTGAGTCCAATTGTAAACCTTCCATGGTGAAGTCCACCACTAAGCAATGTCCCCAGGTGTCACATCCACACTCTTCTTGAACACTTCCAACCCTGAGCCTGCTTTTCTCCAGGCTGAACACCCCCAGCTCCCTCAGCTCCATCAGACTTGTGCTCCAGACCCTCCCCAGGCTCCATACCCTCCTCTGGACTCGCTCCAGCCCCTCAATGCCTTTCTTGAAGTGAGGGACCCAAAACCGGACTCAGGACTCGAGGTGTGATCTCACCAGGGCTGAGTACACAGGGACAATCACTGCCCTGCTCCTGCTGGTCGCTCTATTCATGATCCAGGCCAGGATGCCACTGGTCTCCTTGGCCGCCCAGACACACCTGGGTCAGCCCAGCAGCTGTTGACCAGCACCCAAGGTCCTTCTCTGCCGGGGAATGATCAGATCTGACAATTTCTAGCAGATGTTATCTAGACACAATCAGATATGATTTAGCCACAGACATGATCTGGACACAGCTGGTTAAAGATGCCCACCAGGTCACTAAACCCTGCTGGCCTGACTTGTCATACAAGGGCTGTGAGAGAGGCACAGGCTGGGGTCACACAGAACTGTCCTCACTCCAGCAAATGCCTTGTGTGAGGAAGGTCAGCTCTTACAGAGAGGCTCCTCCAACTCATAAACACTCACCTGCCCTATACTCCCACTCAATTCCTCCATGCACTTTAAACTCTGTAGGTTAGAGAACTTGAGCATTTTCAGACACAGGGCCCTGTTGGCAGCTAGTAATCACCATGTGCAGGGCTTCCAGGGTCACCAAACTTGCTCTTTGACCTGTCACTGACACTGGGACTCACATTGGCGTGGATTGGGTTATTTCTGTCTGCTTTCCTGTAGTCTTTGCTGAAATCTCAGCTGTTTTTCCCCTGTGCAACTGATACCCCGTGTGCTGGAGCACACTGGGGACACTTCCAGCTGCACTGGAGTGGGGACATCACTGGATATGAAGAAGGCCAGGCCGTGGTGCAGCCCTTGCCATGGCCACAGTGCAGAACCCTGTGCCTCCTCCTTGGAGCCCTCCTGCACCAGGAGCAGCTGGTGAGCAGATCACAGATGAGAGAATCAGCATAACATATGAGGTTAGAGAACAGGAGAGCGTCTGCTTTGCTGCAACACAAATGCTAAATGCCAGGATGACTTTTTCTGGGGGAGGAGGGAAAAGGTACTTAAGGTGGTGCTAGGTGAGGAGGTCTCCAGAGCAACATGTATGATTTGACACAGAGTTTTCTTGTACCAAATTCTTCAGAAAGAGGTGCTTATGTCTGAAAATTAAACCCTGAGCAGCGCTACATGTGCAAGCCTCTTGCTTCTTATAAATGCTAAATCTTCTGAAACTTCATGGAAAACAACATGGAGATGGAACACCAGCAATCTCACAATTAACTTAGCAAGAAGATGAGTTTAAGACTCTCATGTACAAACTTTCCCTCTGTAAAACAAGACATACCAGTGCAGTAAACCAATTTTTCCAGTGCCTATGTAGGGCTCTTGTATTTGTAGCAAGTGCACTGTAACCCATGGCATGTTTACCCTCAAAACATCCCCACAAAGCAATGGATGCTCACAGGGGGTGACACGGGGCTTAGAGAGTCGAAATAGGGTACCAAATTTGGCCCCCTGGTAGCTTGTTTCTTCGTGAAAATCATCTCCCTGCTTCCCTTGGGCTGGTACTGGGATTCACCTCACACCTTGATGAATTTGGGTGATTCTGCTCTCTAAACTGACAGAAATGTGTTCTTCTCTCTTGCTGATTGATTTTCTGTCAGTGGGGTTCAGAAGATAGCTAGGGTGAGGGCAAGAGAGGTGGTGGCAACTTGAAGCAAAAAGTATGCATGAAGTGGGGCTACTTTTGTTTCAAAAACAGAATCTTCGTTTTGTAACAGGTAATGATTTTCTAAAGTGGAGCTTTTCTTAGCAACACTCCCACTTGTTCAAAAGAAAAATGGAAGAAACCACATTGCAAAACTTCTCTTAAAGTGCCTTAACTCAGGTTACAGCAGGGCACCAGTGGCTGAACAGGCTGGGTTTGAGATTGAATTCAAATCCTGAAGGGTGAGGATGACACGGTGCTCTTGAGATCATCCTTCCTCCCTGTCCCAAGCTTTTGTTCTTTTTTGTTATTCTGAATTCCATAAAAGGAGACTACAGGAAGAGAGAATTCTCCTGACTTAATTACAGTTCCATAAAATACACATGCTCCCAAACGTACTCTGTTCCTTCTACAGTAATGACTCATCAAGCATTACAGTAGAAAATAGTTATGTATTACATAGGGCTGCTGTGGAGAGCAGAAAAGAATGTGATTGTGCAATTAAAGTCTCTGTATTCGAGCACTTGAGATGGAGAGCTAAGCTAAAATTACATATAAAACATTAATTTATCCATTTCCTGACTATAATTCTTTGACTATCCGAGCAGATGGTTGCATTAACACGGGGTGGGTGGGTTTTTCTCATGTAAAATAGCGAGTCAGAAGTTGTTCCTAATAATTTAATTATTACTGTATCCTTAACCACAAATAATTTCATTCATTAACTTCAGTCTTGGCTTTCCCTAGGGTATGATTATCATGAAGTAGATAATATTTTAATCTGATCAAATGTTCTGCACATTGAAATAATATGGATATTTGCAAACAATATAAGTTATGGGTTTGAGTCAAATTTAAAGTGACTTATCCAAATTTTCACATTTGGGTGAGATGCCCATATTTTGGCAAGGCGGAAGTCTGATTCGAGAGCAGCTGTTTGGAAATAAACACCCTCAGATGTTGTCTTTAGTTACTACTAATCAGATATTTCTGCTCCAAGAGAAGCTTCTTTCTTACTAAAGGAAACATGTTGTCTGAAGCAGAATTTTTCTTAGCAATATTGCCATTCGTTAAAGAGCAGAACAAAAATATTGAAGTGTTTTTAAATGAATTTCACGTTTTCCTAGAGAAAAACTTCAGGCCCAACCATCTGCAGGAAAGGGCCACTATAACTCACGTTTCTATAAACACTCTGTGATGACAGGATTTTTAATACTGCACCTGAAGGGAAAAGATAGTGTACGAATGTAGTGCACCTGCTGGCTTGGGTGTTTATATGATCAGCTAAGCAGGAGCTCTTAATACTTCCCAGCAGATCTCTGCCAGTGGGCCTGCTATAAATCCCTCCACAGCCAGACAAGTTGGCCTTTATTTTTTTCATATTGCTCTGGGCATCTCACATGACATTCCCAAATAAGGAATTGTACTACAAGCCTGCTCTGATTGCTAGTAATGACTTAACTGCAGAGGAATTATAACAGTATGAATAACAGTGGTTTGCACTGTGAATGCCTGAGCTACTCCAAAAATGCCAGAGCAACCAATATAATGTGCTTCTCACTCATAACTTTGAAACGGGAGAGAAAGTCAGGGCACTTTACAACTGCTGCTAATCTGTAAACATGGGTTTTTCATTCAACGGCAGGAAGCAAAAACAAGTGGAGAGCAAATGATATTATTAGCTGTTATTGGGTGTTATGGAAGCAAAATTACGCAAATGATTAAATTAAAAAATACAGGAAGGGAAATAAAAATCCCCCTTTTTGTCCAAAAGGACAATTTGAATGGATATGTTGTCATCAAAAGTTTCTCTGTGGATGCTGGTCGCATCAAACAGCGTTAGATTTCTGACTCCTAGCTTGAAATAAGCCAACACTGTGTATATGAATTACACTGCAAACTCCCTAGGGACAGAATCCTCTTAATTGTTTTGCCTCACAGCTTGTTTAAATGGGCCTGTCAGTTTGGGCTGCACTTGTAAACTGTTTCTAGAGAGGTATCTAATAAAAGATGCCAACAAAAAGACTGTGGGTTTGAAATATTTAGAAAGGCAACCGTCAGATTTAAAAAAATATAACGCACAGGTATCTTCAGCAAGGCCACTGAATTACGTGTAGAGCAGGGAGGTGCTTGCAAATGGGCAGTGCCTCTCAGTGCTTGTTCATGGAAAAATCTGGGAATTGCTGATGCATATGGAAGGGACATGAGAGGAGGGGAATGTCAGCCCAAAGAACAATTTGCAAATCAAGCACAGGGAAGAAAGGAAAGCCTGGGTTTAAGCTCAGCAATTCACAAGTGATTTCAGCCACTCTCCAGGCATGATTTAAGCAAATTGTTTGGAAGGGTTTCACCTGCAATTGCTACCGTGCTGGTAATGAGCAAAGCAGTTTCCCTAGATGTGGCTGCTGCTGCTGCCTGGCAGTGCTAGGGGAATGAAAGCCTCAAGGGGCTGAGGGGAGAGAGGGGGGATGTTGGAAAGGCTTTGTGGGAGTCTAAGGTGGTTTAGAGCTGGCAGCAGCCGTCGCTCTGGTGGGAACTACGATGGGCTCTTACCCCAAAACAGCCCCCTGAAGGATGGGCTTGGCCTTTCTGGCAGGGGATGCTGTGCGGGCACCTGCAGGCTCCTGTGGGTGCTCCCTGCAGTGTAATGGAGGGATGCATCACCTGGCTGAGAGAGCTGGTGTGCTTGGGTGGGCAGCTCTGGGCCTAGAAGGAGCAAGTCTGTCACTCCAGGGCTAATGCATCCCCAGGAAATCTTCAGGGCTCGTGTTGTGGCACCCTGGATAGCCCTGCTGGTGCCTATCCTGCAGCCACAGAGCACCCTCTGGGGCAGGCCCTTGCCACAGGCAGCTTTGCTATTTGGAGCTACAGTGAGAAACCAAAAGAATTCCTCCTTCCATGCTATAAAACCCTGCATTCCTTCCTTTGGGCAAAACAGGCTGGATTTCTCCTTGTCTGAATTCTCTGACTTAGCTGTGCAATTTGCCAAGAAGTCTGCCTCCCTGGAAAAGAGCAGTTACCACTAATTGTTTTGCCTGAGAATCACTCTTACGAGTTGTCAACCAAAGCTGCCTTCTGGCAGCTGCCCAGGTTGCCATAGTTCTAGACAAAATGAAAATTTTATTCAGTGAGGCATCTGTATCAAAGCGAGGATTGATGGAAATATCAGTCAGCAAAACTCGTGATGTTCTGCCTAGGAGTAGCTGTGCCTTGGTGCTTTACACCATTGTGAGAATGGGGCTCGCAAAGAGGATGAAACTATGAGAGCTGGCCATGGATTCATAATTCCATATAAGGAAGAATTCCATTTTTCAGATTTCATTTTCCTCAAGATGAAGCGTGCCTTGGGTTAGAATCACTGTTTTCTCATCTACTTGCCTACCTGAGCAGAAACACAAGGGAGGAAAGATCAGTGCTTCATAACTTAGACATTAGCCTTCAAAAACTGGAGATTTTATCAAAGCCCCCAAAATAGAATCTTTACTGTTATGAGCAAAAAAAATTAGAAAAATAAAAGCTTACAAATCTGGCACAGTGTCTTCTCTGGGGTGGCAGTCTGCTCCAGCACCTTAAAAATTGCCAACTAATAGCTACTAATTTTTAGAGAGGTTCGCCACGGTATGGTAGGATATTTAGTAATTTGATAGTTTTTCCTTTAAGAAAAGAAAATGACTGCAAAATGCCTGAAATGATGGAAATAATATCAACATTAAAAAGTCATTTCGAAAGGAGAAGGCAAAGTTGAACTTAGATTAAAAAATCATTTTTTTAATCACAGAGGAAGATCAGCTGATACTCCTCTTTTTCACTGTGGTGATTTTGTTTCTAATGGCTGACAGGCAAAGCATTTTGCCAAGAAAAAAAGTAGTGATTTAGTGTAGTTTAACATTTGATACAGCTGCTCGTTATCAGAAGAGAGAAGGATGGGCCGACCTTGCCCCTAACTCCCATCCAGGATTCTCCTACAACACACCCATTTCTGAGTTTTTTGCAAGGCAGCCCGAGTGATTTTAGTCAACTTCTTAACTTTTAGGGCTCAAGGATCCTAGGCCCCTGTGGTAAAGTCACAAGCATAGGTGACTTTGTGGGGGTGTTGGGAAAGAGGAGTGAGGGCTCCTGCTGAAGTCAGCCAGTGTCTAGGCCTGTGTGTTGAGAACACAAAGAAAATGTAGGGGTGTGAGGGCGTTAGTGTTGTTTGTACATTTCTTTTTTAAAAAAAATATATGCTATCTTTGGTACTTACTATTATTCTGATGGTTTCTTGATTCTTACATCTTAGTTATGCTTCCTCCCAAATGTGAAATAATAATCCATTGACCTTGTGCCTCACAAATACATTTTGATGCAGCTTCAGCCCTGAGCTGGACATTGAATAATGTGGTGATATCTCAGAATTTTTGTCTAGAGGGGAGACTGTACAGTGAATAAGACACTCAGTGTAGTTGGATGCTTGCATGTATAGGTAAGCCTGCTAACATGCAGTTCCTAGGGCCCAAGGCAGCTCCACTCTGATTTTGCAGGCTGTGAACATAAAGAGATATGAATATTTTTGATCATATCCAGTTATTTAAAAAAACAAAATTGAAAAAAAAAATAGTGCTACCCAGTCCATTACTTTTTGTGTATCACTCTTGCTAATCTGATAAGCATTTCTACCTCTCACAAATTTTACTGACTATTTTCTTTTAACAATAGCAATTGTGTGGAGTGCAGTCACAGATAATTTGCGTTTGGGTTTTTCAATGTGCATTCTTCAGAGTCCCAGGGCAATAGTGGGATGCGAAGTCTTGTTAGACTATTGGCTTTATTATCCAGCTCATGATTCACAGGAAAATGTTGTAATGACCTCTTACACCAGCAACTAATTCTTTTAAAAGATGAAAGTTATTTCTTCTCCTGGCACAGATATCAGACTCTGCCTTCAAAGAATGATATGGCATTAATAGTACAAGCTGCCCAACACTTCTAAAGGAGTAAAAACAGCAAGAGCATTTTTTTTCCAAGTGTATACACAAGCCAGCTGTATTTTTTTTTTATCCTGTGCTTCAGAGGCAGAACTGTTTCCTCCTGCTACTCAGACACAGCACATGTTTGCAATAAGTGAATCATATTTAAGATGGAGAAGAGAAGAAAAACAACTCTGAACAGAAGATTGACCCAACTCCCAAATCAAAATTAGCCTATAAAACTTGGATTCGTTCAGAGAACCTTTCACAACTATGCTGGCTGTCCTTAGTACAAAAGTGCACAGGTTCTTATTCCAATCTGGACTGTGCACCCTGAAAGAGCACCTAAATAAAGAGATCCACTTTTTCTTTTTTCTGCCATGGACATTCATGTAGTTTATCTCTTTTCTGAACTATACTGCTGTGATTTCTTGTCCTGAGTGCTTTTGATAAATCCCTGCTCCAGAATATTACTTTCCTTGTGATTTGACCTTTTTCAAGTTTCTTGTCATAATTAATTGATGGTCTACTAAGGCTTATTGGGTGATGCTGTTCCTCATCAGGGATGAGTTTCTTACATCTCTGGTGGTTCTACTTCACCAGGATAGGCAGCAACAATTTCATCTTAGGCCTAGTGAATCACTCTGTCCTACAGATTTTCTGATTATAGAGCTAGTGGTCCAAGAGGTTTACAATCATGTTTTGTTTTGGGTTAACTTACTCATGGTACAGGTGTTTTATATCTGTAATAAAGAGCTTAACAGTGTTTTGTACTTTCCTATTTCTGTGGGAAATGTAGCCTGATATGTCATGTTTGTCCTTTCAAAATGATGCATCACTGGTGGATTCATCATTCTCTAAGGCTTCCTCCTTCTTGGTCTATTTTTATTCATGAGCAGGAATTTGTAGGAAATATTCTTATCAAATGCTAAGTGAATGATCTTTGATTTAATTTTCTGTTTCTTTTCACTTACGTCAGTCCTCAAGTGTTCCAGACCTTTTTGCATTTGACAACTAATTTTATACATTTTGTGCATGTTAGACCAGATCCAAAGGGCTGAGCATATTTTGGCTTAAAACAGCTCCTTTTCTGGTTAAATTGATATCTCAATAAAATAGAAGTTGCTTATCAAAGATAACTTTAGTGAACACATGCTGCATTTTCTCCCTTTTTCCTGTTTATGCCTGTTTCTAATTATCTCCTCCAAGACTTTTTCATAGCTCTTGAATATTACTGTCCTTTTCATGGACAGGTATTATTGGCCCTTGTTGTTCTTCAGCTGCCATAGTTTGACACATTTTAAAGCAAAAAGTCCCACCTCTCAAACCCTTTCTACAGGACCTGGGGTTTCAAACATAAAATCTGTCAGCATTTATGAAGAAAGGATCCAACTCCTCTGATGGAATGTGTTGCATGTCAATTTTTGGCAATGTGCTTCTCTTTTTAATGTAATGACTCCTCATCTTGCTGGCTTCTTATCCTGCCTTCTGCATTCAAAATTACTTCATTAAAAACAGAGGCAGAATGTTAATCTTGCCTTAGAATATGAGTGGGTTAATTTCTGTCTCAAACTTGACCCTCTACTACATGATAAACTAACTTCTCTTCTTTTACATTTTTCCCCATGTATGGCTACTGAACCATTTGCTTTCTCTAGCAATTTGCTTTATAAGTTCTGACTCCACTTCTTGTAGTGTTCCCTTACTTGAAGGTCTCCCTTGTGATTAGTGTTTTTGCTGATGTTGGTATCTGTGTCCTTATTTCTGCTATCCTAATCCTTTTTACATTTTGATGGTAATTATGTTTGGTACTGTATTGAGTTCACATAAAGGTAGGGCAACATCACTGATCCCCTTCCTCAGGGTGCACTTGGTTAAATTCCCATTTAGCTGTTTGAGTTTTCAGTCTAGGTGAAAGTCCCTGATTTTTTGGATGTGCCTTTTTGAAACCATAACTTGAATCTCTGATCTGTTATGTTGTAAACTCGTGGTAGCCCTACTCAGGATCATTTTTATAATCAGATGTTTTCTAAGGCCCATTCTATGCTACCTTTCAAAATTGTTTCTAAACCTGTGTTATCTTAACCTAAAACATTGTTTTCTTAGTGGATGCCAAGGATGACTTTCTATTGCACTTAAGTTCTTCTGAGCATTTTATTACTTACATTTACTCTCCATTCTGCATAGAAGAAGTTAATGCCAGAAGTTAATAACAGAATTTTAACTATTGTCTCTGAAGTTATGAGGGAAATGAGTAACAGACCCTTACTTACATTATCTTAGTCTAACATTTCTGATCTAGCATGAGGAATCCACACTTTTCTGGTTCCTTGTTTCCAGAATGCCTCAATGTGGTGAAATAACATTGCTAAAACCATTCTGTATCTGAAGACTTAATACACTTAATAAGCTTAATACACTTCTCATAAGATGAGAAGTAAGGGAAAGTGTTGATCTTTCTTCAAAAATCATTTTTTCTATGCCTGTAATAATTGTCAAACTTCTTCTTTAATACATCTCTGTTATTTTTTAAGCAAGATGCTGAAAACTAGTATTCCAACACAGGCTTTATCAGTTCAGAATAAAATGAAAGAATTACTGCATGAGACTATTAGACTTTCTGTTTCTATGTCTCAGGGTTTGTTTGTTTTTTTTGGGGAGTTATCTTGTTTTGTTTTATTAGGTAATCTGCTCTAATCCCAGGTCATCTTCAGCAAAGTTGTTTCCTGACCAGTTTCCCATCCTGTTTTGTGCCCTTGCTTCTCCTTGCCCAAACACATCATCTTGCGCTTGTCATTTGGAGGAATTTTGAAGTTTTGCACTGTATTTTGAAGATTTCCCCCTCTGCCACCCAACTACTTCTAAGTGCCACCTGAATCTTCTTGCATTTGAGGTCCTTGCTGGGATGGCCGAGTTCCAAACCAAGGGCACTGTCCCACCTTATTCAGGTCTCTATAGAATACTACCCACAGCACCAAATCCCAACCAGCTCTCCTTTTCCCTTCTGTTTAGAAAACAAATGACTGATAACTCTTTTAAGTGATTTGGTTGGTTTTGGGGTTTGGTTTTTCAAATACACCGTTTCAGACCTGCCACCCAGTTCTCATTCCTAATGAGGTGACTCAGGACACCGCCGTGTCTTCCCAACATCCGGACACAAAGTTCCCTTCTCTGAGAGAGAATTATCTGGAGCTGATCTGGTTTGTTCTGTACCCATTCAAGAAGCAGCTGCAGCGAGGTCTCTCATGGACACAAGAGCTGGGGGAACTTCAGATGGGGCCATCACTCTTCTGCTGAACACAGGTTAATTTACAGCCTCTCTGCTCTCGTGGAGTACTAAAATTGCATGCTTTTAAAGTTAATGACAAAGCAAAGCAGTTTACCCTTCAGCATATTCAGTTCTGATGCAAGTGAAGAAAATGCTGCAAAGACAACTCTTTCATTCTAGTTTTGAAAAAAAATAAATACTTCATGACCTCCCTTCCCCTTGGAACTGAATTTAGCCTATCTCTGTCATTAGGAGACCAAAGCAGTAAAGCATGAGGCTGTGCTCTTGTCCTCCTAAAGATCATCAGTACATTCATGAAAGGGAAAAAACCAGATCTTTAATTTTACAGAAGTGATGGCTTTGCCTTCTGTTGGGATCAGAGGCCTGCACTGTGAGCATTCAGTAAATGGCAAACACATCTCTGTGCACTGCGGATCTGGCACTTCCAATGCTTCAGAGCAGCACTCGTCAGACAGAGCAGTGGCAATGAGAGAATTAAATCCATGTGATTAGAAGCAAAGCACCAATGATGTAGTAAGATGCTGGGGAGCATCTGATGATCTGAAGATGGGGCTGGGCTAGGGAAAGACAGCTACACCTTCTGCTCTGGATGTCAGGCTTGCTGCTATCTCTGGCTTCCCTACCCTTGCTTTTTCCCCTCTCACAACTGAGTTTTCTCTCTGTCTATGAAGCATTCCAGGGGCTGAGGAATGGGGAATACACCTGGATGCTCTGCTTTGGTTAAAGTTGTGTCTCCTGCCTTCATGACCTCATCACACCCAGTGCTTCTGCCTGTGGATGCACATATAAGGACCCTGATCCAGCAGGACTTTATTCCTGTGTCCCAGGATGGATTGTCCATACTGAAGGAGAGAGAGTCTGGTTTCAGGGCTGTTGTTCCCACTGCTGCATTGATGTTTCCAAGCTGCATCTTGCCTGCCAGCTTTCTGTTGTTTTGTGGGGAAAACTGACCCTGCAGTGACTCACATTGGTGAGGTCTCTAACGCTGAGTGCCACTTTATATCTGTTCTGTGGTGACAGAGGTGACAACACTTCATTTAACAGGCTACTGGAGAGCTCAGCAGGTTCAGTAAGCTACACTAGAGGGAGAACCTAGAGCAGCCAGAAAAGTCCTGATAACTTCCCTACAAAACCTCATGTTTCTGGAGAAAACGCCTTTATTTTGTTTTAGTTTTTTTTTTTTTTCCCCCAAGCTGAAAACGTGAGGTAAATATTTGAGATGTCGTACAGACTAATTCTCTATCATTTAACCTGGGTGAAAGTTCCTATATGCTAAGCCACCACCATCTAACAAGTTTTCTCTTACAAGGGCACAGAGGAAATCTGCAGTAGAGCTCTGTCACGGGCTGCCTGTGGCGTGGTTTGATCTGCTATCATAGGAGCTCGATATTTCCTAAAGCTTTTGGCTTCCTAAACTGCTCACTGCACGTTGGGGGCAGCGTTTCTGTGCTGCATGTAACAGAAGATAACTTTTTTGCTTCATGCTTCTTCCTCTGCTGCAACTTTCATACTGTGGTAGTTGTGCTTCTAGAAATAAAAAATCATCACTTAAGCATCTGAATAAATAATGACATTAGGCCCTCTTATGCTAAGCTGTCCATTTGCATGGGTTGCCAACTTATAAAAGACGTTTTTCTGCCTATTTTTTCCTCAAGGCTGGTATTTTGGCTAAATTTGAATAATTTCTCTAAATTTAATTTTCATTCTACTAAAGCAAAACAAAGCCATTTAAAAACTGCTACAAAGCCAGAAAACTTAGATTCATTTTAGTTAATGGCTGGTGTCTAACCAATGTATAATTCCCAAGAGACTGTTCCTTTTTCCTGTGCACAGTGGTTTTGAAAGAGAAGGAAAATGTACTGAGTGACAAATAGAGTTTGAAATAATTAAAAGAGGATGAACAAAGCACAGATTCTAGGAACTATGGGCAGAGGCTGATTTTTGCATTACTCATTCTTTTTATTTTTAACTCAGATTAGGGAATGGCTTTTTCTGTACCAAATCTAGTGTTGTGGCCTGGGCTCCCTTGTTGCTGCAATATGGCTAAATATAAAAGTACTAATGAGGTTTCTCAATAAAAATACTTGGTATTCCAATGTTCCAGCTACAAAGTGTGAACATTGGTGATGGATGGCTTTCAGTTGGGTCACTGATTTTTCTTTCTATTCTCTTTTTCTTTTTTTTTTCCTCCCCTCTTTTTTCTTTCTTTCTTCTTTTTT
>VZRR01005316.1:356635-367663 GCA_013398015.1 Oreocharis arfaki
ATCTGTTAATCAGTATTTTCTGCTCCTCATTCCAAGCGCAGCTGAGCAAATATAAAATGACAAGCAATCAATTACTTACATCCTAAAAACTTATCTCAAGCTTAGTTCTGCTATTAACCCTAGCTGGTTTCAATTAACCTCAACTAAATTCATTTGCTAAATGTACTTTTACTAATTTCCACCAGCTAACCTCTAACTAAAAAAAACCCTTAATTTTCGAATTCTGTGCTTCAGGCAGGGGGTCTGTGGGTGCCAGTGCTGGGGAATCCTGGGTTTGGTTCCTGAAGCCAAGAAGGTCGATATCTCCTGCTGTGTGGTGCATCACAAGTCACCTCCAGGCAGTGAGCAGAGCCTCTCCTCAAGGAAATGTCTTCACCACGTGGTTACCACATAATTATCTCGGTACTCACTCAGGGAATATTTCAGCTCCTCAAAGCACCAGCACTTTAGAGGAGGAGTGCTTGTGGCTAAGCCCTTCCCTCGGGAGGCAGCTGTGGCAGCTGTGCCAGGGGCTGGGGATCACAGACAGTTCAGGGTTGCAAGAGGTGTAAGGCTCCCCCCTTCCTGAAGGTTTGTTTTTAACAGGGAAAACCCTGTAGCTGCTGTGCTGTTGTATTTTAGGGCCTCCCAGCAAATTGTAGCCCTAGAGGAGGAGGTTTATAGAGCAAAACTGTTGGTGCAGAGGAGCCAGCAGTCACACAAGTGGAAGGGTTTCCCTCTGGACTGGCGCCAGTCTTGGGCTGTGTGCAGAGAGTCCATTAGCACTGGAGAGCAGCAGATGCATTCCTCGTCCACATCCTTTGGGACAGATTCACCTGAAGGCTGCTGGGTGTGTGTGTGTGTTTCTGTGTGCTGTGCCATTCCTGGTGTGGATTGAGATACTGATGCTGACACAGCCAGCACCAAAGAGTGCTCAAGAGACAGTATTCCCCAGACAGGAAATAAAAGAGCTGCTTCACTCCACAGAGCATGAAGATGCTTGTAGTATCCTACTCCTTGGGCATTTAAACTGCATATCTGGATTTCACACTGGAATTGCCTGGCAAAAGTGGCATCTTCAGCTCTTCTCTGGGATGTAGTCCTTACTTTAGTCATGCTTTGATTCACTTGTCTATAAAGGGTACATAGGGTGGTATTCTCTTCTTCTCATCTCCAGGATCCCAGGGACAACCTCAGAAGAATATTGAGATTATATAGAAAAACTATTTTTATTTTTTCTCCATCGTCCCACTTAGAAAAATAGCAGGGTTAGAGTTGTTACACCTTTCTAACTGTTCAGCACAGATGAGCATCAAGAAAATATGAACTGCTGGTGTACCCAAACAGTTTTCAACCGTGCAGTTTCTGCTGTGGCAGATTGCCAGTAAGTGATGGCGTGGGGCTGGCATAGTGCTCCTGACTGGCCTTTTCCCAGACCTGAATGCATGCTGGGAATCCTGGGGGGTTTTTGCTGCAAACTCAATGATTAGAAAGGCATACCCCACTTCACTCCAACAGCTCAAAAAGGGGTGGAGGAATACTCGCAACATTTCTTTCATCACTGGTTCCCTCTTCTGCAATTCAAACCAAAGGCTTAAATCTAATTCCAATACAGCTAAAACAGAAAAAGATCTTGAACCAGCAATGCAGGAAAGCAGGAAAGCAGGACCTCAGTTTTCTTGTTACTGCAGAGGACATTGAAAGGAAATGCTCTGTGCTGCGCTGATGAGGAATCCCTGTATCCCCTCATCTCCATCTCTCCTGTAGCACATCCTCCCTGCACTCACCTGCATGAGAGGGAAGGCCAAACCCTTCCCCTTTGCTGTCCAAAGCTTCCTCCACCCAGAAACACACAAGACTCTGGCACTGTGCCAATTAGGGCACGTCGCTATTGCTTCCTACTCCTTTGAAACCATGTATGCACCAGTCTGTCCATCACACATTGAACAAACCTAGCTAGGGTAGAGCTGTAGGGCACTTCTAAAACAGTGAATGAAAATAAATACAAGGGTTGGTGAAAATATAGTGGAGTAATTTAAGAAATTTTTCGGAATTTGAGTTATCGTTTGCTTAACGTAGATCCACCCCTAGTTTACAACTTAAGCAATTGCCTTGTTTAAGCATTTTAAGTTGGCCCTCAGCTGCCCTAAGCCAGAATCCAAGAAGTAATTGCATCACTCATATGAGAAAGATGTGACTGCTGATACTTTAACCCATGGACAAGTGCTTGTCCTCCCCTTGTGCTCATTTTGGCTCTAATCAGTAAAAAAACCCTTCACAAGGGCTGTGTGTTTTGATGGGGTGGATTTTGATGGATGATACTCAGAAGCTAGTATGTGCACTGCTCTGTGGAATAGTTTAGCTTCTGCTAAACTCAGTTGGTCTGCACTCTGAGCAAATAAATCCTTTCATTTGGCAGACTTTAAAACACAGAGAAAGAGAGAGAGAGTGAAATAGAGGCCATCAGACTGTTCCCGAACAGGAACATACAGAACGGTAACAAAAAATGTTGCTGCTGTGTTGCACAATTATTAGAATTGCTCTCCATCAAAGGTCAAAAGCATTAACCACGTTGGCAACATTTATAAATAGACCCTTTATGGAGCTTTACCTAAAGTGGAATGGATAAACACTTTGACTCAGGAAGACCAATTAGAACCAGTCGGATCTTTTAATTTAATAGCTGCATTAGGCAAGATTGAATGAACGTTGGTACAGACACAGACATAGGACACTGGGCAATTTCACTGCTTATGGAGTCTGAAATAAAATGCAATTTCAGCTCAATCAGAGAAGGCCACAGAATGAGTGGTCCTGGTGTGGCCATGAAAGAGAATAAAAGCAGAGAAAGTTTTCCTAGCCTCAAAAGGGCCATGTGACAAACCTTGTACCTCTTGCCATTAAGGTCTGGAGGGATGATCTCTGTATCCAAAGGGATAAAGTGACCCAAAAAGTTACTGGAAGCTTAGACCCACTGCACAAATGGCAACCAATTGGGTCCAGACTGCAATCTCCCAGGAATGTAGGATACAGGTATTTCTAGCACATCATTTGCAGTGCTTCCCACTGCATTCTGATTAAAGATGTTCACATACTCAAAAGCCAGTGAGTTTCAGGATTAAGCGTGACTTGAGAGTTTTAATTTGTTCCACTTTGTCCCTGCCTAGCATGGATACATGATAAATGTTTGTTCAGTCTTTTCACAAGCCTACAGGTTGGTCTAGGTTTGAACTGGCTAGTGGGAGAAGGTTAACAGGTAAGAGATGATTTCTAGGATTAATTACTTTTGAATCCACTTTTTGCAAGTCTCTTTGGCTATCCAGACTGATGTGTTGCACTGGTAGCAAGGAGTCAGCTCTTTCAGGAAATCAGTTGCTGGTATCTCCTTATTGAGAATAGGCAGAAGGGAAGTGGCTCTGTTCTGCTCCAGGAAGAGCATTCCCCGTCTTACTGCGATGTCAGGTGGAAGACAAGAATCAGCTCTATCTCTGTAGAAGCATCTTAACTTTGGTTCCAATTTTTTCATTGTGGCAAAGAAAAGCAATATAGATTTATGGTTCTTGTTCTCAGTCTCCTCCTTAAGGTTTCTGGTGAGAAGCCCTTGTGATGAAGATGCACAATCATTCCTGCTTCTGCATTCTCCCCACTGCAATTAAACACTAGATGGTAGGAGGAAGCTACTAAGAGAGTCATGTTTGGAGGCATTGGAGATTATTTTTAGTGTGAAGAACAGGAAATATGCTCTAAATGAGAAGGTAAATTTGCAAAAATGCAGAAAAATTGAGATAAATTTCAGTTTTTCCTCTTAGTTCTTTAAATTCCGGTAACATGGGTCAGGTCAGTAAGAAGGATAAGAAATTAAGAAATGATGGTTGAATGCAGACATTAACTTGATGCCAGCAGTTGATTTGGCTTCATTTGGTTGAATATCCCTCTTATAGACAAGCAATTGCAAATAGAACTTAAAAATCATCGCAGCAGGGGTGGAGTGATTGCCTTTTGATTGCTGGAGAGGGAACCCAGTGGGTTATCAGGTGTGATACCTCTCAAGCTTACTCCTGAATCAGGTGTCTCTAACCTGTTTGTACACACACAGCAGCATCTCCCCTCAGGGACTCTGATTTATCAGGTGCCTCTCTGCAGTCTCCTGCTTTTCTGTGCCATGCTGTCTCCCTGTTGCCCCTCAAAGCAAGGACATTATTCCCCACACTTTCTAGACTGCTGGTTATGTTTCACGCCTTCTAAAGTAAGTGTTGGATTGGAAGGTACAGCTGTGCTACTGTCTCGGGGTGGCTTCATGATTTTGTATCCCATATTCATCTGAATATTCATCTCATATTCGTCCCTGCCTGAGGGCACTCCCTTAGTTTTACCTCCTTCCACTAATGCTGGGTAACCTCACCCGTGGAAAAGAGGCAAGAGTTAAACATATTGAGAGATAAAAGTTACAGGGAAATAAGTGCAAATTGTTTCAAGCAACGGTGTACTCTCTTAATCATCCTAATAGAGTTTCAAATGAGGTGCAGTCTTCCATGTGCTAAGTGGTCTTCAGAGGTGATGATCAGTTTGTTAAAAAGGAACCTGAAACCTCAAAATCTTCTTTCACTCAGGATAGCTTTACTGTATTTTTTCTTTGTATTGCATTTGAATTCATCAATCACTTAGATGGGTGGTGTTTTTGCTATTCAGAGTGATGTTTTGTTTTTTACTATCCTCCCTTTCTAGCCACGTTTGCCTGCTTTCATTTACTTTCTTTCCACTCCTTCCTACCCAGAGGGACTAATAATTTTCTTTTAGTATGATTAAAATTACCTCAGAATTATGGCATGCTGCTTTTCTCACGTTAATATGAAAGTGAGTTCCTCTTCTCTTGCCCTTCCTCTCACCTTTGAAGGTTCCTGATCTACTGAAGTGGTGCCATACTCTTGTTGCCAAATCATCTCCATTCGTCCATCTGTTTTGATACGATGGCAGAATTAAAACAGACAGGACATAACTGGTTGTCCCAATTTATTTTTCAGCCCTGGGTTATAGACAGATTTTAAACATAGATAACTGGCCTAGAGCCAGTGTTTGTGAACATGCAAGCCATTTTAAGAAGGATAATCAGTTCTAAGAATTTCACTTTTAATTACTTTTTAGCCCAAGCTTTTGAAACAGCTAATCATCTTGGCTGCCAGACTTGAGAAAACTGAGAGGGCTGTGATTTTCTAGAAAACGTGAAGCACCTCTGTGCTGAAAAGGGGGCTTGTTTACTTGTTTACCTATTCCTTAAGACAGGTGGTTCAGGAATTGAATTGGTGTCTGGGTCACTTGTCCATTTTGGAAACACAGGCCCCACCACAGCATCCTGCAGCTGCCTGTGTTCAGATTTTAAAAGTGGCTCACTGAGACTTACTTGGTTACTTACATAGCTGAGACAGGCGACAAAACATTCAACTCAAATTGATGAGCCCAAATTTGTCTCCTAAACAACTGGGAGAATGAATTAGGGAGTGATATAATCTTCTAAATTGCATCCATTATGATATAATAATGCAACATGCCAGAAGGAGTACGGAACTCTCGTAAAGGCTCTTAATTTAAATTTGCTTTGAGTTGGCAGAACACAGACAAAACCAATATACTCAATTTAACTCATTTAAACAATGTCAGCATTTAACTAGACCATGAGGATAAAGTGATGGGATGTTACAGTTCAGATTTCCATGAAATTTTACTAATCCAGGGGCAAGAACTTATAACACTTGGAACATAAAATAAGGTACTAAATTTAAAATATAACCCCATGTATATTAGCATAATTAAAATGCCAAACTTTAAAATGCAATTATCAAGTAATAGGAATGCCATGCATTTGTAATGCTAGAATTTCCTTAAAGCACATTAAAGACATGCAACACTCAGCAGATTCCTAACTACTGCTTAATTACCCTTTCCACTTATTGCTGCAAAGATGCAGAGTATGGAAAGGACACATATTTGCCTAACCAAGAGAAGGATTAAGAGATTTTCTTTCGTAGTTCTAGTACAGACAGACTTTTAATATCTACTGTATACCTTGCTCGGTGAGCAACTAATGAAATCCCTTGTAAATCTAAATTTTAGAACTGTCCCTTGAATACTTCAGCTAGCATCAAGCACTCCCTATCACATGGATCTCTGTTGCCCTTGTACAAAGCTCAGCAGTGTGAGAGTTTCAGGGTGCTCCTTAAAAGCTGCTTTGGTTTTGTACTCACCAACCTGTTGCCTTTCAAAGGAAAGACTTACCTTCAACAGAGCAGTCCTTTAGACAGCATCTCCTTTATAATCAATTTTGGAGTCCTTAAGAAGACAGTTTAGGTTTTCATAATATTCTAATCCCTTTCATGTAATTATTGTAGGTTTTGAGTTAATTTACAGCCTCATATCCTTCCTCTTAAAGTTTTTAGGATATGTTTGAATCTTGTGATTTGTTTTTTTCTTCCCTGACTTCTCTGAAAACAACTGGAAATTTGATGCTCTGCTAGTACAGCCTTTAAGATTAGAAATAGCTAGCTGAGATAAGCAGAGATTAAAGAGGTCTCTCTGGTCTGAGATGCTTTCTGCTGTCAAATACCTATTTCACACAGTGTGGCTGTGCCACACTGCTCCAAATAAGGTGGGAGGTGGGGAGGAAGGTGTCCCAATAATCTGCATCCGCAATTATTTCACAAAGTGTCTTCCCCCTCTGGTGTCTGGACCTGTGAAGAGCTTGCCTGTGTGTGCCTGGTGTTGTTGCCTGGCCGGGAGAGCTGGGGTGTCTGGGTCTCATCCCTTGCACAGGGAACATCCTGGTGGAATTCAGGTGTGAGCTTTCAGGGTCCCCAGGTGGTGGTAGCTGAGTCTTGTCTTGAGAGAAGCCTTGTGGCAGTCGCTGAAGACGTGGCTTCAGATTCTCTTATTACCCATTTGAATGTCTTCACATGCGTGCTCATTATGAGATTATGAAGTCCTTATGCTGGGAAGATTAAAGATAAATAGGAAATAAAAAGGGGGGGAAAAAGAGAAAAAGAAAGAGAACATTTGTAAAGGAACAACACACCAGAAACAACAACAGAGGGATTTTTCTGAGGGGAAACGATTTTTTGAAGAAAAGGGTGATGGCATCTGGGGAATGGGGTTTGCCAGAAAACCTCACTGCCTCTGAGCACTTGTTAAATTAGCTGTGTGTCTCCTCTGTACTGCCTCCACTTTGAATACAGACAGGTAAGAGGTTGAGTTATTTCCTTCAGCACCAGCCTGGAGGCTCTCTGAGTTGTGCTGGCCTCAGCTCCTGGGGCACGCTCTGTGTTCTCAGGGCAGGTATGGAGCATTAATTTCCAGAGACAGGTAGCTTATGCCTTAGTGCTGGATTGCATTTCTCTTATCACAGATCTTGTAGAGAAGAAGTGTTGAAAATCTTATGCAGGCCCAAAAAGTAATGCCAGTATTACAGACTCAGAGCCTGCACCAAACGTGTCATTTCAGCTCAGGCACCTGGAACAGGCACAGCGACTGAGAAGGGAAGAAAGGGATCCTTCAAAGAGTCGTTGCTCAGGAGTTCATTTAATTTTCCCTTACATTCACTGAACTGATGAACGCAATTAACAGCTGCTTCCCTGGAAAGAGTTTTCACTCCGTTATTTCCTTCATCTCAGGCTTGGGCTTACTTGATAATTATTTTTGCATGCTGACTTTCACATCATTGACTGCTCTTCCCTGCCTTGCAGTGTAGTGACAAAGGAATTAGAACAAAGTCAAGCCATTGATTTTTACTCTTTCCTTGCTACATGTTTACTTTTTTTGTAAGTGCAGTGATTTCCCTCGCCACGCTGAGATGTGTTCTACATCTTTCCCAGGACGATGTATGTATCTGATCAAATCCATCAGCCAGGTAAGCCAGATGAAACATCTACTGCTGTTCAGAAAATAGATTCTGCATTGATTTAACTACTAGAAAAGCAAATCTCCATTATTTCAAAAAGCGGTAAGATTGCCCTCAATACTCATTTCCTCTCAGTATGGGACAGATAAAGCACTGAAGTGAAAGACAAAAATTTATCAAATGGCTCGTTGACTTGGGCCAATTTAGAATGTTTCTCCTTGTTCTTCTTGGCTGTGTCTGCTTCTGTGCTGTAATAACTCTGTGGAGGAGAAACCATTTCTGTACTTCTTTGTGCAAACTCTGTTTTGCTTAGAGTCTCCAGGTGACTTAAAATACACCTCATTACAAACAAAGCTGTGAAACATTGCAGCTCCCACCTGTTTCCTTACAATTCCACAGGAGTAAACAGCTTTGCCTGATAGCAAATGCAGTCCTGTGGTTGGGATTAAAATGATGTGCAGCCCCAGTAGTTGTGTCATGAGGCCTCAGGCTGTACTTCCTTGGGGGCTACTTCTTTAAGCCTTCTAAAGAAAAGAATACTTCCGTTCAGCCCGTGGGCTCAAAATGGACAAATGTGAATGTGAATTATTCCAACTAAAATAAGCTGACCAAATATGGTGGTATTAAGGTGGGTAAATAGCTGTTATGTGGATAAAAATTAATGGAGTAATATTGGCGTGCTGAGAATTCAGCCAAATAGTAACCAGGGTGGGGAAGGCTTGAGCTGTTCATTCCATCATTGCATCTTCGTGTCCAGGGAGCAGCAGTGCTGCTGGAGAGTGCCAGAGGACAGCGAGGTCTCACATCAAAAATACAGCGCAGCTGGGGACAGCGTCCTTCTCTTGAACCATGATGTCCATGCTGCTGTGGGTAGCTGAAAGGAACCCACGTGCCACCAGCATCTCCATTGGCTTCAGCAAAATTCCAGTCAGTGCCAGACTGTGAGACCTGAAGTCCTAATCTTGCTTTCCATCCCTATTCCCTGTCTTTTTTTTAACCTTGTTTCCCAGTGTATTGTGTATTTCTTCCCTTTTCTTCCTCTGCCTTTACTTTTATCCAAGAGTTGGGCTTTGGTAGCCAGGATTGTTTTGCAGCATGTCAGAGAGCCTGTGATCACAAAAGCTGCTGGAGCAAAGTTTTAAATAACCTGATTTGTGGGGGTTTGTCAGATTTAATCACAACAGGAAAGAGCTGGAGCTGGGAACTTGCCACTCAGATAGTAAGTGAGAGACAGCCTCACAAACAGCAGCTGCATTTTTAAATCTCCATAGATCTTTTTATTTTCTGCCCTTTTCCAGCTTGTTTTTTTCCTTTGAGGAAAGATGATCAAGCTGCACCAGAAACAGCAGTGGCAACAATGCATCCAGCTCACTTCAGCATCTGTTTTTCTTTGCCATCACAAGGCCCATTAGTTATTTCCCTTGTTAGCACCCTCTGATAGATTTGCCAAACAGCATCCTTTGTGTGTTAAAACTCTGGTGGCAAAACAGAAAGGGAATAGCAGAGGCTGAAAAAAATGATTTAATTCTCTACCTCCCGTGTGTTTTCCTTTCATGACATTGTGAGTTTAATTTGCATGTCAGGAGTAATTTGCACAGAAGAGTAAATAAGTATTTTTAGTGCTCCTTGTTCTGAGTGTTAGGGTTGAACATGGAGCTGAGCAGAATTTGTTCCATGTCTTTGCAGTTCATGTTTGAAAACGTCGCTGTTGCTGGTGATTAGGGTAAGAGATGATAAAGTTCTTATGGCTTCCTCAGAGACAGAGGAATCCTTTCAGATTTGGGGGAATGAGTGAACTGTTGGGCAAACCCACAAATGCCAGAGGTTTATGTCCAAAAAGAAGACAGAGGAGTCCTGAAACTATTCGAATAAAGGGAGAGAGTCCACTGGGGCACAGCCTGTGGGGTTCTCTCTCTCTCGGTTTCGGAGAGTGCAGCCTCCTTTTTTCCCCAACTCCTGCCTGCACTTTGCCCTCTTCCTGTCTCCATTGCTGAGGTACCAGGAAGGTGCACCCTTCCCAAACTGCCTACCCCATATCTTGCCTCGATCCTATTATTTCACCCTAAAGTTCAGAAGTTCAGGCTGTGCAGACCCCTGTCTGTTTCAGCAGCCCAGGCTGTCTGGGCTCCATGACAAACCCGCTGCCCGAAGTCAGTAGAGACATCAAGAGCCATTTCAAAGACATTAATGTCCAAACCTCCACCCATCCAATTGTTTGTAAGACATCAACTTCCCTCTCAATCCCTCCTTTTCTTCTTTCTCAATTTGTCCTTACACACTCTGGTTATTATTAGCTTAACCCTTTTTAACAACCTGGACCATTGGAAACACCCCATCCCCACTTTTCCGAGTGTGGTCCCCTCACGAGGTGTGGCAAGTAAATACCAGGGGCTCCAATGACATCAAGTAACCCCTGTGACCTCAAGTAACCTCAATCAGGGCCTCAAATGACCTCAAGTAACCCCAGATCAATTTTAAAAGGCTCCAGTGACCTCAAGTAACCCTTACTGGGACCTCAAATGACCTCAAGTAACCCCTGGGTCATTTAAAAAAGACTCCAGAGACCTAAAGTAACCCCTGTGACCTCACTTAACCCCAAAAAGGGTCCCAAATGACCTCAAGTAAACCCAGATCAATTTAAAACTACTCCAATGACCTCAAGTAACCCCTGTGACCTCATGTAACCCCGATCAGAGACTCAAATGACCTCAAGTAACCCCAAAAAGGGCCTCAAATGACCTCAAGTAACCCCTGGGTCAATTAAAAAAACTCAAATGACCTAAAGTAACCCCTGTGACCTCACTTAACTCCAAAAAGGGTCCCAANTGTGACCTCACTTAACTCCAAAAAGGGTCCCAAATGACCTCAAGTAACCCTAGATGAATTAAAAACTACGCCAATGACCTCAAGTAACCCCTGTGACCTCAGGTAACCCCGATCAGAGACTCAAATGACCTCAAGTAACCCCTGGGTCAATTAAAAAAAGACTCAAATGACCTAAAGTAACCCCTGTGACCTCACTTAACTCCAAAAAGGGTCCCAACTGACCTCAAGTAACCCTAGATGAATTAAAAACTACTCCAATGACCTCAAGTAACCCCGATGATCTCAAGTAACCTCTGCATCAATTTAAAAAGACCCAAATTACCTAAAGTAACCCCAAA
>VZRR01005318.1:0-94045 GCA_013398015.1 Oreocharis arfaki
CTGGCAGGACAGACTTTGATTAGGCTGTTTTATTGAAATTTGAAATGTTTGGGAAAATAAGCCTTACAGTGCTCTAAAACACTTTTTTTTTGCATTTCAGATATTTTTTTTCCTGATGTAAGTGTCTGGGAATCAGAAATGTCTTCTGAAGATAGAGTAAAATTTGAGAGACCAGAGCTTAAGAGGCATGCCAAACTCAGAGGTGTTAATAAAAGTGTACCACATAATCTCATCTCAGGTTCACATCTCTCCTAAACAGACAGTGGAGGCTGGTATACAGAGGCGTCCCAACAGTCCTTCTGCTCTCAGAGCAAATGGTCAGATTCCTGCAACAAAGAGCAAAAAGATCAAATTACATTTTCTTTCTATAATTTTTAGAGAAATAGAAAGGCAGTGCTTCACTTAGTTTATGAGAAATGCTGAGAAGGAAGCTTATCTTAGCAGGCTTTTTGTTTCATACCATTGCTGAAAGGACAGCTAGCTTCCTTTGTCTCTTTAAAAAATTAATATCAGCATTCTTCCACAAAATGAAGAATGATCTTGCTTCTGGCCAATGTGATTTGTTTTTCTGCCAGAAGTAGGCCCTGTGTTCTCTAAACTCAAACTGTGCTGCTATGTGTAACTGTTCAGAGATTGACTGTCTGCTGTCCGCTGTGTCTTCAGTCTCCCAGGGCTTCCTATTTCCATCATCCTTGCCACTTGGTCCCATCTGTCACTGCAGAGATAACTTCAAGGGAAAAAAAAAGATACTCAGGTTGTTGTCTGAAAGTACCTCAACCCTTTCCTTGGTAAGGTTCAAAATACTTCTCTGACAGAACTACGGTCGTCAGGGAGCCTAGGGTATTGCTGCAACAACATACCCCAGTGTCATGGTTTAGGATGGGTATTTCCCAATTTAGTGTTCCCACTGAAACAATGCGCTGCTTGCTTGCTCTCTCCTCCTACTCCTCCTCAACCAGCAGCTGGCTGGATAAGAGAACTGGAGGCACAAATGGTAAAGATCACGGGCTGAGATAAGCACAGTTTACTGGAAACAGCAATGAGATAAGAAAATTAACAGTAACAGCTACAATATCAGTTCCAAAGTGTACAAGATGGGAAAACAATACACGTGTGATTGCTCAGAACCCACATTGTCCAACCACTCCCTTTGCTGTGCTTACTCAGCTGGAAGGATTCCATTCTCCCTGGAAGAGAGCCCCTTTGCCCTGCCCTTGGTAATGACCTGTGGTGGTAGAGAATAACCTCTAGGTCCCAGCCATCATCCTTCTTTCTCCTGCGAAAATTAACACTGCCCTGGCTGGAAACAGGACACCCAGCAGATCAGAAACTCCAATTCTTTTCTGTTCCCACTTCAACAGGCAGTTTTAAACTCCAGCGCCTCACTTACGTAATTCCTCTGGTAGAAACCAATACAACGATGGCACAATCTTATGTATAGGTGAGGTTCTGCTTGGATGTATTTGTATTTCAGCAATATTAATTCCATAAGCTACTTTCATCATTCGTCTCAGTGTTAGTAAGACAGCAGAAATGAGGTCTGTATTTCTACTCACCTCACCAAACTTCCATCCAGCAAGGAATAGCATACGTAACAGGAAACAACTCAGAAAATAATAATGATCATCTCAATGCCAACGAAGCGATGAAAGAGAATCGAAGATGAATATGCTGTACATCTGAAGGAGTTAGAAGAGAACAGGAACACCCAGTTAGACTGATTTTTTTTACTGCAACATATTTTAATTGTAATTTACAGTTGCATAGTAATTCTGATCTACTGGAAAAAGAGTAATTATTCAAGATGAAAGTAGGAAATCAAAAACATTTATTTGAAAATCTACTTTGAAAGATAAATTTTCAGTCTCCTTAAAAAGGCATAGAAAGAATCAGGGAATAATATAGAATATTTGTACATAAGGTTTCTTTGGGACTCAAACTTTTAGAGCATCTCTTGAGTCATCTTACTTTCTTAGCATTAACTGAGCAATAAAGATAAAAAACAGGTGGTGGTATGGTCCTGTATTATTTCTTTATAATACTTTACTTTTTATTAAAAGAAAAATACTTCTTCCTAATTCTGTGCCAGTATCTTAGGATCTTGTGGCCTTATAAGTCTTTTTTCAGCCAGATTTATATTTTCAAGGCTTAAAAATATTTTCAGGCTTGTTCTACACACCACTTACTACCGTAAATCCTTTAAGATCTACTTATTCTGTGATTTAGTTTTACAACTGTGGAAAAGCAATAACTGTTCATAATTTTTCTTTGTGCTAGTGCAAAATGGATTTGTAAATATTGTTGCCAAATCTCTACATTTGTCGATGTGGGAACTGTCCCAGTTCACCTGAAGCTAACAAAAGTCTTCCTATTAATTTGATCAAGAAATGGTCTGAGCACTGACAGAGCAAATAATTTGGCTGATTTCAAACTGAGGTTGACTCCTCCTTCTTTGTACCCCATGTGATAACGCAGTGATAGCCAGTGCTAACTCTGTGGTGCTGCAGATTTAGGACAAATGCTTTATCATCAAGGCTTGCCACTGCAGTGTTTAGGCTCTCTCACTGATTGTCTGCAAGTGATAGCATTGAAAAAGACCTGTCCATTCTTTTCTCCCCTCTGCACTAATGTTGCACAAAGTCTGCTACCTGTGGCGTCTTGCAGAGCTGTTACCAAAGAGACATTTAATTTGTATACAAAACCTCTTTTCTATGCAGTATTTTCTATAGCTAATTAAACCATGAAATAAAAACCATTAGCAATGCCAGTGCCCACTAAAGTTGCACACAAATAAATCTTACTCTGCTTAGACCATGATTTCTATGAAGTGGGTTGTATCTCAGCCCTGTGTAACCATGCAGCCCTGTAATGGGATATAAAGTAGAATTGCACTAGGCCACAAGCTTTGTAAGGAATTTCCAAAACCTCAGGACTGAGGCTTGAGAGCCATGATCAGTTCAAACTTTTCTTCACCTGTTGCAGCTTTGTCATACTTGTTTTACCTGTGACAATAAATTCTGTAATTGACAGGATGTTTATGTCTAAGTTATTTTGGTTTTATCATCTTTGTATGGCACAACTGTTCTACATAGGTGGCAGCAAGTAGCAATTTTTGTAAGCAGAATGAGATATTTATGACTCTGACATAATGATGTAGTGTAGAGAACTACATGTCTGGTACAACAGCAGGGTTATTGAGTAATGAAGCCACAGGATGTAGCACAGACGTGGGCAGACGTGCTTGGTAATGGAAATCCCATAGCTATAAATATATCACCAATACTGTGTTAAAAAAAAAAAAAAAGTAGAATTGCACTAAACTACTTTCAAATATCACGAAGAGAACAAAGAAATAGTATCTAGCATGCATAAAATACATTGTTACCATTCAGGTGTAACATAGAGAACAGATCAAGAAAGAAAAAAGACTTAAAAGTGTGGTCATAAACACATAACAGTTAGTCTAGGAAGATTAAAGAAAAGTAAAAGTAAAATGTCAGAAAAGTAAAGAAACTATTAGAATAAACATTACATTCCTCCCAGAAAATTACTCCGGTTGCTGGCAACCGCAGTGAGTATAAAAATTCTAGCTGTATTATCATTGGTTTTTTTCTCTACTATTCAGAATCTGAACTAATATTTACTATATTCTGAAGATTTCCACCATAGTAGTGTTACTGCAGTAGCAGTAAACTATAGTCTTTGTGTGTACTCATGTGTATTTCTACTTTGCCCCTAAACAATATTTTGAATGTAATACATACTCACATCAATAACAAAAGGCAGTGATTTCAGTGGGGTTCAAGACAATACATCACAGTAGATCAATTTCATTCTACCTCAGCCTTTAAATCCTATTGAGTTATGGGTCAATGCATGTCAGGCCAAACTTTCTTTCAGTCTAAATCCTGGAAGGCTTTTCTTCATGTGGCAGCACTTCTGTAGCAGCTTTTAGTTGCTTCTGCCCTCAAGGGCAGTCCCTGGTCTCTTGGCAACAAGTGTCATTTCCCTGCTAGCATGGCACACTTTAAGGCATACCGAGCTCAAACGTGGGCAATTCAGAAGTCCTGTGTGCTTCTGGAATGGCGCACATGCTCCCAGGCCCCCAGCAGAAAATTACAGGCTGAGGCCTTGTGCACACATAAAACTGAATCTTTTATTTAGGCATGGACAGTGAGTTTCATAGGATGTTGGGAACTGCTTCTCAAAAACAGTTTTTCTACATGATAAGTACCAATTCTTACTTCTCTAGTTTATTTTATTTCTGCTTTACTACTTTTCATAATATAATATTTTTCTCCTTTATGGTAAGGTTTCACAGTGTGGCTAATTTAAAATTGCTGTTAACTTTAATTTTTTTTTGAGAAGACAGCAGAAGTCTAATCTTCGAGCTACACTTCAAATCTGATTGTTTATAAACCATCTGTTTTATTAAAATTGGAAGCCCAGAGAATGACATCACAAAACCTATTTTTTTCTCTCTTCTTTATTTCCCCAGTGAAAGGAATATCTTTTTCCACTTCAATTATTTTTCAGTCTCCCTTCTGCAATACAATCAAGATGTTTCATGCTGGCCAAATTATTAGTGACAACTGACTGGCACATGGAGACCTGTATCTAAAATTTGATTTAACAAACTGATTGAGTCCTAAATGCAGAGCAGTCTGACTTTCAATGTACCAGTTCAAAATAAGTTCTGGTATTATGGGAATTCCAGCATTTTTTGAACTACTGTTGACAGGATATTCTAAAGCCTATTTTTTCCTGTCTTCTGAATACTTTCCCTAGATGATTGTTTCATTGTCTATTATGATACTTGCTCTACCAAGCAGTACGTTAGCAAAAGGTTCTGTTCTTGTCAGCCAACCTTGGTCAGTATCCGAGTCAGTGAGCCCGAATCTCTGGGTCACATTTCAATATAGATTTTTATTGTATTACAAACTCTTTGGGTCAATATTCTGGTGGTTCTTGCAAGAATTTGTCCTGAGTATATGACATTGAAGACAAGCTGTGCTAAGATAAGGACAATGCAGGTCAGATAACAGAATTTAAATATCAAATAATTTCTTAGATGTTAAATTATGTGGCAATTAATGGAGAGTGAGGTTTACATTTCTGTTTCTCAGACTTTTTTTACTAGCAAATTTTACTGGCTATTATCCTATAATAATACAGAATCACAGAATCATTTAGTTTGGAAAAGACTTCTGAGATGATCCTTCGAGTCCAGCCTTTGACATGATCGACTAGATCATGAACACCTCCAGGGATGGTGGCTTCACCACCCTCTCGGGCACCTTAATCCAACGCCTGAAAACCCTTTTAGTGAAGACATTCCTTCTGATGTCCAGCCTGAACCTCCCCTAGCAAAGCTTGAGGCCATTTCCTCTTGTCTTGTCACCTGTTGCCTGGGAGAAGAGGCTGACCCCCACCTGGCTACACCCTCCTTTCGGGTTTTTGTACAGACTGACAAGATCCCCCACGAGCATCATTTTCTCCAGGCCAAGCAACTCCAACTCCCTTGGCTGCTCCCCATAGGACTCACTCTCTAGAATCTTCACCAGTTCCATTGCCCTTCCTCTAGACTCCCTCCAGCAGCTCAATGTCCTTGGAGTGAGGGGCCCAAAACTGGAGACAGCACTTGAGGTGTGGCCTCACCAGTGCCAAGGACAGGGGACAATCACTGCCCTTGTCCTGCTGGCCACACTATTGCTGATACAGGCCAGGATGGCATCAGCCTTCTCGGCCCCCTGGGCACAGCTGGCTCATGGGCAGCTGTCCGTACAACCAGGACCCCCAGTCCTTTTCTGCTGGGCCACTTTCCTGATTTGAATTTTTGCTGTCTTTGATGACAGCATGCAGGAGTAGAAAAACCCCTGCCCCAAACAAGAAGTCGGTCATAGGCTGTAACTCATTATTTTCACCAGCAAAGTGGATGCCTGTAGAAAATATAAGATTGAAGACCAGTAGGAAGCAAAGTGTTCTGCTGTGGAAAATGTATCCAGACTATTGAAATACAGATATATTATGCTCCATGAAATGGCCTCAATTTTCTTTGGATCTCTTTATACATCTATCTACCAAAAAATCCTGAAGCAAAAGATTTGTCAAGAGCTATGTAGGCTATATGTAACAGTATTTGCTGCCATTCCCTGTAAACCTGCTGTGGTACCCCTCACTTTTTGCATTTTGATAAACAGTGCAGAAGCATTCCCATCACCTTCTCAGTGTCCTCTTCTTGCTTTAAAGACTCCTGTTGTTTCTATTTTGAGGTGTAGGGTCTCTTACCAGTTTGAAGAATTCTTAATAAAACTAATCTCCTCAGAAGTTTAGAAGCTATTTTCTTGCTATCATTCTTTGTGCCTTTCCATACTTTGCCATAGCCTCATTTAGATAGAGAATAGGAAGCGTATTCAGTTGAATCATAGCCACTCAAAATTGCACAGAGAGATTTTGACTTTATTGGCTAGTCTCTAATGATTCGTATTACTTGGTGTGCTGTTTCTTCAGCATTAACTCAGGGTTCTTTTGACTTTGCCATGTAACTATCTGTCCTGACCAGTCCTTCCTCAGCAGAACAGTTATTTTAGTGCTATTAGTGTTTAAAGTTTAGTTAGGACTGATTTTTCTCATTCACAGTATTTTCTAGTTTACTTGGTGGTTTCTATCATTTTGTTGTCGGCTTACTCAGCATGGTGTTCTCTCCCTCAAAGACAGATTTATTTGTAATATTCTTAAATACTAACAGTAAGTTTTGTCCTTTCTCTATCTCCATCCTTTCAATCAGTTACATATGCATTGAAAGGCATAGATCTCTCTGAAGTTCTTCTAACAGCATCTTTTTATTGATAAACCTGACCTTTCGATGTTCCTTCTCATCATTTCATAAATTCTGACTCTACAAAAATTATTATGTTCTCCTACAGCATCTTGGTTTGTTCAATAATCTCTGATGGGGGAAGCTGCCAAAAACATATCTAGAACTTTAAATACTATTTATCTGCTGAAACATCTTTACCAGAAAGGTGATGTCTCTCATATGCTGTTTTCCTTCATCAGGCAAGGATCCCCTTGGCTCAGTATCAATATTGACAATATTCTTGGTTTAATAATTACTCATCTAGCATTCATCTAGAAACTGCTTCAAGAAAGGCTTTCAGTCTGTAGTATAAAGCCAGATAAAATGCAAAAATCACAGTGAGTGCTTATGCAGTGACAGCTTTTAAATTAAGAGAAGTGATACGTGTGATGAAGATGGGAGTTACTCTATATTTATGAGGCAGGTCATTTATACACCCAGAGTGAATCCAAAGCGATCATGAAGCTCAATTTAACAATTCCTATGAATGTGGTGATATTTCTAAGAGTTTAGACAAAAGTTGAGCCTCTCATTTTTTGCATTAACTGTATATGAATGGAAAAGAGAAGGGTTTTTTCAGTTGCGTTCATTATTTTAAGTGATGCCACTGTATAAATCAGGCATTTTTCCATCTCTTTTATTTTTGAATAATCAGTGAAACACAAAAAATTAATTTACTGCCATAAAACTAGATTCCTCTTCAATATAAATTTTCTGCTGGTTTTATTCTTTATTATTCACTGTAAGTGGCAGCAGCACTTGCTGCATGAAAATCTAATTTTTTTGCACAAAACAATTCATTTAGCCCAGAATGTCATAGACAGGAAAGTAACTCAAGGACACAGTCAATGGGGAAAAAAAAAATACTAGCATAAAAGCAGCCAGAACAAGAATTTTAATTCAGTGGAGGTCAGTTGAGATGGAAGGACATGCACTATACTAATAGTATTATTTTCTACCTTTTTTTCTGAAGAATATAGCTAAAATGCTAAAAGCTTCACATTTTCCTTCTATACAACAAACAGCAGATTGCATGTGATCCAGAGCAGGTCAAGACCAGGAGCTTAGAATTTTTCAAGGTGCAATCCCATGGATATCTATGCCAGAGAGTAAACATGCAATCCATTGCTGGAAATTACTTCCTCACAAAATACAGAAGGAATATTCAGACATGAGAATGAGATTTACGTTTTGGATATCCTATAGGTACAAATGGAGGATTAGAAACAGGGGAGAATCATCTGGAAGCAAACTGGAGTGTACACTGATAAGCTTTTAACATAGTTCCCTTAGTAACACACCACAGAGTTGTAAATTAGGAGAATGTTTCCAAGTCCCATTCTGCAATCTATTTCAGAAAACTTCATTTTCTGAAAAGCTGAGGTACACAACTATTATTCTCAGAAATGTTTTGTGGTGTATAATTTTCTAATGGCCTTGAGTTGGAGAGAAGTATATGAGCAGGTTTCAAAGGTGTCTCTCCTCTGTGTGCACATATATATGTGTGCGCACACACATGGAAACACACACCGCCAATGTATCACGGAAGATCTCTTGTTTTGCTTGCCCAGCTGCAGACTGAAGGGCTTCCTCTCTCAACCCTTCTCAAGTGATTTGCTTCAAGGTTTCTTTTGAACACGATCCTATAAGTACAGAATCAAGCCACGGTACTGTTGGTCAAAGAGTGTGCTGATGGATATTCAACTTTGTTCAAGATAGAGATGAGTGATTTCTAAGACATTGTCCTTCTAGACACTTACATGAGCCCTTCTCTAAAGGCAAATACTGCCAATATTTCTCTTCTGCTGCCTCTCTACACTGAAAGAAAATAAGAATCTAACATGATATTAACCTTTTTGTAAGCCCTTTGAGAAATACGTTTCAGTAATATCTCGTACCCTATTCAGACCTTTCACATTCACCTCACAAAGACATTGAGAGAAGCCTTTTTTATTTTTCATAATCTTTTAAACAGATTTATTGGGAAAGGTATCCTCAGTTCTACAGAACCATGCAGCTGCTCTTTAGTCTTCACTGCCCAGAACCTTTCTTCAGAGGGAAATTAAATCAGAGATGCTAAGGAGTAAGTAGATTACTGAGTTGCCTTTATGATGTCTACTGAAGATTATAAAAAATTATCTAAGGCATACTCTGATTTTCTTCATTTTTGTCTTGACGCAGTAAATCATTTTATGTGCAGTTGCCTTGGATTCTCAGCAAAGAGAAACTACATTTAAACAGATATTCTTATTTTATACTTCACATAGGCATCTTTATTTGCCAATAAGAAATGAATGTCATAAAGATACGCTTTTACTAACAAAGAAGAAAGCAGTTAGTATTTCACTCTGATTCCTTATGCAGAACATCCATTATTCTTTGGAGAGTGTTCTCCCAATGCTTATGATAATTCATTGGATACAACTCTTCTCTTTTATCTATTCATAACAAAAATCATACTAGGTCAAAACCAAATTAAATGAAAGAGAAATTATGTCAAAGGAAAAATTTTTAGACAATTTTAAACATTATTTTGATTTTTACTTTTAAAGATTTCCACTACAATTAAATATGAATAAAGCATAATTAGTTTACATTTAAATAAAATAGTCTGAGTAGAAATACAAGACAGATGGGTTAGAAAGATGAAGTCCTGTCAAAATATTGATATGAAAGTATGCAGGGTTTTTTTTTTCTCTTTTCAAGTACTGTTTTCATAAAGTGATATTTTCTGATGAAATTAATGTTTTTCCCTGAAAAGAAGATCCTGCTAGGTCTAATTTCTTCTGAAATTACTTCTGCTGTATAAATCTGTGGTCCAACTTCAATTAAATTATCTTTTTATTGTCTCTCACAAACCAGAGAACAGATGGTATTATTATCATCTCTGTAGAGACAAGTTTCAAACATTGCAACATCTTTATTAAAAAATAGTAATTAATTTCTCTATAAAATTTTCCAAGATCCAGTTAATTAATTATTACTCTGAACTATAAAATAAAAAATACATGCAGAATATAATTTAAATATAAAAATCTTTACTTTTGTTTCCTTATAAGTTTGCAGAGAAAGTTGATATAGTGCCATGTTGTAAGATAGAATCAAGTACCACAAAAATGATAAAATGTCAGTGACCAAGCATAAAAGTCATTCACGGAAAATAACACCAGGAAAATGAAAGGTTAGAAATGTTCAAATTGACTTCTTATATATAAGTCAAGTAGCAAAAGCTTGTAAACACAGGTTAATGAAGACTTTAATTTCATCTTTTTACAAATACCAAACAATCAGGGCATGTTTAAAATGTTATAAACATGACTTGATGTTAGAAACATAGCTGTCGTTTTTGTCATATGTATTCTGTTCCAGCCTGAATGCACTTTTGGATTTGGACTTGCCTATTGACATAATAAGTCTTGGGAAGAATTTGTTACCATTACGAAAGCAGCAGTTGCTCTCTGTGCTTTGCTGCACAAGAGAGGCCCCTGCACTTCTGAAGAGCAATCATCTCTCCTACTTAATGCCCCATGTTAGCCAGGGTGATTGATGGGCTTAATGTGGGCTATTATGATCGCCATGTGTGTGCTCACTGCTAAATATTGGCTTAAAAAGTAGCTACAAACAGCTTTCTGCTATGCACAAACTCCCCAGATCTGTTATCAGCAGGTATTATTCTATGCAGCCGTCATCCATTCCCTATCTTCCCAAAACTTCTTTTCGAGATTGATGCTGCTCCTCCCTCTAGTCATGGTTTAATAACTGTATCATGATGGGTTATATAACCCCCACTTCCATTTCAGATTTAACAGAAGGGGAAAAGAATCTGTCAAGAGCAGTGCAGGTTTGCACTATTATGCTGATGACAAAGGCTGCAAGAGGAAAACGCAATAAGGTAAATAAGGAGAAACGTGTCTGACTGCTCTATTCAGGCAGGCTGGCATGTTCACTGCGCTCAGCGACACACAGAGGTTCTGGGAGGGATTAGCAGGTGCTTCTTTTGGAAGAAATTTGGGGTTTGATAAAGAAAACTCTCTGATTTTCTTTGTTGTAGCAAAATGTCCTTCTCTTTTCCTCGAGCAACCAGCCATGGGAGACGTGACAACCTTCTTCATGTCAGAGCCTGATTCTTTTCCCCAGTATACTGACAGTTTTTCCAGTTTTATAAAAGAGCCACGCTACTTTGGGGACTGCAGCCCCAGGAGTCATATGACAATGATGGAGCATTAATTTTCATTCTCTAATAAACTTGTGGAAGTAGGAAGTAACAGGACACATTAAGGGACCTCTACCCTCTTTATATCTTTGGTATTGCAACAATTTAGGGCATGTTTGTTTAATGCATAGCAACAGCATTATAGTCAGTTCAGGTTTTCTTGGTTTTTTTTCATATAACTGTTGTGGCTCTGTATCTTTATTGAGCATGAAATTGAGGAAATGGTAATATTTATTATTTCAGGCCTTCTCCAGTGTATTCTAGCTTTCTCTGCTACTTAAGACATATTGTCTTATTTCAAACTGAACCGTATCGTGCTCTAAATACAGAGGTGCTGCACTGGAAGGACTACTAAAGATTGATCACAAACCTTGTCTTCATGGCATTTAAATATAAAAGAACACGTAATCTGATAAACCAGCTCACATGATGTATATGGGGATACAAATTTGACTGTCTGTGCCAACTCTCTGGAGAGAGGTAAATTAAATCCATAAACTAACTAACTTTGCTCTCTGCATATTCCTTCCTTTAGCTGCGGATGAAAAACACAACTAATTTGAAAATGACATAAGAAATGCAGCAGAAGCTATGTTCTCCAGAGGCAGCTAACAATCTGGGTAAGGAGACAGCAGGAGCTTATGCACAGATGTGGGGGAGAGGACACAAGTTGTGACAGCTGTCAGTCACTGACTGGCTCCTTGTCATGGGGCCATTCCACCACACTGATGAAAGATGACTGTCAGTGACTCCAGAAAACCAACACCATGAAGCTCTGTGAAGGGTCTTGCTCTGTTGCCCCTGCATTCAGATGCTGAAGTTCTTGCTTATCTAGACCCAAGTTATTATTACACTCTGAAAGATGTCCTCATATCTTACTAGTGTCCTGGGAGTTAGTGGTGGTAAAGCAAGTTAGTGGTGTTAAACCAACTGGTGGTGGTGTGGTATATAAAAATTTGTTAAGAAGCTTCTATCTGGCCAGAAATTATTGCTCAGCATGAATGAATGGGCTTCCAGGCACTCCATGGCCTGTCTTGCTAGTTCACGCCTTTAGACTCCTTCTACCTGGAACTTCCTGTAAATATTTATTTTAGCCTAAAGTATTCATGTTGATGATGGCTTGCAGACCTTGGTGTAGCTCCACGTGAATTAGCACAGACAATTGCCTGGCTGATTGCTTAGTAAATCTACTATCTGAATGTCTGGACAGAAGGGCCTCTGTTTTGTTTGGGTAGCATGGATAGCCATAAGATTTCAGCGTTCACTACTGTTTTAAAGTGTTATAATTCACTTTACTACTTTGGCTAATGGGCCTGAACCGTAATATTGGAACATCTAATAGAAGAAACTTTAATTACATATGGAACAGCTGTAAATTTGTGCTTAAATACACATTTAATCAGATGAAAATTGCATTGTTTGGAAGCCACTAAAATGCATCCCTTATTAAGACACGTTAAAACGACGAAAACTTCTGCTGAAGTGGAATGTACAAGTGAGTGACTGCTTCCAGGCCCAAGGTAGAAAACTGAAAAGTGTACTGTTGATCCCTAGAGCTTATTCTAAAAAGACTTCGTGACTTTTCTGAGTTTTTGTCAAACAAGTAGGGTACCAGGAGTAGAATCTGACAATTACGGGTAGGTTTTGAAATGGAAGAGACAAGGAGGTGACTGTTAATGAAAGATGCAGTCAACACACATTGACCAAGCTCATCCTATGGGGAGAAGACATGGTGGCTGGATACTCTAAGAGCACAAAGCATCAGTCTGCAGGAATCTGGAGGTTTGGAGGTAATTGGCCTTTGCTGGTGGTGGGGTTATTCTTCGGGGTTTGTTTGTTTTGAGTTTTTTCCCATCAGCACTTAGATAAAGAGATGAGATCAAAACAGAAACTTGCATAGGATCATGAAAGACTTAGAGAAGTGGAGTTTTTTCAGGAAACGCTTTTATAGCTGAAATTCAGCAAGATGCCATTGTTCTTCATTCAGTTATTCTACAAAGATTAAAGACTGAAATGAAGCTTGACAAACATTTTCCTTATTCAGAAAGAACATCAAGAATATTAGTGGACTCAGATTTTATTTCACCTCCCGTCAGCTCTTTACCACACCATGACATATCATGGGATGAGGTAATAGAGTTAGGCAGAGGAGAAACTGAATTTCGTGAATAGGGATTTCACAGATTCAGTTCAACAATTAATGAAGGTCTAGGAAGTCAGGTGGATCTTTTGATTTAGTTCTGATTACAAGAGGTAAAAAACATCACTTCAAACTGGGAATTTTTTCTCTTATGGTTTTTCCATACTTAGAATATGAGAAAGAAAATGTGGATCACTTCTTTTCAGGCTGCATCAAATGTCTCATTCTTCCACAACAAGTTTACACTATTTTTCTGCTGACAAGAGTACCTTGCATCATTTCTCCTGAAGAACTCAAAAATTAAAGCTCTCTAGAGAGAACAACATAGCTTAAAATTTCATTTTTTAAAATTTGTCTCTACATTAGTCAAAAAATCATAGAAAGTAGGAAAATGAGGCATCGGATTTTCAGGTCACAGACTTAGTTTTAGAGAGGTAGTATATAAAATCTATTCCTTTTGAGTATGCTGCACTTACTTGGCAAATTGAGCACCTCAGAAATTTGCCAGAGAGCTTTAAAAAAAAAAAAAAGAAAAAAAGCAGATATTACTCTGTAGCATGATGATTGAGGAAATGAAAATTGGTCACAGAAATTCTGAGTCTTCCTTTGAAACTAAAATTTCAGTGTGAGAAGAAAAATCTGTCAGACCATGTTGACCTGTGAGCATTCACTGAGCAGAGAAAACAACAATCAAGCATAATTTGCCTTCTTGTAAAAAATAGCAATGTCTAAATTGCAGGCAGCTATAAAGAAAGAGTGCTGGTGCCATTCAAATCCAGTTCAGTTATCTGTCCAAATCGCTGAACCACTCCTTTACGGTCTGTTTTCTCATGTTTTTGTCTCATAGAAACCACAGAATCATAGAATGGTTTGAGTTGGAAGGGAGCTGATGGATCACCTCGTTTCAACCCCCAGTGCATTGGGCAGGAACACCTGTCACTAGACCAGGTGTCAAAGCCCCGTCCAACCTGGTCAGGAACACTTCAAGGAACGGGGCATCTCCTGCTTCTCCAGACAACCTGTTACTTACCACCCCCACAGTAAAGAATTTCTTCCTGATACTTAATCTAAACCTATCCTCCTTTGGTTTAAAGCCATCGCTCCTTGTCCTTTACTACATGCTCTGTAAAAAGTAGCTCTCTGGGTTCCTTGTACCTTTAGGTACTGGAAGGTGTGTGTTGACTGCACCACACAGCTTAGTGTTGTCAGCAAACATTCTGAGGATGCTCTGCCCATATCACCAATAAAGATGTTGAAAAGTGGCAGCCCAAGGAACAGCACCCCTCACTGGACTTCACTTGGACATCAAGCCATTAACTGCAATTCTTTGAGTGTGACCATCCAGTCAGTTCTTATCCACTGAGAGGTCTGTTCTTCAAATCCATGTCTCTCTAAAGACAAGGATGCCATGTGGGACAATGCCGCTGTAAATGGGCTTTTTAACATGAGGTTCAAGTGGAGTCAAATAAACAGTGATTTAGGGAAATTTTGAATTTGATGATGAAATATAAAAAAGCCAGAAAGCTAACTTTTCGTTTGATATAAAGCCACAGTATGTTTTCCAAATGCTACTGCAGCTGAAGGTTCAGCCAATTAACATGACAGTTCATTAAAAAGATTGATTATTATTGGAGTGAGAGAAGACAGCTAAGTACCAGTTTCAAGCTACCTTTAAGAGCCTCATATCTGTAACAGATGCTGGTTGTCAATTCTCCTGAGAAATGCACAAAATATATTCAACACAACAAATGGCCATTTACAAACTGTACTCTCCAGCTTCTGGAAATCAATACTGTGGAAAGCTTTTAATTGAGAATTTTCATTTGTTTTGTCAATTAGAGATGATACTTATGCCTCACTTAAAAAAGATAGTGCTTGCAGGATCTAGAGATGGCAAAAAAAAAATTCTTTTTTTTCTGGTTGCTTTAACATTCAGCTCTAAAACTAAAGGAAAATACAGAGAAGGGGAGAGGAGAGAAGAGATTATCTAGAAAAAGCACTTTACACTGGAAGACTATAGTTTTTATTATTATCCTACAATGAATCCCAGAAGACCCAATAGGGTTGTGGAATGATACAAGGCACATACAAGGTACTCTTCTCATGATGTGGGATTTATAAAATATACTATCAGTCTCAGAAATTAAATAGATGATCAGACATTCTGTTTGGGTTACATAGGAAGAACAAATGAAGGAATAAAAGAATAGTGTCAATTTGGAGATCTCTGAAGGACACACTGTGCTTATTATTCCGAGTACAATTATTATTATTTCTTGTTATTTTCCCAGAAGACCAAATGCACAAAAGGGAGGAGGGTTAAAAGCAGAGCCCTCAAACACTGGCTATAAGTCAAAACAACCTGAATAAATGGAAGCAAGGGGATGTGAGGATGACTGAAAAAGCAGCAAGGTGTAAAATTAAAGAGGAAGAAGGAAACAAACAGCAATGGAAAGATGAGAGTTTAAAGCATCTGCAGCAGTGAGAGAGCCCAGCGTGCAAGAGGAGCAGCTCCCCAGGCTGGCGATGCAGATCCAGGTGGGAACTGCAGTGCTGCTGACCAACTCCTGCCAATGCAGTGATGGACAGACCTAACAGAGGGCCTGAAAAATAGATTGATTTCAGCCCACGTTATCTGTCTGATTTTAAAGTATTAATTCTGAGATGCAGTTTTCCCTTCTGTGGATGAATGACTGTCCTCTGCATTACCAAGTCCCTGGATTTCCAGGCTCTCTGGTGCTTTCGTGACTTGCACTAAAACATGTCCATGGAGCCCCTGGCTCACAGCTGGCTGTAGTGGCCCCTGCATGGTTCTCCTGGGAACCTGGGGCTAATACTATCTTACTAAGGCTGTCTGAGGGCAGAGAGGCTGCATTATCTGGCAAGGATTAGGCAGCCCCCAGCATTTGCTGCCCTTCCTGGCTCTGTAAAGGAGCTCTTCAACATGACCCATCAAATCATTTCAAACACAAACACAAATGAGAACTTAAGCTTTTCCACTTTTACTTCTTTTCAGTTTAATTAGACTGAAACTAATTACTGAATTTTTTTGAAGTATGAAAATATTTTCACCTCTAGAAGTGTTTAATGTCCAAGAGTTTTTTGCTTTCTCCAATTCTGCCACTATTTCCACCCAGATGAGCCCCCCCAAAATCTTGTCTCACAAAATTCAGAATTATTTTGAGATATCTGAAAGTCACTGAAGCATAAAACCTGTGGTTCAGGTTTCTTAATTGTTACACTATGCACTTAGACATTTAAAAATATTTTATTTGTAATATTGTTTGCAAATTGTCTTATTTGTAATATTTCCAAAGTTATTTTCCTAACATTGGGTCTTACATCACAACTTATTTCCTTCAGTCTTTTACTTAATATTCAGTGTGTTGTTTTAGAGGGGAAAAAAAAGTATACATTTATAAATGCATATAGAAAATCATTTTACATTACGTTAATAAAAATGTATTTTTGGTATTATTTCAATATATAACTTGTCTCTTTTCCCTTGCTTTCTATCATTCTCCTTCTTTCCTTGTACTGTGATTTCTTACCTCTGTTTCATCTCTAGTACTGCTTTCTCCTTGTCTGTCTTATTTATTTCTAGACCCACATGCTTTTTTTTTGCTTAACTGAACAAAACTCAAACTATTTCATTAATGAAGAAAATGTTTGGACTATTGTGAGTCATATGGACAAGTAGATTTGAGAAGCTTCATTCTCTGCTTTTATGAATTTATGAAGTTTAGATTTAATACAGTTAAAGATCAGATATCTGCTCCAACATTTCTGCGGAGACAGACTGGGAGACATCCTGTTCTCTGAAGAAGATTGTTTCATTTTCCAGAACCCCAGCTCCCATTCACATATAAACAATGGGCTGCTTGCATAGCAAAGTAAATGATGTTTCTGTGCACCAGGGCCAGAAGCTCTCACCCCTGAAGATGCAGTGAAATATTCATTCAGCCCCATCCTTTGCAGTGACACAGGAAGTCTTTATCCAGATTCTATACTTCTACATCTGTCTGCTTACTTTCCAGCATGTTCCTGCTCAAAAAGAGATTATGATGAGTTCAGGACAAACTGTAGCACACACAGCAGAAACTAACAGCAGCTGACCGTAAGAAGTCGTTTTATCAGGCTGTATATAATTTATGAAATGTATTAGTGTTGATCACCACCCTTCATCATTTCTTCAATTCTGTATCTGGAAAGAGAATGGTGAAGTGACTCATTTTAAAACAATTAGCTGATAAGTGTTTTGGGCTGATTAATCATGAAAAATAGGCCTGGCAAATACAAACAAAGCTCATGATTTGCTATAGTAATTTTGCTGTTTCAGTCTGGAATTTTTTGAGCAATCAATACAGTGGAATAAGAGGCAAGGCATGTACTCCTGTTTACAGTTATGGCTGTTATAGTCCCTTTTTGGCCTTTTGCCATCCTTGCCTAAAAAGCTAAATGCAAAAACAGCCAAATTATAAATATTTGAGGGGAAAAATCCTTTTAATAGTGACTCAGTGAAGGGATGGTAAGCTTGGACAAAGAATTTGTATTAAACAAGAAGGATTTCCTTCCAGCCTTCAGCTCTCAATCATTCTACCCAATGTTGTGAAATGTGAACATGCATGTGTAGGGGTGCATAAAATAATGATTGGCTTGACTATATTCTGTACCTTTCAATGAACAAGGGGTATCAGATGAAACTTCATGCAGGTTCGAAATAAACAATAGTAAAACACCATATTCTCAAATTCCATCTATGGATAGAAAAGTACAAAGAGCAGCACCTTTCTATTTTTCCTTTGCTTTATTTCCTAGATCAGTGAGAAAGAAACAATTGGAGACTCTTTTGTAGTGTGGTGACTATACAAAACACTTCTTCAGACTTGACATCTCAAAATTATTTGTTCAATAAAACCACAAAACAGATGCTTGCAGGAGACTTTGAAAGACTCCATTCTCTAGCTGACAAATAAGATGAACTTCTAAGATCTCCTGTAGAAACTAAATAGTTATAAACCCCATAAAAACCCAATATGTACCTCACTCTTCTTTGCTACTGCAAAATACAGACACAACTCCAAACAAATTATTTGCATTACTAAACAGGATATTTACGGAAACCTCTGAAATACAGTTGACCAGACACTGTTCCTTAAACTCAACACCACTTTCAAAAGAACTAACTTATGCTTCAGTCATACTAAAAAAAAAAAAAAAAAATGGTGGCAGCAAGATTTCAGTGTGATAACCTTACATGTACAGACAACTTAAATGTTTGGAGGTACACAGAAATTTAAACTTGAAAGGTAACTGGACTCTTGACCAAATATTTTGATGAAGGATTTGATTCAAATGAATATTAAACAAATCCCAGTCACTCAATATTTAATATGGGATGCTTAGAAAATTTGGAGTTTAGGTAACCAATACTGAAAAATTTGAACCTTTTAAACCATAAGAAGCTGTTTGAAGGTGAAAATGATGACTGGAGTTTCTAATAAAATAGGGAATTGCCTCATCATTGCCTCAGGGTTTTGTCCTTTGGACCTTACAAGACAATCACTGCAAGGCTGTTGATTTTATAATTGATAAATTGATGTGGAATACTATAAAATATATGGGTTATTACATTTCCTATCAGTTCAACCACAGCAGTACTGATTTAAGAATGCCAGTTATTTACTCTGAGTTATAGAAATAAGTCAATTATATGGGCAGCCTTGGCTTGAAAAATAGGATAAGGAGGCATCTGCCTAAGGCAGCAGGGTAGGAACAAGGACCTGCACATCAGGCTTGAAGAGATGACACTGGCTCTTCCCAACTAAACTATCACACTCAGTTTCTACCACCATTGCTCATCGCTGTGGTTGTTGCAGCTGAGAGAAGGGTTGATCTGTGCAGGACCTACTCTATGGAGGGGAAAGAAGCAACTCCTCTCTGCAGAAGTCAATGGGTCCACTTCCACTGCCATTTTTTGACTCACTTCATGGAGTGAGTCATTGAGTGCATGAACTGCATTTCTTTTGGGTGAGATTAAATAGTTAGCTTTTTTCCAAAAGCACAACTAATGCTCTCCAACTGCTAATGGACAGTTATTCCATGGGATATGACTTGAGTTAAAATTGGGGATGGAAGCCCAAATACAGAAGAAAAGAAAGAATCCAACACTAAATCAGAGTTCTGGCTCAGTCCTCACCACCCACTGTTCGCTCCACATTCTCCCTTACACTTGCCAACGCACTTGCCAGTGCAGACAAAGCCATAGACCAAAAAATCTTAGACTTGAAGTTGGCTCAGATCCCTGAAGTTGCTCTTTGGTTTCTCCAGTCAGAAAGCCATTCTTTCACACTCTATTGGGTGATGAATAATGAGGTTTCTACTCTAAGTCATTACTCTCTGCTAGGAGAAATCGGGATGCCAGTGGTTATTTAATTTGATTCATATACAAGAGATTTCTATTTTGTAAGCTGAAAGAAACAGCTTTCTGCACATTATACTGAAAATAGAAAGTTCTACCTTGGGAGAAAGACAAAATGATCAGTAACTTATGTTTGATCCTTCTTTAGATGTGATCTTTTAACCACGGCACTTTCTCTTATTGTGTCGTGTCAATGGAAAAATATGCTTCAGACGACAAAAGGATTGGTGTCAAGGTTTTTTTTTGTTGTCCATGACGTACACCTTTAAAAGTGAAGAATGGATGATTCATCGTACTGGGGATCCAAAGAATACAGTCACTTCAGCCTTATTTTACCTCCACAAGCAGTCAGCTTTGTTGGCTTTTTTTAATGTTGATGTGCTGCACATCTCCAGACTTCCTGTACCTACAAGAAAGGGCTTGTTTAAAACATAATAGCTGCAGAAGCCTGAAATATAAATGTTATGATTGTGTCTTTTTGAGGCACCTTCTTGTGGAAGTTTTGATTTGATTGACCAATTTTGTAAACCGTCATCTTTAACTACAGCTATATAAATAATACTCTTTCATGATCTCCAACTTCCTGAAGGAGATCTGGTCCTTGGGTTAAAAAAAATGGCAAATAATCAATCCCTCTGAGAGTGGACACTCCGTTTTCTTAACTGAAGTCAAATTAATTATTCTTGCACCATTCCTTGATGCTCTTTCCTTTAAGGCCCAAGGATACAGTACCATCCACCTGCCAGCAAAGCTACTGTCAACAGATGGGCAGGGCCATCCGCTCAAGGAGTCTGTTTATGTGCATAATGAAGCTAAGTCATACCTCTGGTGAAGCCCTCAGAACTAAGGCATCACTAAGGTGAGATGTTTGATTGAACTTAGTCACCAGCATCCTCTCGTACGTTTCCTCTTTGGGGGCTAGCACTCTGGATGCTGCGAAACAGACTAATTACTCCAGTCAGAACAACATCTCCACAGTCAAGCACCTCTCAGCTCTTAAAAATCAGGACAGTAGAGGCAGGAAAATAGTACCAAAGCACAATAGTCTAGTCAGAGCCTGCAGTATATTTCACCAACCAGTTCTTTTGCTGAGTCTCAGGCAACATGAAAAAGCCAAAGACTAAACCAAACACATATTTCCACCACTATCTCCTGCGCAAGAGAGTAATTTTTTTGAAGCAAGTTGCAGTGTCAAAACTGACAAGTACTCCACAAATCTACAAGCTTACCTGAAGTAAACTCTCAACTCTTCATAGTGACTTTTATTTGTAAACCACCAGTACCTCTTCCTGCTCAATACACACCAAGAGCTCTACCCCTTAGAGTTTTTACTTTTTATCTGTTTTCACCACTTCTACAATCACCTTCATAGCAAATAAAGTCTTGTGCTTTCACCCTGTTTAACACAGCTTGAGCCCTTCCATTACTGTAGCAACTGGCATGTTCCCCTAGCCTCTGAAAGGTCTCTATTTTAAACCAACATTGAACACAGCTCAGGTTTTGCAGCATAGTCTCACGGTGGTAAAAATGTCCAGCTGTGACAATCAAAGTTCTCATTTTCCTCACTTTTGGTGTCTCAAGCTTGGCCTTGCAGAGGCTTTCCTTGCTTTTTCCTGTGTTTAGAATAGAGATGTTTTACAAAAGTTATCTTCACCAACTGCCCAGGGTTCTTTCCATTGCCTGCTTAGATCTCTTTGTTTGTTACTCTTTTCAGCTTTTAAGAAAAATCTTCAAAAAAGCCTAAAATGAAGTTACCTGAATTGATTTCTATTAGAAGCCTCTGAATTAATCCTGCAGTGATTTTCTCAGTGCAACAAAGGACTAACGTGTCTACTGCAATTAGTAGTGACAACCTAATATATCTTAGCTTTTTCATTCTTTCATGCATATTTCATATGGGAAGTACAAAGCATTTGGGAAAGTTTACCTCAGAAGTACTGCATTTTCAGGCTTCAAAATCACTGAGAATCTTTAGTGTTTCACAGAAAACATGATTTCTTTTCCCTATTACTAATTTTTGTTTCCTTCTTTTTTTTTATAATTGCTCAATAGTAGGATAATACTTTGCATATTTAGAATACCAAAACAACATCTTACTTCAGAACAGCTAAAATTAAAGGAATGTCACAACTTGAAAAATAAAAGTGTTTGAGAGACCCTGCAATTAGTTCAAATTTCCATGTTATGTCAACCTAATACTGAAATCAAGTACATTTTGGGGAATTTGATATTATACTTTTTCTAACTATTTCTCTTGAAAATTATACATTTTTTGAAATTCAGTTAAAAATATTGAATGTAAATCTATGTTCAAAAACATGTTTTATTAGAAAAGAATAGCTAAGCCTCTTAAAGGAAAAAGGAGTTGCCAGGGAAATTTACATACCATACAGTGCAACATAATAAAACTGAGTCAGCAAAATGAAACAGAGATTGTCTCAGTGAAATCAATACGATAAGTCTCTTAAATGATTTTTGAATAAATTATGATGAATATTTAAAAGCTATCACTCTGGTGATCCTGACTGAGACGCTATCATGCGTGGAAGAGTTAGTGATCAGCAAAAAAGTTTATCCGAGTACACCCAGTTCCACCCTGCGCTGTGCTGCACATCCAGTGTGGCCTTCAAGCCTGTGCTGGGCTGCACAAAACTCTTGGCTGCAGAATCATATCAGCTGGCTTATTGCCACAGGCTGCTCCTGCTGGGTACCAGCAATTGCGACACCTTCCTGTTCCTATCTTTCTCCAGAAGTGCAGCAAAACATTATGTGAGCATCCGTTTTGTTCGACAGCAGAAATAATGAACACAGTTTTTCTAATTCAAGAAATTCCTATAACAAAGGGGGTCACTCTTCCCATGGGCAGGATCTGGACAGTGTGTACAGAGCATGCATCAGAGATCTATTCAAAGCTGCACAACTAAGGATTCTCAGCATCTAAAGGGTTGTAAGATTATCTGAATTCTTCTTTCTTTCTTTAGACTGCAAATGGAAATCTGAGTTTCCCATAACAGCCTTATTTCTATTTTTATTTTCTGTATTCATCGAAAGTAGAAGTGCAACTGTTTGAGTAAAGGGTTGATGCCCAGCATGTGTACAGCTACTGCTGAACTTCTGATTGGCTCTGAGATATAATTTCCCTGCTCTCTCCCCAGGAGCGCTTTCAAGAGGCATTGAGAAAATCGTCTTAGACAACCTGCTCATTCCAGTTTTAAGAACCATTTTTGATGCAGTCAAATACATGCAATTGACATACAAAAATATCATCAGTGAATCTTAAACATTCCAGACATTTAGTCCAAAATGTCTCTGTAGCAACTACATATAGCCATTACGGGATGTAATGCTGTCCTTAGGGCCCCTCAGTGTTAGCCCTAGAGCTCAAAATGACGATACCAGCAGTAAAATTCTTCAACTACTTGATTAAGTGACCATATGACAAGAAAGAGTTAGAACTTGTATTGATTTTTTTCTTCCTTTGGCTGTTGCTTACATGCGTACCCATTATGAGAAATGTTCAAACCATCATGTTTACTTCAGACAAAATACGCACTGCCTTTTACTGCATGTCTAACATGTATCAAATTAATACACCAACTTACAGCCTTCCAATTTTGTATCACTTCCAAATTTGCTGTGAATACTCTCTGTCCCCTCACCAGGACATTAACAAAGATACTAACCAGTATTGGTTCCAGAGTCAAGCCTTGCAGCACACCGGTAGTTCCTTGTCTCCAGCTGGACTTTGTGTCACTTATCACAACCATCTGAGTGCAGCTGTACTTTTTAGTCCACCTCATTCTCCACTTGGTCAATGTTTCATTAATTTGCCTATGAGGATGTAATGGGAGACAAAAAGCCTTGCTAAAGTCAATACAAGGAGTATCCCCTGCTCTCCTCACATCCATCAAGACAGTCATCTCATCATAGAAAGTTTTCAAGTTGATTAGGTTGCTTTCCTCTTCATCAATCTGTGCTATGTCCATTTACTTTCCTAAATTTCATGTCTTTGCAAATGTTTTCCAGGCTTATTTGCTTCATAGCTTTCCTTGGAGTCAAGATGAAACTGCCTGTCTCGTAACTTCCCAGATCCTCAGTCTTGTCCTTCGTGAAGACAAAAGGGATGTTTGCTTTTTTCCAGTCCTCAGGTGTCTCTTCTGACCGGCATGATCTTTCAAACATAAGAACAGATAAACAAAGACTCATGGATTTTCAGCCTCTAGTTACAATAAAACATTGGAAGTCCCACTGGTTGAGTGTGCTCATCTTGAGCAACTGAAGAAGTACTTTAGGCATCAGCAAAGAATAATGATATAATATGGTCAAATATCAGCAGGACAGATTTTATCAGCAAACCTGAAAAACTGAATGAAAGCAACTGAGTATGAGAAAATGGTTTGTGAGGATTATAGCTTTCAAATGTGTAATTACAGTGGTTTTCATGAAGAAAAAAGCTCTGCAATGACAGCCAAATGTAAATGGATACAGGAGCACTGAAGAGCATCACTGGATATCACTGATGCAACAACAAGGTCAAAAACAGTTGTAAGAGTCAAGTCTGAGTTTGCTTCAGAAAAATCTGTACCATAACCGTCTCTTCACTGATCCACTCGAGATAGGCTTGTGTCTCTCCACAGCTATATTTGGTTTACTTGGCAAGGTTTCGTGGCAGCAGGGCTCTAGAGGTGGCTTCTCTGAGAAGCTGCTAGAAGCTTCCCCTACATCCGATGCAGCCAAGGTCAGCTGGCTGCAACACAGACACACCATCAAGAACTGAGTGTGTCAAGCTAAAGAACTAAGCTGAGAGAGCAAGTAGAAGTGCTGAGTTCCAGGCCTTTGACAGATTTCATGGATTACAAACTTTATCCAGAGCACATCTATGGCAACGGTCACTGAGATGACCCTCTTAGCCTGGAAAGTCACACTCATTCCGTTACTGCTCCTTTCTCATACCACTTTACTTAGTGATGTTCAGAAATCTTCTTCCCCACATAAGAACCATTTCAACAGGAAGGATAGCTTGTTTTACTTTGTTTTGTATGGGTTTCTTTCGTTTCTGAAAAAGATGCTTCCATTTTCATCTGAACACCCACAGTTTTCAATTTTTTTTTTACTATTATTATTTCTATGTGAAATTTGAGTAGAGGCAAGATTTAGCAAGGAGACTCTCCAGGCACCTCGTCCTCGGAGAGCTCCTAAGAAAGTTCTTAGCCTACTAAAAGACATTCATTGTGTCAGTGGTGGTGTGATTTACAAACCTGAGGGAAAAGTGGAGGATGTCAACTTGATTAATGCCCTTTCTTTCCAGTCATGTTGCTCAAAACCTGAAGAGATAATAAATAAGGAAATATCCTATATGGATGACATTACCTGCTTTCAGCCTAAGGGATAAGATTTGCAATTTTTCCTGTACTAAAGTCCTCTAAGTTTTGGAGGAAAGCCTTCATGGAAAGGGAAGAAATTAAGAACTACACAAGGGGACAGAAAATTGCTATTAACAGAATCAATTAATTATACTGCCTGGCTTTATAAAATCTGTAAGTCCTTGTTTCCAGAAGCCTCAAATTCAATGTCCCTGTTGGGATGATGTGGGACAAGATTATTTCTGTTGACTACTACTGCTGTCATTTCCATAATAGCCACAGTTAGAGAGGCACAGTTATCTCTATGAAGATATTCACTGTCTCGAAGAAGCACAATTCTAAGGCAGTGATTCAATTGTCCAAACACAGGCATTTATTTTTATTTCAGATGACCTGGCTATCAAAGACAGCCGTGAGGGCAGTTGTGAACAGATGCTACGTAAGACACTTACAGAAAGGCTGCTGGAGGCTGGATAGGACATGCTTGAGTTTCTAAAATAGTGTCTAATCTAAAACTGATTCCTAAGTTTAGGCAGCTGATCAACCCATTTTTATTTTTCACCATGTTTCTTTAAAGCTGATACCTCTGAAAAATGTACTCCCTATCTTAACTTAGACTGCATTTTGTTCCAGCTATCAAAACTGATGAGATTCATGAAACAGTACTTTTCATGGATTTTTATACGCAAACATACTTCTCTATCTATCTGCATTTTCCATTTAACACTTTTTGGACAATTCCCGCCGATTTGACAGATGGACAGTGGCTTCAAAGGCATAAACAACCCACAAGTGTCATGAAAATAGTCTGGATGAATGACCCTATTAGTGCCCTGACGAGAAAAAGAGCATGGTATGAATTTTATTATAGACATTGAAGAGCCATATAAGAGAGAGCTAGTTTGAGCACTCCAGCAGCATGAAAACTTCATGTGGCATTAGCAGCTCCATAAACAGCAATAATTCCAACCATAGGAAGTCAGGCTTCATCAGTTCCACTGCTCACAGGATAATCATACTTAATTATCACAATTGCACAACCATCTCCATTAGCAAGTGACACCCAAGTGGCAAAGAAGCTGAACATTGCATAAGAAGCAAGAAATAACATTTAAAAATAAGTAAGACAGACAGCTAAACCAAAGGCAAATTCGAAGGTCTTGAGAAAGACTCAAGGCTTTATTCTTATATATTCAGGGCAGATAACTTAAATATCAAAAAAGAAAAATAATGTGAGAAATGTGTAGCATCACATTTGTAGCTGAACTGAAAGAAACTTTCACAAGTACTCATAAATATCTGAAAAATACACTATTAAGTATGCTAGTAGTTGGCACTTCCAAATCTACTGGAAACAATTCTGCCATGTCTAACTGGTTGGCTCACCCTTGTTTTTATGGCTATTGCAAACCTCTTCAGTGCCCGACAAGTAAGCACTTGGCATTCCAACTTATTTTTACGATTAAATTCCATGCAAATGAAAATTAATTGATCCCTTAGTGCTTCTGCTGAGTTTATTAATTTTTGTTAGTTTGCTTGTGTTATGCCAATATAAGCCATCCATGTCCTTGTATACTTCAGGAAGTACTTGCATATTGTCTTTGCTCTGCACAGGAAACAGACAACTGCTTGCAGGTCTAGGGAATAAACAGAAAAGCATTGTCTTAGAGATTAATTGCTAACAGAATCACAGAATTTAGAAGATGGCAAAATTATACTGTCTGTGAAATTTTCCTTTTCTCTCTGTGCATTATGGTGCCACATTTAATGGAATGCTTTAGCTTTTCATTTTATTCCAGTGGAAGCCATCTTGTCTACTAACTAGCACTGGCTTTGTTTCAGATTCTCTGTGACTGTAGTTTCCTTTGCATCAGCACAGTGATTTTATCACAACCACTTACGCTGTCTGATTAGCAATTTAATGGGATTTAGTTGACCCTAAATGAAAGAACAGACAGCCCTACTGCCTAGAAGGCTGTCAGATTTATGTAAGCCTTCCTACTAAATGTGTTGCCTCACAGCAACCATTTCCTGAATTTTGAGCTAAAATGGATACATACTTCTGCTTATACTGGAATTTAAGGAGGTGGCAGACAGAAGGCTTTAATTGGATTATTCCACCAATATGGTATAAAGTTTGTGTAGTAATAATTTACAGTATCCAATATAAAGATTTTCTTGGGCTTGAAGACTTAGAACTGTCCTACATGTCACAGTTCCGCTTTAGCTGCAGTGATGTAGGATCAGATATAATTAAGGGAACACACAGACTTAGTATGGATAGAGGACTTACACAGTCTCATACACCCTAATTGAGAACAAGCTTTTGCAAAGTGTAACAATAGGATGACGCATAGAGGGAAAGGAATGCAGTGAGCAGAAGTAATGATGTGAGCTAAAGCACGTGTAAAGATTTTCATTACAATGCATTGCTCAGATTTTTTGTTTTATCTCTCATACTGGAATATTATATTTGATCTTTATCCCATTTTGCCACTCAATTTGATGTAGGGAGGAGAAGACATGCTGAAAAACTCACTCCTTTCTGATGTATTTTCTGATTAGTCATCCATGTCCTGACCTCTTGCTAATAGAACTCCTCAAAGTAATTCAAAAGAAATTTTGAATGGTTCGAAAGGTATAGGGTACCCAAAGGTATCCCAAATGGATTTATCCATTCTTGGGATGAATGAGACAATGAATTTAAGTCTCTTGATGCCCAGACAAATACCATAAAAGTACAATTCCATTTCTATTAATTTATTATTTCAAGCTGATAGAAATTTCACCTGAATGCTTACGTACAAATAAATGGTCGGCAGCAAAAATTACCTACTCCTTACAATTAAATTACTTGTACATTAGAACCAAAGGACATCAGCCTTCACCATTCCATTGTCAATATATAGCATAGTACATGTACTAATAAAAATACATAAAAATGTACTATGAAAATATAGAGAACAAAAGACTGATGTCTTGGAGAGTTCTCGTCAAAGCTTTCAGACAGATGTGAATTATTTTAAAGAGTGCTAGGCAGTAGAGAATGAAGCCTGATTCCTCCTAACCCTTAGCAACATGACATTAGAAGAGCCCATTGAATTCTCATTTAACTGGCCTGGAGGTGAAAGTAACCTGGACAACAGGTATCCTTAGGCAATCTGGCAAAAATGTCGGCTAAAGATACAGAAGTAAACAGCCATGCTGAGTTTTCTTCAGGAAGGGCTAAGCCCTCAAGACATTTAATTTTCAGGGTCTTTGTATATCACTGCTGAACTGATCAGGTAGAACAGAGAAATTTTTGTTTCCAGCTGAAGTATCAGGAATTATCTGAATTTTCTGCTTCTGAAAGCATGATCAGGGGCTTAATTGTTCTGCCCTGCCATGGTAAACCCTGCAGTGAATTCTTGTAATGAGTCTGACTGACACTGTAGGCATAGATTGCCTACTCTGTTAGTCATCTCCTGAAAAGAAATGGCTGGATCTCTTGTGGTTACCTTGACAATCCACAATTTAAGATATTTTTTAATGCAAGTTTAACAAAGGTGCATGCTCGAAACTGCTATCCAGTGGCTCCCATAGGTTGGTAGCATAAATTACACTGTGACTTAGAGTAGGCAATACATATGCAAAACACTATGGAAATGTTCTTAGCATTCAGAAAAATCATACGTAGAAGTTATATGAATATGTACGCATTTCTCTCATTGTTTCAGATTCCTGCTGTCCCTGGGTCCTCATTTGCAACAAGGACCAGTCTCATCAAATCTCACATAATTAAACTGAACAGAATGGCAAGGGCAATTGTTCATATGTTGCCCCTGTGTAATGAGTCACCATAAACTAAAGGATGTGTTAATAAGTTTGCACAGCTGGCATTTTGTGTTGGATTCTGGCTAAATAAGGACAGCTTAGCAAAACATTCCAAGCATTATTATGTTTCAAGCCACAAAATATCCTCAATTAGGAAGGAGATTTTTCCACTGCAATGTTTATCTTCCCTTGAATTTTCAGCATCAGCAGCTGAGAATTTAAACACTCAGAAGCCTACACTACTGCTGGAATGTGAAACACCCTGTTCTTCACAGACTTTTAACAAAAACATATCTTTGCCTAGTATTTCTAATGGTGAAACTGAATACTCCCCCAGTTCTAGCTGGGCTCTTCTAAAACCTAACACACTTCATGCACATACCTATTGGTAGATGGATTACTTGGTTAAGTTTATCGACCTGAGAGAGAACTTAATCATTGCTTTGCTCTAGCTGCTGCAGTTACCTAAACAATATTTTTAATTTTATATAGCAAGTTAACAAAAATGTAGCAGGAATGATATAAAACAGAGTATTTTGTAGTACCAAGTTCTTAAAATGATTGTGAAATTCAGGGTTGCAAACACCTCTTGTATTGACAAAATGCTATTTGGAGGAGAGAGGGAAATAAACACAGAAAAACAGAATATTTGGAAGGATATTTTCTGAAGTTTAGACTAAATACACTGATAACCTTCATTTCCTACTTGAAAAAGTACATCTTGAGCTATAATTTGGGCATCAGAGAGCACAAAGCTACCGAGAGGACTGAAGAAACTGTACTTTTCAGGAAGACATATTCTCCTTATTAAGTGACATGAAGCACTTTCCCAGATGAGTGTCACAGTCGACAGAATTCAGCTGGAAGTGTACTCTTGGGATTTAATAGACAGTAATTATTGGGAATTCAGGATATCTACTGCCTTCTAGAAAAAGCACATCTGATTAAAGGTTATTTTAAAGAATGATTTTTGAAAGTGTTTCAGTCATGACCTGTTTGATGCTAATGAAATAACTCATCAGCACCCATAATGTGCAACTCAGTGACTGAAATGTCATTCAACAAAAAACTGAGCCAGTAGCTCCTGAGTCTGCAGCCACTAAGTAAAAAATTGTGGCAGTGTGTATAAGTACAAATGCTGTGGAAAAAATAGTCAGAAAAGGTATATAAGACATAAGGTAAATCTTTTGCCCTTCCAGTGTTTGAGTGAAGAATGGGAAACAATGGATATGAAAGGCAGCTAGCTGTCTGCAGTGGCACTGCCACTCAGCTGGGAGGATGTTACTGTAAAAGTCTCAATCCAGAAGGAAGAATGAGGCTAAGCTTCAACTTAACACAGAAAAGGAGCAGAATAAAAAGGAAATGGATAGTGAATATCCAGGCTCTGAAATGGAAGAGACTGCAGGTACTAAATGGCTCACATACTGCTGCAGGATGAACCAAGGATCACAAAGAAGTACAAAGATAGAAAAGGCTAGACTGATGGGGAATGGGATGTTTCCGTATTCTGAGTGCTACTCATCAGTCATGAGCTGAAGAAAAATACATCCAGCCATGTAATGCTGCAAGCAAACATTTTGAAGTATTCTTGGGGAAATATTTTAGGCAGCTATTCATATTTGTGATTAGCATCACAGGCTTCTTCCTCTTATATCTGTTGGCTTACCATGTCCTTATGAAATACTAGTTTGTGCTATGTGTTCTGTAACACTCATCTCTTGTGAGCATGAACATTTCATACAGTAAGAAGATTAATTGCCTGGGATAGTAAGCAGCAAGTAGGGATGCCTTGATGTGGAAGCGGTACAAGGCAGCCAGCTGTCAGGTGTGTTGCCTTCTTCTGCACTGACCGTGCCCCCTGACATTTCCCTGCCAAAAAGCTTACATCATCTTAGTGACCTCAAACCCACATCTGACTTTCATCAAAGTAAAACTGAAAACAAGGAAGTCAGCCAAAACCAAGGCAGGGAAGCTTCTGAAAACACGCTCTTCATGGAGACGTAGGGGAGATGGGCTCAGACACCTAACTCATACTTTGCTCACCATGTGCCCATAGAGTGGCTTATAAGGAACTATTGATTTACATTAACCTTAACTCTGCAATTACTTGTTTTAAAAGATGAAGTCTAATATTTCTTCTCCTTCTCCCTATGTTGGCAGGTATCTTCAATATTGTATTATAGAGTGGGTATAATTCGAAGCGGGACCATCAGGATTTTTCTAATATCAGCTGATCTGAGAAAGAATCATAACTATCTAGAGTGAGGCTATTTTAAACCATAGCAGTTATTTAGCTGTAGTAGTCATGACTAGACCTACAAGCCTGTCTGAGAGCTGCCACTCCAGTGGCTTCAGTGACTGAAGATGTGGGATCTGCTTTCCATCTCCATGAACATATATCACCATGTAAGCTGGAAAAGCTACATGTTTTAACAATTAAGACCTAAAACAGTGCACTGTCCCCTCTCTTGAAGGGAGAATCTCTTGAATCTTGAATCTCTCTCTCTTGAATCTTAGAACATGCCACGAGGCCTGTGAGTTGGAGATTTTGAGGTAGGGCATGATGTGATCATGAGGGGGAATCAAGAGTATCAGTGCTCGCTGAAACTTCCATCATCCTAAATCCAGCAAATACTGCACAGCTGATTCAGTCAGACGCCATGTCTTGTCTCTTGAAATCACATTGCTGGTGTCTCCCCAGCTGTCTCAATACCCTGTGCATACCAAGGCCCTCTGCGGTCTCTACAGTCCATACAAAACCCAGCAGAGCACACCCTCATGAACGTATTGGAGTTTGAAACTTACTCTACCATCCAAACTTCATTACAGGAAATGGGGCCAAGTTGATAGCACTCTATGCTAAAACAGCCCTAGGGAAATCCCCAACGCTATTTACTGATTCATCCCCATTTTTCTTCCCTGTGTCCACTATATCCGCTTGTTAAGGCGTGACCCCACACTCAGATTTTAGGGAATGTGGAAACATTTACTGCCCTCCCTGTGTTTCAGAAGGCATGTTGGCCTGCACGTTCCCCAAAAGTCTTCCCAGGATTGTCCTTTGGATATACACAGAATCACACACACAGAATCACACACACAGAATCACCAAGTTGGAAGAGACCTTCAAGATCATCAAGTCCAATCCATGCCCTACCACCTCAACTAAACCATGGCACCGAGTGCCACATCCAACATTTTTTTAAACAAATCCAGGTGTGGTGACTCCACCACCTCCCCAGGCAGACCATTCCAGTACTTTATCAATATATTTCTCCTCTTTCCTGATGTTTCCTGTCACTGAGGTGTTTTCCTTTCCCTACAGCAGAGCCAGTTTGCTGCTGGTCTGGAGTATGTAGAAGAAGGAAGGAAGACAAAATGAAAGTATCCCACATGGAAGTGACCAGAGAATTTTTGCACCATTCAGCAAATCTTTCATGACCTGATGTTTGGGAGACACAAGCAAATGGTCTGCGGAGCAGGGTGGGAATTGCATGACGGCATTTGTAAAGTGTGTCATAAAGAATGTCCTAAATCTTATTTCACTTCTTTTCAGCCCAGGATCTACCTCCTTAAATGGCTAGAGAGCAAATTTTTTTCTTTTCAGAATAAGATTTTGAAAAAAACCCCCTGTAACTGGGGCATCATGGCATACTGTAAGAATAGGTGTTATGAATTTACACACATTTCTACAGCTGTGAGTCCCTTTCTGTTGAGCCTCTCTGTTTGTAAGCTACATAGCTGTTCACTTGAAGAGGAACATATGCCCATGTTTTCAACACGATGCAAATGTTCATATAAGACACAAAGAGCCAGATGGACTGGACATATTACATGTTATATTTGTAATATGTGAGTGTGTTTGTATCTGTTACATGTGTTTATTGTGTTGTTTGTGTATATAACACCATTTCTTACAATATACAGACAAATACATGAACAATTCTTATACTTCTTACACATATTTTTTCTCATTGTCTTTTAGTGGATGTATTTTTTAGCTTGTGTTGTACATTTGACATGGATAGACAAATATTTGTGGACAACATCATAGCTTTGCAGCACGTTGAAGTAAATAATTCTTCTAACATCCTGCAGGCTACACAGAATAGACACAACACTTTCCTAACACAAATACTGAAATGTAGAAGACGTGGGTTTATACAACACACACAGAATTGGTAAGTGATGGAAATGTATACAGGGAGTTCAGCTCATTAGCAAACTAATCTTCCTTCTCCAGCAAGCTCATAATCTTTTCTGTCTTAAAAGTTTGAATTCTGCCTGGTTTAGCTGTGTGGTGCCTCTGGTGAAACTCAAGGAATTACTGCATTTCATTATCAAACTTAACAGATATCTCTTAGACCTCTTTCTCTGTTTACTTAGTGTAGATCTTTGACTAATGCCATAGAAATGCCTGTTGGCTGTGGGTTCTGCTAACAGAACAGCACACTTACGTTCATTCATCACCTTTTGGACATTTAAAATATCTGAATATTCTTTTGCATGGCCAGTCTTATGCAATGCTCATTACGGATCTCACCAACATCCTTCATTCTTTCTCTTAGATGTTATGCTGCAGCTTCTAAGGCAGTAGTAACCATAATATCCTGATGAGCAAGATTATAAACTGATATTGTGCACTTTTTTGTGTGTTTCTTTAGTTATCATCTGCATTTCCTCTGGGCAGAACATCTCCTCAAAAGGTAATTTTCTCACGTGGATTCAGCAGGGACGCAATGACAATTTACTTTCTCTGCAGCTACGGCAACCTTTTTTTAACTTTCTAATTTCTGCTTTTCTGCATTCTACACTGCACACAGATGGCCCGGTTCTTTTACATACTTCTATCCCCCAAATAGTTAGAATTCAGATTTGTAAAATAGTGCACTGCAATGACAATGAAATCCATTATAATTTCAGACTATGTAGCTCATGAAACAAGAAATCAATGGTCAAGATGGTCTCTTTTTCTTTAAAGACAGTATGTTCCACCCAAAATAGAGGTTCGCTTTTTTCAGCTGGATACTTTATTTAGATTTATTTCAGCATTTTTCCTGAAAGAACCAAGCATTCACTTGTGATAGCTGGAAGCATTCCAGGAGAATGGAATCAATCACCATCATTTGAGCCAAAAAGGCACTGATATACTAAAATGGCTCTTATCTTTTGACATAAAATGTCACCTCTTGAGTTGTACATTAATCATTGCATTCAAGATTATCAGAGGTATTTCTGGCCATGGTCTAACACTGGTTCACCACAGAGATTTGCAGTGAGATTTTTCGCTCCCTAGTGCCTAATTGGATGGAAACTATTCATTTGAGAGTCTGTGTCTGTGATAATGCTAAATTAAAATTCCATTCAGTCCTATATTTGAAATTTTTTTTAATATTAATAATTTTCTGAATTCCTGGGATTGAATAAAAACGAGCTTAAAGTTTTTCACTCCCTCTGACAAGGCACCATAGGTACCACAAATCTGTAACAGCGGTGGTCTGGCTTACCCAATTTGTTTTCCAGTGCCTATCTCCTACCTTTTAAGAGGTCCTTCCTCAGTAAGCATTATGGACAGACACCAGCAAAAATTAAAACATAAAATCACAGCAAGAGATTATTTTCATTCTTGCAAACAAGATATTTTTATGAATAAAGAAGATATTTTGAAAAGCTGCTACCTTCTTACCGCTCTCCCCATATCTCTAGAACTTTTTTCTCTTTTCCTCTCATGATTCCTCTTTGAATGTCATTGAAGTTTTAAAGGAACAGCAAAACACAGCACACAGTGCATTTAGATTAATGAAGAAGGTTCCCATAGAAAAATCAAAGTACAACAGACTGACAGCAAATGGGAGACTGGGACCAACTAATGCCAAGCTTTGGCAGAATGTTAGGGGAAAATAGTACTATTGAATACAAATTATTGAAGTGACATAAATGATATAATAAAAATCTTCTTGCATTATTAACACACAGACAGAAAATGAGAAAGTATTCTATACAGACAGACAAGAGGATTAATCAGCAAAATATAACTTAATGACATCCAATAGCAAATCTTCAAGTTCCAGTTTATCACACTCTGGAGACCCTGTCTAATGTGCTCTGACAGAAACAGGAGAGGTTTCATCCTAAATACAAATAATTCAAATACATTTGCTTGTCAGCAGAGTAAACTTTTTCCTGTATTGTAAAACAAAATCAGTAAGAAACTGTACGTTAAGAGCAGCAGGGATACATTCCACTGGGAATTATGTCAGAGCTGCACCACCAAGTTCCTGATACTCAGCTTTCCGTCTGGTACCTCTAGACATTGTGGATAGCAGAGTGCACCTGTGCAGGTGCAACAGCTTGATCTTGTTCAGACCAATGGGTGTAACCATTTAAATTACTTTAAAAGCACACTATGAGATGATGCCTTACAGAACATAGACCTTATCTACTTTGAGAAGCATATTCAGTTGTTCCCTTGAGAGAGTGTGATCCAAAATAGATAGCAGACCAATAAGCAATCAGCTGAAATGGAACTTCAGCTTTAGTTTAGTTTATTCAGGTTCTGCTAAATGCAAATAAACAATTTCAGTTGGCCTGAGTCGAGACAATATCCAAACCCAGTGACTTGAGTAGCTCTGCCTTCAAGAGAATGCAGCAGAGAGGAGAAAATCACAGAACCTTTGTTAATTTTCATCTAAATAAAATATTTCCATTGGTTTGAATAGCATAGAGCAAGAGAAGAACTGAAACATTCAGAGTCCTGAAAGTTTACAGAAAGAATGAATATAGAGACATTTATAACATTATGTCAGTACTGGTTAGCAGTAAATTAGACAGCATCAGTTTTACTCTGTAAGGACAAGAAAAGCAAAGTCCAGTCTTTGTTTTCAAAATAAATAATATCGATCTTGCCACAACAACCAAATAATTATTTTTAAAAATTTTAATAATTAAAAGTTGCAATCAGTCTCTTGAAGGATTGGGTTATTTGGAAAGCTATTATTCACTTAAAAACTAGAAATATTTGATATTTCCCCTAATAGCAACAATACTAGAACAGAATACTGATTACAAAATTTCTAAAATTGGGATCCCATGCTTTGGATGTAATGTGTGTGCATATGCATAGACAGATAGATAAATTACTACAGGATGTGTTCCATCATCTCTGCATTTTTCATCCTTGCCCTTCACTTGCCATTATATCAGACAGTGATTTAAGAAATTTATGCCTCTCTTCATCATCTGCTTCAGATGAACTATCTGAAAAAATGTTATATTACCTACAAGTGAGGTCATGCCACCCTTCTTTTGCTCGTCAAGACAATTTGAAAATATATTTATAGATAGATTTAATATCGATTTTAGGGGCCCCAGCTGGTAACCTCTTACCACTGTGAAAACCGTCTTTAATGAGATGGATAGAAGACAGTCTGATGTTCACTTCAATTTGTACCTCAGTTCCAAGGGGTATAAAGACATTTTTGTACAATCTTTAAAAAACCAGGATTTGTCATGAGCATGAGCCTGCGCACAAACGGGGCCCTCACTAAGCAAAGATGCCCCCTGAGGGCCCTTTTTGCCATCCTTATGTTGGCCTAGATGGTACAAAGGATGTGCAACACAAGGACAGCAGGGTTCAGTGCTACTACAGGTACACGACCTTTGAAAGTTTCCATAACTGTAATAACAAAATCTGCAAGCGAAAGAGGTTACAGAAGAATGTGGTAGCCCCCCTTTGTCCGGCACTTTTAACATGTTTTGAAAAGACAAGAAAAGTTATTAACAGGAGAGAGGAGAGTAAAAAGAAAATTTAATAATATTTGTGCAGCGACTGTAAAGGAAAAGTATTCGTGGAGGGAGCTGAGTGCTGTCAAACTGATTGATGGAAACTAGATGCCTTCATAGAGCTGTTGAACTTTATCATGCCACACACTTGACCCCAGAGGCATTTCAATAAAACCTCTGTTGAGCCTAGATGAGACTTTATCCTTGCAGGCAAACAAGCTGGATGCTTCAATACGGTAATAAAACAGCTAATGATGGACATTTGTGATTATTTTCACGTGCTTCACTGCATTTCATTGGTCTGTCTAGCATAACACTTGCTTCAACTACCTAGTAATACACATATCAGTGTGGCTGATCTGTAGAAAGGCAGGATTAAGAGAACTAAATCTATAATACATATTTATAATATTTAATTTATAATAGTACATTGGATGATGAAAAAAAGCAATCATCCTTTTCCACAAAAGCGTGTGAAAGACTAAGCAGATGCTGTCTCTGGAACTTTTCCACACTCTTAAAAAGATAGATCTGGATCTGATTCACACCAGTGCAGAAGCTTCACCTGATTTAAAAAAGTCAAATGATTTAAAAATTCAACTGAGAAAATATTATAACACATTTTCCAAACAGATGTTGCTGATTTCTCTGGCTAAGAACATAGATGGACTCCAGACAAGCCTTCCCATAGTAAACTTTGCTATTTTTGAATTGCAACACTATTTATGGAAGAAACTTCCCTCTCTCTCCCTCTTCTTTACTGATAGGACTGCAGAGCAGCTATTAAAAGGACACTGATTAACCCTGACAAGTTTTAACTCCCATGTTTGAAGAGTAGCGTAAGAGTCTAAAACAAACCTTTCAGAAGTAACTTTTTCTTTCATAGCTATCATCCTCCATTCCTTCTTTCTGCTACCTGTTCTAGAGTCTGTCAAAACAGGAGACCTGTCCTGATGTAGATGTCCAGATGTCCTGCAACTATTGCAGGATGCACAGGATGATCAATGTGCCTCCAGTGCAGTGCCTTCTAACAAAGGCAAATACACTGATTTAGGAAGTATTCTTAAGCTTCATTAATTCTATGCAAAGCTGTAAAAAAAAAGGGATTCATAAGCTCCTGTGAACGAAGCAATTTTCTGCCCATGTACAGAATGCGATTCACTGCCTCCCTTCATATCCCTCCTCCCTCCAAAGAACATTTTTTTTTAAATACTCTAATCTTCTTCCTGAACCACAGTTCTTTCTGATTAACCATGACACTCTGAAAAAAGAGCGTGTAGACACTGCAATACCATCTCCACTTCTTTGCTTATTGCCTTTGTCTTCTTTTTAAATTATATTTATTTTCTTTCAGTCAGAAATGAGTTTTTATTACCAACTCATCTCTTATAAATAGAAAAGTTGCTATTTGTAGAAAAGACTTAATCAGTAAAGGTCCCAAAAGAGTGCTTGATATATAGAAAAATAGCATTCTTTTAGTTGTTGTCTCATTTAATAGCAAATAAAATTAGTATGCATTGCATATTGAAATATTTGATTTACTTGAACATGCACAGTTTCTATAACCAAAAGTTAGAGTAATTTTTATATTCTTTTGCTGTCTTTATTCATTACTTTTTGTATTACAGTTGGCATAGCTTCTCCTGAACCAACATGAGCTTTTTCTGGCAGCCACTTATCAAGCACTGGCACTCTTATTACCCAGGAGGCTCTAGCACAGTAGCAGATAGAATTTGGATGATTAGTCAGTGTCGTAAAGATGAGAGTAAAATTAAGAAACAATAAGTACAGCATTAACATTGTTAGGCTTAGAGAGAAAGAAAAAAAAAATATTACTGGAGCTCCTGGGAAAAAATGACATTGTTCTTAATCAAACTGGAAGTTACAAAACTAATTAGTTTTGATTCACAATTAGCAAAGGTTTCTTGTGTTCAAGGACTCTTTTAGAGAGGCTTCTTCTGTGTTTAGTTACCAGGAAATAAATTCTGTCCTTTGTTTTACTTACAATCTCTAAGACGTCAAGGTGACTGGTGCTTGTTATCCTGCCCATCGACTTCTTGAAATTTGAGGCTGATTCTATATTTAAATGGATCAAATCCATGCCTGACCCACAAGAGGACCATCAACTCAGTTTGAAGAGTTCACCCTGAGTCAAGTTCACTTTCAGACAAGTGTATTGCATAAAGTTATGCAATGAATTTCATATCAGAGTGCCACAGAGATTTCATTATATTTACCAGGCTGACAAGCCTGAATTCTGTATCAGCATGTAGCAATTCACAGAGATATTATGATCGTTCATGTTGATCCAGCACAGATTATTAAAAGTAGAAGATCTTAGATTATTCGTAAATGTTTCATGGCAGAATCAAACTGTTAGTGTGTCAATCTGTGAAAGATCTTACAAATTTGTAGACATATAAAAATAAAAAGGTGAATGAGAGGGAAAGATTAGAAAATATCAGATTCTGAAAATTATGTCTGACTGGCATAGCAGCAATTTCATGAGATTATTCACACATCGTAACACAAAAGATCAAACCTCCACAGGAGATGGACAGGTCAATAAGGGAGGAAATACATGACAAGAAAAGGTCTCCACTCAATTACAAAGTGCAGGAATTCTAAAAGTAATGAGAACACATGAGAAAGGCATAAGTGTTGCCACGACTACAAGGTTATATAAATGTGAGGTTTTAATTAGAAACTTGAAGAATCCCCCTACAAAGAGGATATACCAAGGAGAGAGAACTTTCAGTTGTGCTTGTAGAGTAGGCAGAAAAAGACACAGTGTCGCTCAGGGTCCTAAGCAGTGAGGGAACCAAGTAGGTGGGAGACTCTTTGAGGTTCAAACCTCTCCACAAATTACAGTAATTTAGGACGAATAACCAAGAAATGGCAGAGCTCCAAGTCCTTAAAGATAAAGAGAACAAAACATTTATTGCAAAATAAATGTCAGTAACTCAGGGAATTTTAGGCCAATCTAATGACAAAAGGGATTAAGGAAAGCTAGCTATTCCTCAAAGGAACAAACCAAGAATGAAAGGAAACCTATGCTACTGCAGGGAAGAATTGGGGTGTGTAACCAGAATCAGATCTTCTTCCATGATTTCAACCTCAAGCAGGAATACAGAAAGTGGAAAATAGAGTAGGTCACATAAAATTCACAGATAAATTCTGTGTGTATACAGAGACAAAACAAACATGACAAAGGACAAACCGATGCATGTCTCACAGGTGGTATTTAGGATATCAAGAGATAGTTATATAAACTAAGGAAAAGGTTACCTAACACAGAAGAAAATCTATAAAAATGTGCCATGCAAAATGTAATCTTTAAAACAAATTTTAGACAGTTCCTTAAAGATAATTCTTGGCTTAGGGTAAATAAACATAGGATGGAGATTTCAGATGGAAGAGAAATGTGTCAGACTTGCTGGGTGCAATATCAGGAAAATTAAAGGAGTGAACAAATGTCAGGGCTGTTCAAAGTTACCATCAAAATAATGGAAGAAAGGTGAGGTAACAAGCAGCTAGCAAAGAGGGCTTTGCAATTGCCTAAAAAATAAAAAAGTTAGGACGAAAGGAGATAAGAACTACAAATCAGCCAATTTACTTAAACTCAGAGAAAGATAGAAATAAAGAAAGACTTTGACTGACACTAACTAAAATAAAACTGGAGGATTCAAGACAGATGCCAAATAGAAATTTCTTCAGATAAACCTGATCTTTTTTTGTCAACAGAATAACTGTGTATGTGGAAGGAGTAACAGGAATGTTATATATTTTGCCTTTAATGCCTTTGGCACAATCCTTATTATTCCAGTATCAAGCCAGGACAATATGCACTAGATCCCACATCTACAGAAAGGATACAGGTTTCATTATTACGCTGAGAAAAGGGTTATACATAATTCTTTAGCAAAATTGAAGGACAGATTAGTTGAGTGTGTACAGGTGTTCTGTTCACTCCAGAATCTTCAACATTTTCATTAACAGCCTTAAGAATAAACATTATGCTTACTGATTTAGCAGATGACATGATTCTGGAAAATAGGAGAGGGATATTAGAGGGTAATTCGCTCATAAGGAAATGAAAAAGTAACCTAAATATTATGCTACTTGCTAGGTGCAAGTAAAGTATCTTTGCAGGTATAGTCGGCAACACAAAGAAAAGTAAACAAGGAAGCAAACATTTCAAAGGCAAAGGATCTTGGTAATTTCAGACCACAAGTTAAACACATCAATAATGACCTAGCAAGAAAGGTAAATATCATTTCAAAGAGTGCAAAGAGAAGTGTAATTTACAATCACACAGAGCAATACCCCTTCCCTTGGTTTAATATTGGCAAGGTCTCAGCTTGAGAATCATGTTCTGGGCTTTAAAAGCATTCACCATTTGGAGAGTGCCTAGGAGCGAGCAATAAGAATGATCTGGAGCTTCTATACATGACCTAGGGACAATGACTGAAGCAAGGATGGGGGAAATCTAAGGGAAGGACACTCCTCGAGTGAACAGAAAATGCCAGTAAAGATAAATATCTGCTGCAAACAGGAAGAAAATGATCTGTTTTCACTGTGCAGTGCGAATGTAGCCTGAACTGGCAGAGAAAAACACAAGAGAAACATTTCTCATTGTGCCAGTGATAGAATATTTGAGTAAATAAGCAACAGGTCACGTGGAGTCATAAGCACTGCAAAGCTTTAAAAGCAGGTCAGGCAAACAACTACCAGAAACAAAAGGTAATGTTTATTCTGCCTTGCAACCAGAGAAAAAGAGTAGTTGAAACTCCAAAGCTCCTCTTCTAACAAATGTTCTATGATGTCATGAACACATATAATACAGAGTACTTAAATAGAGGAAGATGAACTCTCTCATGTTGGTTTGAATGGTATATTAGCCATTTCAGACTGAAATAACTTTTGCTAGCCATTTGTGACTTCTCTTGACCTATTCAACATATCAAAAAGCTGTGACTTTACAAGTAAAAGCAGGGGCTTATATTTTTTTCTTTTTGTTATCAAGTGGAACATAAAACAGCTTTAACAACAGTGATGTTTTCTCAGTCTTAAACACGGATTTAACCTCCAAGACAAAAGAAATTTCACATTTTTTGTCTCAATATATTATACACATAGTGGTAAATTTCTTTCTGTGCTCACCCAAACATGTAAGATTCAAACCATTTTTCATCAGCTGAAGCAAACTGTGGCAGAGGATATGGCAGTAACATTATTCAGCAAAGACAAACTATTACTGTGATTAAGTGGAACATTCTGATACCTGAGCTAAATTACTGATGAAAAATGGACTAGTAGTGTCCGTTATATCACAAGTTGTTAAAAGGATCTAAGAGGAGTGAGTAGAAGTTTTATTCAGATTGTAAAAGCAGTGCTAAGAGTAGTTTGTGCAGAGATAAATACCTAACACCTTTGCTGAGCTCCTAGAGATACATGTCAAGTTTTGTGCCATTTTTCATGCACGTCAAAGACAAAACAGGTTTTGTGGTTTTGACAATTTGAGGGGAATAAAAGGCTTCTGAAAATAATCCAAATATTTGCAAATACACTAGGAGTTTAAAACATGACCAGTAAGTTTGTCACCATTTTTTAATTCCCAATCCATGAGCTCTTTTAAACACTGGAAATCATTATTTATAAAAGTAATTAAAGGTGTGTAATCTAAAATTTGCTGCTTGTGACACTACTGCTGAAAATACGGACTTCCACTGCATCCCACAAAGAGGACAGGTATAAAAACCTGGCTTCTAAGAAAAATGTGTTCTGCAAAATGATAGGAAGTGTTTGGATGTCATTCTCATTAGTCTGAACAGCAATTACATGTACGACACAGAGGATAGAGGAGATATTTAACACCACCAGTATTTTTGTTCAGCACACACAGCACCAATTTATCTCACACTGGTCATTACCTCTTCTGATGTTGGAAGTTCTGTTAAAAATAAAGGCAATGTATTGTGTATTCAGCAATTTGATGTGATACACTAACTAGCGACCCAGACTTTCTCAGGGAAATTACATTAATGGAGTTATTGATCCTTGCGAGTCCCTTCCAATTCAGCATATTCTGTGATATTCAGTTACCTGGAATATTCTGTGAAAGTTGATGCAGAGATATTAATAATCTGAGATCACACCTTAGTTTCTCAGCCATCATCTTCCAAGGATGATGAAATTATGATCAGCTAAACTGGTAAATTGATATACAGATGAAGAGGTTTGCTTCTATTAAAACATTCAATCATATGTCAAGGATTTAAATTCAACCTAGAAAATGATAAACATGTTCTTTGAATTTCTTCAGTATTCCAAATGCAATAAAATTCAGTGAATGGGTTTTCCCATTACGAATGGAAAGACAGCACCCTCTTACGTGCTTCCGAATACAAACCAGCTCTTTGTTTCCTCCTGTCATTCCCTCCTGCCAGTTAGTGCAGTAGTGCTGAAGAAGTCATCCAGTCCTGGATGAGCATCAAGCCCTTATCAGTTCTCCAGCCACCACCAGTTCACATTGGCCAAACAACATGTCATTGAGGACAAAGTGAGGAAGAATGCATACCATAATGTGTTTGTAATGCTGTTTCAGCTTATCTGTGGCTATCTGGAAGAATAGCATTGAGAATTCTTAATAAAAATCATTCAAAACCATGAACAGATAATGAATATTGCATTTTTCACAGTTAGAAAACCTCCATATGCTTGGATACTACTGAATTGAGATTCTGTATTGTGTAGTGCATTATGTCAGTCTCTCAAGAGCAAATCTAAAAACAAGCGAAGAAACGAAACATCAAAAACATCCCCATGTGTTGGGGATCATTTTCATTGGTTTCTTTACTCACACTGAAACAGTACTGAATACCTAACTGTGCCTCAAGCTGTACAATAAACAACCTGGCTGAAGCTTCATGGTTTTTTACATAAGCAAGCATTCCTTCCATTGCAGCATCTTTTCCTTACATTGGACTTAATAAATAGCATTGCAAAACCGCAATTTTGAAAAAAGTTGTTTCATTTTGTGTAACTGCTATCCCATGGAGATAAAAGTTTAAAAAATCACATAACTATGATGTTATGATAACTAACCTAACTTTCCAGCTCAGGTTAGAATTCTTGACTTAAGGGATTCAATGAATCTGGAGGTTAAATAAAAATATACCCTTAATCCACATAGCCTCCATGTTGCTATGGAAATTAATTTCTGTTGGAGAGTAACTTTGGAACAAGGACACTTTTGGTTTTGTTGTTGTTTCCGAATAGACAAAGATTTTTAGTGGTTTAGTCACCATCTAAACAGGTTTGTTTCAATTATCTGTACACCAAGCAATTAAAATCATAAAAATATATACCTCAAAATTGTAAGGTACATATGCACTTGCTTAGATGGTAGTTTATGGATAAAGTGTATGTGTATGATCATACAAAGCAGGAACCAGAGAGAGAGACCAGTATGGGAGAGTGAGTACATGCTATTTAGTCAAGCACTGTCATGCTTCACAAGAGTTTCCTGTGTATTGTAAGATTCTGGTCACTGTTAGTGAGCATGCCATGGCCTAGCAAGGAAATCAGAAATCCTGTGCAGATTTAGTGAAAAAAGGTCACTGTGTGCAGGCTATGATACAGGCTGTTTCCTTCATAGAAAGAGTCAGCAGATAAATTTTGGAAAACAAAACAAATACTTTAAACCAGACAGGTTTCTGAATAGCACATGACTGAAACAAGGCTGCAAACCCTCTTTATTCAGTCAGATGTCTGTCTGTCTGATTATTTCTAAGCACATGCTTGACTCCTACTGAAGTAGACAGGACATGAACACAATCCAAAGTATGTTACTGAAGAGGAATTGAGTGGTGAACTGAACCAGAACAAATACCTCGAGTAAAAGAGGCACTTACGGAAGAGAGACGGAACATCTATGTACAGTTCACTGATAAGCAGAACTTCTTCAATTATATCTAGGGAAAGGCATGGAGAAACCCCCAAGATTCTTGATGCCAGCAAATCACCATGTTACTTCAAGTGCACTCAACACCCCGGGCTACCTTTCCAAGACAACAGAGAGAAGCCAATCTGTTGGAACTTCTCTACAGAGAAAGCAACAGCAAATCCTAACAGCAACAGCAAATCCTGAATATAACAGCAGCAGCATTTCCTCCCCTTTTGAAGTTACACAGCCTGCAATGCTGCAATTCCCCCATGCTACGTATGATCATATCTTATATAATGATGGCATATGGTGGATCGGATTGGGGCAATATGTCACTCAAGAGCACTAATTTATTTGCCAAACATCTTAGCTGTCTGTGTAGCATTTCAAGGAGTATGGGGAATAAACAAGGAGAGGAAAACTCTGATTTAATTGGTATAACAGATGATGGCATATGTAGCAGTTTTTGGAATATTAATAGATTGTCCAAAAAGGGCTGCCTGGGGAATGAATAAGAGATGTAGAATTCTCTCACGTATTGAAGATGCAAACACTTTATATGAAGGATGAAAGCTAAGAGTTAAACCTGCTGCATGGTGAAAAATGGAGAAAGAACATTATTCAGATGGAGCTATATACAGACCAGTTTCCCAAAAGCTGATAAAAAGCATCATTTGGATGGGGTTTTTCGATTAGTTGGGCATTTTTTCCTGAATACCTCAAGTAATCATCAAAAGCACAGGACTGGGCACTAAAAAAAAAAATTAGAAAAGGTAAATGACAGACCAAAATGTCTATCCAATTTTTTGGGATGCACTCGAAATACTTTGATTGAAAAAGGCAGAAAGCAGCTGGGAGGACTGTTCCTGCAGGTCTGAGCCTTACCAGCAGGGAAAAATGTCAAGGCAGAATGCTGCTTCTGTAAGGGTAAGCGTGAACTGAAAAAGTGCCTGGTAAAGAGAAAGGATATGAAGGAGAACACAAAACATACCCAATTTTATTTTTAAGAGTGAATTCAGACATTTTTTGTGTAAGTTCTCAAGGGAGAAGTTCTAGAGAAGTCTTAGAAAAACAAATCTCAGAGAAGAGGTGGCGTTTCCTCAAGGAAATAAATGACACAGCAGGTACAAGCTGTCCCAGTGCAGGAAAAAGCATGGACACTCTGGCTGAAGTGCGAGTTTAGCTACAGAAAGAGAAGGATATAGAAGTGGAAAGTAGGGTAGATTATGAGACTTGTACAAAAAAGTAGATTTTATTAACAGTAATTCGGAAATACTAAAATAGGATCTGAAAGAGAAAATAAAGAACATAAGAAGTAGAATGTGTTAATATACAAAAAGAAGTTTATCTACTAGAGATATTAGTACAGCAGAGATGGAGAATTAACTACAGATGAGGGTGGACCAAAGTGTTAAGGACATTTTTCCATTTTTCTTTAATGGGTCATTTACAATTCAGTGGAGCAGTACAATTTAGTATCAGTATCAAAGACTGAAGTCTCATGGTACAATTCAGAAAGAGCATGTCAGGGGGAATTTGAAGTAAATACTTATTTTATTAAATTGTTCGGTCTTGATTAGTTTCTTTCTAAATAGCTTAAAAATTATTCAAATTACTCTTAAGGCCATTACATATGTGTGAATTCATAAAAGAAATAGAGGTACCAGAGGACAGAAGGGGACAAGATAATGTCTGCATTTTAAATGAAGAAAAATTGGTGTACGGAAGAAAAGAAAACAATGGCAATTAGTATCGATCTCTGAAAAACATTTTCTTCAAAATAGTTTGCTTCTATCATGGAGTAGCATGACTTGTGATTAAAGAAGAAACTGTAACTGTCACGTGGCTTTTGATGCAGTGGGAGATGACGTTTTCACAAGTAGTTTAGCGAAATACAATATAGACGAAAGGTGGGTGACCAAGCAGGTGAATAACTGTACCAAAACAAATACTAATCAATGGCTCTCTTTCAAGCAGAAGAATGCTGAACGGGGCTCTGCAGAGTCCATTCTGGATACAGTTTTGTTCAGTACTTTAATTTAAATTAAAACGTAGGAATAGAGCACACACACATATGAATATGCATATGAATATGCATATGCATATATATATATATATATGTAATTTGTAGATTACATGGAGCTGAAGAGTACAATAAGCTTCCTGAGAAACCTAATTAAAATTCAGATAGGAAAGAAATACATGGAAGAGTTTTTTATTCAATAGGCGGCAAGAGAATGTTGAGATAGAAGATTTCATTTACAAATTGAGCAGGAGGAAGAAACTATGAAAATACTGGGTGGGTTAATGGAGAGTATGTAGTAAAACATAAAAAATAAATCTGATGAATTATAACTGCACAGAAGCGAAAAATGTCATTGAGCCATTGAGAAAAAGGCAAAACTTATTCGAGGAAGTTAAGAGAGATCTTGAAATAGGACAAATGAAATAATTCTCCCAGAGCACTTGGAACTCTCACTGGCAATTTTGCAGCTGTGTTACTGGATTCTTTAGGAAAATACAGCAAAACCATGATGGTGAAGAGAAAAGTCGTGAGAACATGGATACGCATGAGGAGTGTTTGGATCAGCATAGGCAATTTAGTCTAAAGAAGAAAATTTTAGGGGGATAATATGACAGTACTGATACAGATTATGAAGCATCAGAATAGATCATGTGAACGGCTGTGAAGGCTCCATCACTGCATGCCTCTAAGACTAGATTAGAGAAGCCACTGATTACTCATTCTTGATTAGCTACCTCTGTGTCTCCAATTTAAAGTTATTTGAAAAGGTGCTGCCGAGCAGCAGCACTTTGCAGCTCAATTATTGTAGGAAATGACAGAGTTCAAATCCTGGAGAAAGCAATTGGGATATTTAGAGATTCACAGATGCTTATACAACTCTGCCAGATAGTGCCACAAACGTCGTCATGGGCCATCCAGACATCCTTATTAACAGCTCTGTCCCTCTGATGTCCTCTCAGTGATCCATCAGTTCCTGGGGATACACATGTTCAAAGCAGCTACATCATGATTATCTCACCAGGGAGTTCCTAATACCTTTCACATGTCTCAAATGCTCACTTGCAGCCTAACTGCTTGGACCATGTCAAACAAACCTCAGTGAATTTCCTTCTCCTTTTTTTATAGTCTCCTTTGACATTTTTTTATATCACATATTACCCCTATTTGTGATTCCTTTACCTTCTCTACTTGTTTCTTCTACTCCTTTTCCATTTAGTATATGTAAAAGACAAAAGCTATTTCAGTCTTCTGCCCACACTTTCAACATTTCTCATAATTCCTATAAAATCCAGATGCTGTATGAATGACCAGTGACAATCAAACACAAGATAGAAATTGATGTTTAACTTTTATCTTCACTGCATGCTACTGGTTCACAGATGGCTGAAGAAAGCATGAGCTTTGATGAAGTTACGTACCACCGGATAGCACATAAGTCAACTCGTTTTAAAAATCTGGTAAAAGATAATAACTACGCAGATATTACATACATATTTCAGATATTAATTACTATATAGATGTTTCATCTATTTTTACATACATAAAAATAATACAGGTGATCAAAACTTTGTAAGACCACCTCAGTTCCTATACTAGAATTTTAAAAATGAAGTATTTGATCTTTATTTTGAAAGTACTTCATTTTCCATGTTCTATATTTTAGTTCCACTGACTACAACACATTCCAAATTTCAGTCTTTCCTCTCTAGAAATCTCTTTAGACTAAATTTAATAGGTCTCCTGAGCCAAATACCTCCTTTACATACGCAGTTCTGCATTTCCTGAAGGGGGGAAAGTATCATCCTAGATGTTTCAGCCCATGCTCTGCTCCAGATCCTAACGTGAAACACTCGTGGTTTAGGGCATAGCTACAAGCTGGGCTCCCTCTGGAATGGGTCAGACTGGTTTACAAGGGGCAGAAGCTCTGCTGAATCCCCACATTAGGTGAGTTCATGAACAACCACCATAATATAGTAAGAAAAACTTTTTGTTTGTTGCAGATATTCTAAAATTCAGAGCTTGTAGGATAAAACTAGCTAAAAATGAATGATCTGGGACTAATTATGAGCAATCAAAGCTAAAATTCCTGAGTGGGGATGCATGAAAATTGCACCTACGAGTGAGTCATTGCCATTTTACTCCTATTAAGAGAACTTCTACATTTACTGTGAATTTCCTACACCATGGAATTTTTCCCTCTGGAAATGGGAGAAGTCCTAAGGGCCTGAACTATGGATACTCCAGGGAGAGAAAGTTCCTACTGTAGTACAAATTTATAACTTTAAGAAATAGTTGCATTTCTGAGCACCCAACTCTTCTTTTCGCACCCTGCGCTGTCTACTCTTTCATACCAAGCACAGAACTGCACATACTGGTGGGTGGGGCCAGCTGGTCTCCTAAGCCACCTTTCTCTCTTTCAGTACAGGAAATCCTCCATCAAGAGCCCAATTTCATAGATTCTGAAATTAAGAATGAAGTTGAAAAGAGTGCAACATTGTGTGCCACAAATTGTGCAGAGGAGCATGCCCATGCGTGTCCAGCCACAGGGCGAGCCAGAAGGACTCTCAAGTAACCGTACTGAAACCTGCAGCAAGAAATCACTGCTGCCATCATCTTGGAGGGGGATGCAAGGAATGCTTAAAAGCAGCTTTATTAATACGATACTCCTTTTCATGGAGAGTAGGCTTTCATTTTTAGAAATTTCTGCAGACACTGTGCATGCCTCACTTTGCCCACCTTCTGTATGCTGTTTTCAAAGGGTAGGAGATGAGTTAAGGCACAAAAAGTGTGTGATTGCTAAGAAAAGAAGCAGTGATACGCTTGAGGAAAGGACCCAGAGTGGACATCTTCCACTTTCAATAATGCAGTCTTACATGAGATACAAGAAAAAAACACTGCTTAAGGGAAGAGGGAATGAAAGGTAGGAGAGACCGAGAACAGAGCAAGCAGATTGAGTCAGCGTATGATGCTGCCAGCTGCTGTGTAACTTCGACTGGCCGTTCTAGGCCTTGCACATCTGCATTTTGTAGTATAGGTGTTAATGAAATACTGATTTATTTCAGAAGATTTGTCTTCTCCACCCTAATTCCCTGCTGGTTGCCTCCTTACAAAGCTCACATACGCATTTCCGTACTGAAATTGGGCCCTTCCACAAAGACTCGGAGATGACCAAATCTATTTTGCTTTAAACTTTAAACCCAGTCTCAGAACCAAAAAGAAAGATTGCACTTACATCCATAAATTACACTATTGACCAGTTTCTAAAGATATTCAAGGATGTTTAAAAGACAGGGTTTGAGCAAGAGTCTCTGACAAAAAATCTGACACACCATATATCCAATGATATATTTTACTCTTGTGGCTTATAACATGAGTTTTTCAAGGTGCAGACTCACAAGGACATCAGTTAGAAGTGTTCATAGCAATAAGAAGCCCAAGGAGTTTCCCTATGAAAGAGCCAGTCACAGAATTATTATAGAAATATACTGTTTAAATTATAGTTCTCTTTCCTCCACTCAGCAGTAACAAGCAGACAGGGAGCACTTCAGCAAATTAACCAAATGGTAAATGGTTGTGGCGGTTATTGTCCCTGAGCCAACAGCGGGGATATGTCCCACTAACCCTTAGTCAATCCTTACTTCACAGTCAGTGTCTTTTCACTTGGGTGCTCCTTCATTTTCTTTTGGTAAGAATTATAATAAGAATGTCGTTTGACAATGTGAAAGCCAAGTCAAATGTGGCTGCTGAAAAGCTCTTTTGAAAGCACTGCGCTGGACCTCCATGAGCATCAAATCTTGTGGGGACAAGTCGGGCATTCTCTACCTGCTCAAAGATGAGATGAGGGTCTTCCTCATCATTGCATCTGATGATCAAAATTACTGGTGCAAGAATGTGGTTATCAGAAACAAGGCAATCAATGCTGGATCTTTTTGGGGAAAATTCACTAAATATTTTGACAAAAACAGGAGGTTGAGTCATCCCAGAACTGTTTGTAAGTTCTTTGTCTAAATTTATTCCATCTCTAAGACTTAGACCTTTTTTTTTATACTATACAATGCATGCAGGCACTGCTAAGTATCAACATTGTAAATTTTATTTTTCTTCTAGCTGTGGCTGAAATTTTCATGCTTAGAAGAAAGAATTAAATGACCTTTTCTAACATTTCCTGAGTCGATACTATAATAATGGGAAATCTCTGTTTCCTAGATCATCGCTTTCACCTAAATGTATTCTCTGCTTGAAAGGTCATGTTCTCTAAATAATATATACATAAAAATGAATCAATATTCATGAATTTAAACTGTTATAAACTTTAGGGCAATGCAATAAACTTCTGCCTTGATTTTAATTCAGCTCAGCAGGTGTTAAAATGTTGGCCATTACTGCCTGTAAAACCATCTGTAGATCAGCATGAAGCAGTTTCTTAAAAAGGCAGTGATCTAGTCCGTGAAATCATTTGCTGCTCCAAGTCTCATTTTAACATCTACTTCTTCATCTGAGCATCAGCAGTTTGCTCTTAAAGACTATTTCTGTCCCTGTAGAAAGCTGGAAATCTCCCCAAGAAACAAGTTAGTAAAAAATGGACTATGAATCTCCTATTAGTCAGGGTTACTGCCTTTAGCTCATCGCCTACCACCTTTAGCATGGTATGACAACTATTTTTTCTCCCAGGAGAATGAATCTCAAGCATCTTTTGTAGAGCAGCTGACACCAGCCTTTTAATGTCTGCAGAGAAATTTTCCTATAGATGGCAGCATTAATGAAATTGATGTATCCTATTCACACCATGCTTTACACAATCAAATCGAATTTCTATTGACTTCCGAAAGTGAGCAAACAAATAATATTTTTGTGTTTGCTTATCAAATGCACAATTAGTCTGATACTTTTAGGAAGATTCTCTTAATTTTGAAACTTTTATTTTGTGGATTTTTCATGGAGCTTGAAGATGAAGTGTGAGGATTTGTCTGAGAGAGAGGTGCCATCATATCTGTCCTCAAAAATTAGCATTTCTGACATGGCTTGAGGAGGTATTTCATACTAGAGAGTTTGAAATGCATGTCTAGAAAGCAGCAAGAAGGGGAAACTATTTAAAACAACAGTGTATTTAATGTATTAAACGCATTGGCAAAGATCAAAAAAATATCAAACCAATTTTTGTACAGAAAAATACAACCTCATTAGAAGCAGGAAGGTGAGCTGTAGAGAAAATACAAGCACAAGAGAAGGCTGTGTGCAGAAATTGTGTAAGAAAAAATGATTTCTCATTTTACAAATGTTTATATTATATCATTCCCTAAAATATGCCCCCTACAACCTTTTTTTTCTCTTTTGTAAGTGCCATGGCAGGCTTTAATATAGCACGGTTGGGAAAGAGATAAAAAGGTTTATTTGCAGCATGCCATGGAATTTCACAGACATTCTCATAGCAACAGCAAGTAAAATGCATTCCTTAATAGACCACCTTAATTTAAAAGCTTTGCAGTTACCCTCATTCATCTGGTTTTGATCCAGGCAAATAACTGAAGTTGTCATTATCCCTTGGAGGTGTAAGAATGCAGAATATTAATATGAGGTTTGGAGAGCACTGCATTCATGCCCTGCTCAAATGCTTTCCTGCTGGAAGAGAAAACATTCCCTTTGCCAGCTTCTAGCACACAGCAACTGAAGTGAAATGATCATGCTGTTCTGACTTTGATAACCATATAAAAAAATTCTATACTATGTCATATTCTTGATTCAATAGCCACAAATGAAAATTAAATTTCAAAACTCTCTAATATATTCATGGGTTTCAGAGTTGCTAAGTCTCGGTAGCAGCACAGCATGATCAGGGCTCAATTAAATGCATTTTCAAATATCAGACATTTTAAAGATAAACTTGTTGGGTTTTTTTTTAAGAAGTACCTATTCTTAGAAGGCAAGAGATTGATCATTACTAATTTCTGATGCTCAAAAATCTATACAACAAGCTAAAACAGAAGTTGCAGGGTTAATCTCACTACTGTACTTTATGTATCACAAATAATCAAAGAGCCAAGAGGCATTTTTTAGCTTAAAGAGAACTGTAATTACTTGAGAAAAAAGTAATTCCACCTTGTCACTGATTTTTTAATTTTGTTGTTCTGAAGGTCTTTGTTTCAATGTTTTTCTTCCTCAGAGTGTACTGGCAGTTCCCCATGGTAGCTACTCCCACAGGCTTTTATTAAACTTACAGGCTATTATTTTCTTTTATTTTATTTGGTTTGGTTTTCTCTTTTTCTATTTATGATGTGTTTCTCGTGAAGGCCTCACACTGTGAAGGCCAGAACTGGACACAGTAAGCCAGGTATGGCCTCACCACTGCTGAGTGGAGGGGATGTGTCACCTCCCTCGCCCTGGTGACAACTCTCCTAACGCCGCCCAGGATATCACTGGCTGTCCTTGCCACATGGGCCCGTTGCTGGTGTTTCAACACGGCACCCACCAGCACTCCCAGGCCCTTTTCTGATGGGGCCCTCAGCTGGATGTGCCACTGCAATACTTGCAGAAGCCAATAGGATGTTGTCTCCTCCAGGGATTATTGAGTTAATAGGAATATTCTTATTCTCAGAATGAGAAATAAACGACAGTGACTATATAACTTTCCAAACTATTTAAATTCAGTGCCGACCTAGTTCTGCCATCCCAGAATATAACCAGGTCATGAAGGAGAGCTGACAAACTGGGAAGGAAGAGAAAATAATGAGTGTCGTCTGCAGGCTGACAGAAATGAAGGTAACTGACGTGGGTTGCCGCTGCTGTGGACATACGCCATTTGATATTGTGAAAAACTGAAAGGATTTGTCCCAGAACATCTGAAACAGTAAAGAACAGGATTCCTGACTGTTTACACAAGCTATTGAAACCTCAGGTGTTTTATAAGCCAACTTTGTTTTTCACAAAAACCTAAACATTCATTCACCAAAACAGGTACCACCGTATCATAGTGGTAAGATGATGAGCACATTCAGCATACTTCTGGTCTCATATTCATGTTACAATACTATCATTGAAACATTGTCAAGTCTAGAAATCTGGCAGGCTGTATTTTGGATTTATTAATTAATCAATACATTGAAAATTTCATAAAAACAGCTTTTTTCCTTCCTAAAATTATGTCAGTCCAAGAACTGTGGTCAGCAAATGACTCCTACAGATATTGCAGATTAAGGTCTTTGTTATTTCTAGGATTGACTATTTCAACTATTTATTTTGGGGTTTCATTGATTGCACTATTCAAACTCCACAGCCTATGACAGATGCTACAAGTGAGATCACATGTAGAATTTTGAGGAATGCAAAAAAATAACACTATTTATTTAACTCATCATAAATTTCCTCAGCATTTTTAAAGACTTCCTTCCTGTTTGAAGGATCCTAAGAATTAGTAAGTTACTTAAGCAGCAAGTAACTAGAAATAAAAATAGAACTTCTCAGGAGCCAGTCAAGGGACAAACACTTCAGGATTTATTCTTGCTTATTATTTATTTGTGTGTTCATAAATGTTAGTGGGAGTAGGAACAAAAAAGTATTTATTAACAACAGAGAAGTCACTCATCCTTGTGCACAAAATCACCAATAAATTAAGGTATGTACATTTTCTTCTGCAGTACATTTTCTCATCACTTTGGTGGCATCACTTTGACAAAACCCTCTAAATCTGTTGTGTTTGGCCCACTGACATGGAGCAAGACTAAAGATTTAGAAATGTTCTCTTCCACAAAGACTCAAGAGACACAGAGGCTTTGTGAAGCACCCCTGACTCTTCATCTCATGCAGAGAGAACCCTAAATAACACAGACAAGGCCGAAGTCTATCTTTATATAAAACCTTCCCTTGGCACAGAGAAAGCTAATAAGCTTTGGCTAAAAAGTTGTTTATAAAAAACTAGCTCCAAGCTACTTTTGGTTTTGCTTCATGAATCTTTGCCCACAGTTCACCTCTACAATTTTTTCTCTCCTAATGATGAACACAAATTCAGTGAAAGTACCTTAAATTCTGGCAAGAAGAAAGAAGAGTTCTGGAGATTTACTGTGAGGGAAGGGGGAGGAGAGATAAACCACAGGTCGTAGGCATAAAACAAATAATATGTCTGAAGACTTAATTGCTTTACTTTTATTATTAAAATTCCTGCCAAAATACGTCTCTGAGCTAAAACTCTGTTTTGGTCCTGGCTCACATTAAGTTCCCATCTACAATATTATTACAGACTTAATGACAACATCATCTACACTCTGTGGCTCACAGAGCAACTGGCCTGTGAGGCTCCAGAGGAAGCTGTGAACTTTACTACCTTTTCTTCAGGCACAGAAACATGAGACCAGCTGATGTTTTGATCTGTTACAGATGTACCACCTATTTTAAGACATTCACAGATTTTTTGTTTTACATTTTTTTAAAAAATAGATGAAGATAGCAATCACTATGGAAAAAGTAATAATACCGATACACTGTAATTGTTCTCTTGATCTACAAAATATTCAGAAGGATTGTGGAGGAACTGAGCCAGCAAATAACTTCAAACATACCATATTATATTCTCTTTATTTTCATTTAATTTTTCTTCCCTGTTCTCAAGAACATTATTTAACTATAAATTAAAACCTCACTTGTTTGGAAGAGACCACACACATAGCATGTGGACCATAGCATGTTTCAAAAATGGAGGGATTATTATGTAGAAAATTCAAAATTGCAAGTGTAATATAAATAGAATTATGTAAAAATAAATAGCTTAGCTTCTTCCAGCTGATGCAGGACCACAAGGAAGACTGCTGAACGATTAATACTTTGATATTTATTTGAAATAAACTTCAGATTCTTTCAGCTAGTTCCTGGGTAGTGTAATGGAACTGTTTCTAAATAAAGAGAACAACTATATAAAGATACTAAAAATTGAAATTAAAAAAATCTTTGTTTGGTTTTTTGATATTCACTTACCATGAACATTTGTAGACTCCATTTATCAAAAGCTCAGTGTTTAAGACTGGGTCTGCCGATGAGAGAGATGGAAAGGGAAATTATCCTGACACGTTTGTGTTCAACAAAGAAAAAAGTCCTCTTCCATCATAGAAGCATAACAGTGAACAGGCAGGACAAAATTGGCTGTAGGTAGGAGTCTACACTCTGTTACACTGCCTCTGAATGCTTTTTTCCCAGGAGATTAATTTTGTAACTTTTAATTTGTTTTATTGTTTTTATTAATTTTGTTGTCTCTAATTTCAGCAATGAATTATTGTACTGCCCCAGAGAGGATGTTAGCATACAGCTAACCCCTACCCTGAGGGCGTGCACTTTGACAGTGAATGTACCACAGTGCCAGTGAAGGTGAGCTCTGAGCAAAAAATGCCATGAGCAGGGCAAGGTGCCGTGGGGAAGGCAAGCAAGGGCCATCCAGCCCATGGGGTCACCTGCACCAGAGTGCTGGGGACAGCATGCTTTCAAGCAAAATATCTAATGCTTCCCCTTCTTCTCTCTGCCCATTCTACACAGGAGGCAGTTATGGGAAAGAGAGACAACCTTTTCCTTGCCTCGGCCACTTGGTTAGCACTTCTACTGCCTCAGAAACAAAGAAAAATGCGGTATTTTTTTTCTCATAGAAAAGTAATATTATGAACACAGGACTGCCACTGAGAGATGCCAATAATAATTAATCAGTTGGAAATGGACTTGAGTAGCTGTATTTACATGCTGATGCCTTTCAAAATGTTAAACATCTATTAGGTGTTACATTGTACTTAATCTTGGAATATGAAATATCTCTTCCTGGGCCTTGTTCACCTTCCAGGTAAGGAGAGATCATTAAAAGAAAGCATTAGGTAATTCTTCATTTCTGGGCCCTGTTCACCTTCCAAGTAAGGAGAGATCATTAAAAAAAAAAAGCATTAGGTAATTCTTCATTTACTCGAAAGTAGGAGACTGAATTTCTATTAATCAGCAGTAGCACATATTCTGTAAACATCACACAGAAACGTCCACGTGGTACCATCTACAGATACTACCTCCTTTATGGAAAAAACTATTCTTTCCCACAAGTGTTTTCAAGCTCATTGCTATAATAAATATCTGATTCAGCTAATGCTTGTAGCCCACTAAAGCTGGTAAAATCTTCAGCGAGCTGTTGTCTCCTTATTAGTCCTGTCCCTGGACTGAAAAGTGTGATCAATGCTCAGAAAGATGTTAGCAAATACAATAAACACAGTAACTAAACAATTCTGCTAGAATCTCCTGATGTTACCTCGTGAGAAACTGATGGCTGGCCCTTTGGGGAGGCTGGTCACTGTAATGACTTGGTAGGGATGTCTTGAACCTGTCGTCCTCTTCTCTGGCCTGTGTGCAGGGAACCAAGAACAGCACATCAGCTCAGGTAATCTCAGCACCCATAATGCAGGTCATTGTGGAGACAGCAGGCTGGACAAATGAAAAAAGAAAACCAGACAATCGAGGGATACCATTGCTTATGGTTTCTACAAACGTTGCATTACATGTTAGACAGAAGTGTCTTTAAAATACAAGTTCTTATGGTAGTTGATGTACTTAAGATATGCACCCGTATTACAATCTCCAGAGATGATAATCTTTACAAGTCACACAGAAAGACATATTGCTTTGTAGATATTAAGAACCTGTGGATTACAGCCTGAGAGGGCAGTATGACCAGGCATTATGAGTACAATTAATTCCTTTGAAAGAATGATAGACATAACTATGATCAAGTTTCCTATGTGCCTGCCTGTACCTTTAAAGTTCCAGGGAAACCCACAGATTTTCACAGAATGAGCTTCTAAAATGACCAACTGCCAAGTTATGCTAGATCTAATTGGGAAAAAAAAACTTAAAAAAAGGAAGACACAAAGACACGGGCAAAAGTTACAGTGCTCTGCAGCAGGAAGCTGCAAATATTTGGAGGAGGGAGACATGTTAAGGAGCTCACCCAACAAAGCTTCAGAAGGCCGATGTTAAACACATAGTTTATAAGAAGAAAACCAGGAATTTTCAGGCAGCACTAAGGTACCAGCACTATTTCAGTCTTTGTCAAGGATTCAGAAGATCCACTCAATAGTTTATGAGGACCACTAGCCTGGGCACAGACATGCAGAGCAAATTCATCAAATTAGTGAATTTATGCTGCAGGAGCAACCAGTGTTTAAAGCAGCTGTGCAAGACAGATCAATACACAGGAAAAAAAATTAAAAATAATAAAATCAAAACACTCTGGATTTTTTGAAAATCAAAAATTTGGGTACTCGCTCTTAAGGAATAAGTCTGTCATTCCTATCTTTCGTTATAAATCTATGCCTCAACAAGACGCAGTTGTTAGATCTGGAATTCCTCTACAATTTTATCCAGAAAGAGCTAGGCAAAACATTATCTGCTAATATGAAACCCATAACTGCCGATATAGCCCCGAGGTCAAACAGTTTGCTGACCATACATAATATATAGATCTCTAAACAATAACAACAACAACAACAAACATTTAAAAAATTGGAGAGTGAAAAATGTTTGCTTCGACAGGGAGAATGAAAAACATCCTGGAGAGGAAATTGTAGTATCCTCTGGGGGGAAAACAAGGTGTTGAATTTATTGGGAAAACAATCACAGAACTCAGATATCTTTAACTTTCAGAGATAAAAGTCTTCAAGAGGAAGAGATGCTAATGGCATACACTGAAGAGATGCCAGGGATCTCATGTTACTGATACGTAGAGGGACATGCCTACATCTCAGTCACCCACCTCAGGCTCTGTTTAAGGACACAGGGAAACAGCCAGTCTCAGAAGGGAATCCCATTGGTTTCACCTATGAACAAATGAAGCATGGACTGATGGCTCATTTACCATCTGTACACTTGTTTGTGTGTACATGTAACCACTTCACTACCTTGGAAACCAATATCATAAAAGCACTAGAACTGCTGTACTGTTTTTCTCTTTATGAAAATAAACAGCATATGCATGAACATCTGTTAATGTAAATAATTCTGAACTATATTGTCAATTATAGCTTCAATAATTGCTTCACTGTGACATTTGTTGCCATAAATATGAAATATCTTGAATTTCAGAATGCAAGCGACGTATAATGAAAATGTGTGGAATGCTTTCCCTCTATCTGCAGACTTCAAAAACCAATTTTCAAACAACTCTGCAATGAGCCAAAAACAGTTTATGATTTAACACCACTACCTCAGTAGTCAAGTTAAATTAAAATGGGCTGAACCGGTTCGTTTGACAGGAATTGAAAAAATATTTAGCTGGTAACTAAATTGGTCCCTTTTCCTTCCCAGTGTAGAATTTTATAGACCGTCTGTGATTTTTTACAGTAAAACTAAATTATTAACTCACAGCAAGCCATATATTAATTTAACAAAACTTCTCATCTGTTCTTAGGCACTACCTGTGAATACAAGATTTTTGTCCAGGCTATTTTTGTTTCTCGTCGTGGTCCAGTGGCTCTTCTGTGATTTTAACCCCTGGCTGAAAAGCTGAATCCAGAATCTCTGCAGCCAACAGGATTTCACTACTGGGCTTCCCCTTCTCTAGCAAGGTATCTCAAAAATATTTTAGGACAGAGAGTCATAACTTGACATTCAAGCTGTGGTGGATAATTAGGATTGATTACATAAATTGAAGAATATTGAAAGACTGAAAAACACTGTGCAAAAGAAAAAGCTAAAAAAAGCTGCAAAGCTTTCAGTTCTTGAGGGGAAGTTAACAGAAACACAGTGCCACTGCATAACTCTGCCAGCTCTTCCTTTCCTGGGGAAAAATATACCTTTCCTGTGGCAGAGCTATTGGAAGGATGAAGCTACAAAGACTTTTTAACCTTGGTGTGCCCTTAAATCATTATTGTTTTACTCAGCCAGAAGACTGGTGTATGAATCCAGGAATAAATTAGCATGTTTCCATTCCGTTTTTCATCAGGAGGTAGTGTAACCACAGTTTATCTGTGGTGTATTGATCTGGACGGATACAGGTTGGCTGGGTTTTGTGTTATCCCAGCCTTGGTGAAGTTATCACCAGCGAAAGCTGATATCAAAATTGCCACAATCACAACAAAATGCTTTTTTCTAGTAAAAGCAGTGAATTAAGCCCATTTCAATGAAGTAAGTTCTTATCCCTTCTAATCAGGTCGATTTTAGCCCGTATCAAATAAACTCAGAGTTCAAAAGTGCATTTTCTGGCAGATGTCCCTGAACCACTGAAGCACACATTCATTCGATTTTCAGAAGTGCATATACACTATTAAAGGGATATTTTTCTGTCTAAAATCAATCCCACAGATAATTCTTGTACAAACATTCACTATATTTAAAAATTTCTGCAGTCTTCAAAAGAAGACATCTCGGAAGTTACTAACGATTGTTGATCTAATGACAGTGTGAACCTGATAAATGAAATGGTATTCATTGACAGAGAAATTACAAAAGCAATGTCCACTATGCTATTTCTCACAGCCCACCACAGATCCAGAGGTTAGCAAAACCTCTGCATAAATAAGAGAATAAATATATAACAGAAAATAACAGAATGTAGCTCATTGTTTGAACCAATTTGACTCCCGTGATATTTTAAGGTATGGATTACATCCAAGTCTGCTGCTCCTCTGCATCCTTCCAATGTAAATTATCAGGTTTTTTCCATTAAAGACAATCAACTCACAGAGGTCTTGAGTCACTGAAAACAGAAGGGAAAGAAATATGTGACAGGAGTTCATGAAATCACAGCTTGGGGAAAGTGTACACATAAAATGACTGTTCACCACTAAAAGAGAAATTAGGGGCCACTTCAGTGATCAAGAAACAGTTGAACACAATCAAAACAAGAGATTTTCTCACACCATGAGATGGTAAATTATATAACACATTGCCATAAACTGCACAGATTTCAAAAGTCCATGGTTTAAAAGTTACAAGGGTATCACAGAAAAATGTAGAGACAAACAAATAGCTAAAAACCAGCAAAACAAAGCAAAACAATGGAATATTTTGGATGAGAAGGGGCCTTAAAGATCATCAATTTCCAATCCTCCCGCCATGAGCAGCAATTCCGCCTACTAGATAAGTTTTCCCAGGGCCCCCAAAACTGGAAGCTTATGTATGGGAAACTTAGCAAGATGTTTGTCATGCTTTTTTACTCCTCCCTGAGAACAGGCTGTGGGCCACTAACATGGCATTTGAAGCTAGGAAAGCCTTGCTCTGGAAAAATTTAACTATTCCCATGAGCCTCAGGTCAAAGCACACAGTGTTGAGGATAAAACAATAATATTAATAAAAGGGGAAAAAAAAAAAGCCATATGATTTTCAATAAATGTTATAATCCCTGGTTCCTTGAAATTTATATTAATGGACTATATATGTTAATGTATCCAGTGTGGAAATAATAACCCCTCTCAGAAGTAAATCTTTCTTACTGCTTTTCAGAAGCAATGATTACACCACGTGTTACCAATTTAATGGCAAGAGTACATTTGGCAGAAACATGTTTAGGAGAAAAATGTGAGCAAAATTAAAGTACAGGTATTAAGCAGATTTGACAGTAGGGTGCGAAAGCAGCATGAAATTAAGTTATGCTAAGAGGTGATGTTTAAAATGACTGATCTCCACCGGAGCGCTGCTGCATCCATGTCAAAAATTCAGTGCTCTCAAATGCATAACAAAGAGCATACCAGGCTCCAGAGGCAGCAGAAAAGATTAACAAAGTGGAAATGCTGAACATGGAGAGCTGAATACGATTTTGATTAAAAGACCAACTAGTTTGATAAGGTCGGATCACGTAACTCCTTAACACATAAAGTGACCCCTAATACTAAGAGTAACAGATTAAAAACTGATCTTTGACTTGGGAAGCAGGCAGAGAACTTACCACATCACAGCATGATGACATTTAAAATTTCTTAGCTGAGTTAAAGGCTAAGTCAAAGTGATCTCCAGGATTTTAATTCTGAACATACTGTCTTCCACTCCTCTGTACCAGTAGGCTTCCTACTAGAGTCTACACTGAGCCATGTCAGGATCTCACAGGGGGAAGAATAATTTGAATTAAGTGACAAATCTAGACAAGAGACATCACTCTACACAGAACCCAGCTTATCTCAAATTCCTACTTTAATAGGAAATATTTCATTTTTTAGCTTTTAAATGGACTAAAACTAATATTTTTGCTGTTTTCCTCTTTTACTACTGCTTGAAGATGGCAGAAGAATAAAAGAAGTTAACATAAATACGTCACAAAGATGGGCACGAATGTAGAATACAGAGTAGGAAATGGGCTGAGCTATTAGACCCACCACAGCACAATGCAATGCAATGAAGCGGTGCTGGCACCCATCTGGAAGCAGCATCATTATGTCCATGTGCTGTAAAGAGTCTCACCCAGGGATGTGTCTGGCTATCTTGGTAAAAAGAACTAGAGAAACCAGTAAAAGCCTTCTGATTTCCCCGCAGAGAATAGTTATGCCTGTAAATCAAGCTCTCTGAAGTGGTACGGCTGAATCAAGATATTCTCATACAGTTTAGATTCTGTGAATTTTCTCTGGGTTCCAGCGAGGCCTCTCAGCTCAAACACTTACAGACAACGATGATCTTTTTGATTGTTGTAGGAAAGGAATAGCTCTGGGTTTACAAAGTGCTGTTAAGCAGCAGCTGCTGAACCTCCACACACCAACCAGAAAATTTGTGATCCTAGTGGAAGCAAATTAAAATTTTTCTGCTTACACATCAATTCTCTCTCACAAACCCTCTGTTTCAGGGTTTGATGAAGTTTGCTGATACAAAGATTGTCCATTTCCATTGGTAGTGCTGGCTCAATGAGATTCATTTTTATGGTAATGCTTCATTATTTTTATTACTTTAAAAAACTTACAGACAACTAAGTGTTATAACCAGTGACAAGCAGCAATCAAGGTTTCTCATCTTTCCATACTTTTGTCTCATTGCCATTTAATTAACCTCTCCTTCACTGCAATGCCTTGTGAAGGTTCATAAATTTGTAGTTAGGCTCAAAGCAGTCATTAGATGAATTCTGCGCTGAACTGCAATGATATAACCCCAAAATGATGATATTTTGACATATGAATGCATAAAGCCTGTAACTGTAATAACAGACCCTCCCAAGCCTTTTCATGCACTCTAGTATGTGTTTTCCACATAAGCCTTTTATTCCGAGTGTAATTTTGAACCACAATACTAAAACCAACTTTAGAGAAGAAAGAGAAACTTCAGAAGTTCTAGAATAAACTGCTTTATGGTGTAACTGATATTTGCTAAACCACAGAGTCACAAGCACCCCATGCTCCAGGAGGGGCAGCATTGCAGAAGAATGCCTCAGTGCTTTCAACCATGGTAGAAATTAGTCTGGGTTTTTCTAAACAGGATTAGCATGTACAAATTTCATCATAAGCAAGGCCCAGAACATAAGGGAAAAAAAATGACAGCAAGTGTATGAATAAATTCTGTTACAAACAAAACAAATTTTAGCCATAATTATCCCACAGAAGTAACTTTTGGTAATTTTGTATAGTCCTTCACATTTGCAAGTTCTCAGCCAATTCTTAGATAGTCATTAGGCTCACAAGTCTCCCTGTTTCCCAAATATCCCTATCACAAGTTTAGAGAGAGAATTTTCTCACTAAACAGAGCAATTTGTGCAGGAACATACAATTAAATAATAAAATTCAAAAGCTAAACTCCTTGTCTCTCTTCAAATTAATTTATCATTTTCCACTTTCAGTCTGTAAACAAGGCTACAGACTGAACTAAATGGATTGTCCCCTGAGGGAATATTCTGGGAAATAAGAGAGTAATAGAAACCTTTCAAAATAATAAACGCTGTTCTTCACCAGTTATACAATGTAGACGAAAAATGCAAAAGCAATAAGAGAAAAGAAAAAAGTAACATTAAAAGATTCTACAAATGCTAACGCACTGACAATAAGAAACATGCCAAAGTAGCCTTCACCAAAGATGGGTTAAATAACCTAGCGCAGGCCCCACACAAGAAGGGGATATCCAAACAGGAATTCGTGCATTTTGTTCATGCATCTGATACAATGGCCAAATTGTGTACCCAACTCCATAAATCAAATTCACAAAGCTGCAACAACTATTTAAACTCTCTGTTCATTGAAATATAGGGAGCTGGATGTGATTCTGAATTCCAGTCAGCTAAGCAGTGGGATGCTGTTATTAATCAATACAAAATGATGAATGGAGGAATGCACGTGCCTGAAATTCACTGTACTGTGATCCCTTGTCCATTCAGCTGTCTATACTCTAACATCTATGAGAAATCATTATTCAAAACCATTCTTTTCTACACTGATTTTTTTTTTCCAAACCACAGCTCCCTTTCTTTCTTTAGAAGAGCCATGACTGATTCTCTGCTTCCCACAAGAGCCCAACAATTAGGCAGCACCACAGCTGGCCAGACATCTCGGGTCCTAAGCCCTCTACATCAACATGTATTTAAAACCATAGCTTATGCATCCCAAGAATAAGCATATAATCAATCAATAAGCCTAGGAATAAGCTGCAGAATAACTGGAGAAGAACCTTGCTCAGTCTCATAAAACAGAAACATTTAATTACTCTGTAAACATGCCCAGGTACAAACCAGACAGGGAAAAAACTGTTTAAAATAGCAATCAATACCACTGTAGATGAGTATTTACAACATTGGCAGCTGAACAACTGACCATAAATAATTACCAACTGGCAATTAAAAGGACAACTTTTCAAACACAACATTTTGTTACAGCTACCTAATAGAATGAATAAGAACCAGAAAACCTATCCAGGCTCTAAGATAGAGCCTGAAAATTTTCTAGGGGGATTTCAAGAGGTGCTGGCAGGTGACTTGAGTTACTGACCCAGAGACCTTCCCATTCTCCATTCCTATGCTGCTTCTGCACAGCAGGCTACCAAGTGATGAGGCCCCTGGCTTTTTCAATGACAGGAAGACCCACTGAGAATGCATGTATTAGAGGTGGGAGAGTAGATACTGACAAATTGACATTAAAGCATTTAAGTAGGCACTGAAAAAGCATGCCATCATCTCAGCCTACTTGAAAGAAACTGCTGAGTACAAACAAATGCACAGCTATCACTGTGAATCTGGGAGGGTACCTACCTGCTAGCCTTACGGGTCTACACTTTCAAGCTGAAAGAGATAATTGTCTCAGCCAAGGCTTGAAGCAGTGAAGGCATAACAAAGGCAGATGTTAAAAAATGGGGAGATAAACTCCTGAAGTTGTACTTAGGACCCATATGATTTTATTTTCAAAAACACATGCAAGATTTTAGAGCAAAAGCCCTGCTCGGAGCCACTGGGTCATGGACACTTTAGAAACTGCTACCCAGCTGAGGGTGCATCTCTTTGAGAATTAGGGTTTATGCAACTTCATACAACCACAGTTCTGCAAAATGACAAATAATCTCTAAACAGCTCTTGACATTCTCAAAAGCTGTACTTTAACTCCTGCCAAATGGCACCACATGGCAAAAGTGACTCGTTGCTTTTGCTGTATGCCTGAATGGTGGCACTTAGATTGCTGAAATGTACCCTGCTGGGTTGAATGCAGAATCTGTGCCTCGCTCTTAAAGTACAATTGACCTGCAGGGAAGGCATAACCAACCTCAGCCCTCCATCAACTACCAGCAGGTAGTAAAGGCAGTCTTTTGCTGGCTATCAAGAGTCTGCAGAAGCACATATTGAGATACTTTTTAAAAGGACAGTTCTGAGGGTTGGATTAGAAATTTTCATTAATTTTCATAAGAATTCAGCCCACCCATGACTCAGGCAACTGAGGACCTCTGAGGCAAATTGTCTTCCACTGGGATTTTCCATTCAGTTAATATCACCTCCAGCCTCATTGCACCTGGATCTGATGATTTCACCGAGCCTTAACTTGCTTTCTGGTTTCAAAACAAACAGCACAACTGAAAAAAACCCAAGCAAATATGGGAGCTACATGCCCCTTCTGTTTTTCTGAGAAATATTCCCTTCGCTTTAGGTTTATGATAGACAGCTCTGGGAAACAACAGGCTGCTCATGGATCTATTGGTCATTTGGAAGTGATCAGGTCTGCAAACTCACTCTGAAATTCTGAATTTTCCTTCTTGTCCCCTTTCATAACCTTTCTAGTTCTGTGGTTTAGGATTGAGATTCTAGTCCTTTCCACCATGTTCCACATAAGTAGTTTTCATTAGAATAAATTTTATGATTCTTTGGACCTTTCCTAAGAAGAAAAACTTAGAGCTAAAAAAATGCACCTAAAAAATGACTCAAAAACTATTTCAAAAAGTGGTTAGCTCACGCCATCAGACCGTCTTAGCAAGGCAGTTGCCTAGAAAAACATCAAATATGAATATAAATAATATAAATCTTGCTCTAATTATGTGATGAATTGCCTTTGCGTGATGAATTACCTTTCCATTAAAGGTTTTCCTTTTCATACCAGCTGGACACAAGTACAACTAGCTTGTCTTGTGGGCACATAAAATAACTCACTTAAACACTTTAAGAAAGCAAATTGCACATGATAGTATATTTAACAGCTGTTAGATGGTTTGGATAATCCTAGTTTCCCATCAGTTTTCTGCTATCACAGTGTAAATTTCCAGAGTAATAGTTTTTCCAATGCATTAATTTTACTTGCTGTAAGAGCTTGTTTATCTTTCATTAGCAATGCATCATTTATTTTTGTTCAGGAACAAAAATATGTAAACATACCCTTGTTGATGGTAACTTTTCATTCCATTTTTCTTTTAGCTTTTGCTGACTTGCAAAAAAAAGCTAAATAAAATATAACACCTGAAAGTTTAAGTAAATATACAATCTCTCTGCACTCAGCCAAGTTGTGCAATATTAACAACTGCAAAACTCAAGCCACGCCATTGCTGCTCCACTTCAAACTTTCTCCGGTTGTAACCCAGGCCTGCTTTATGCCATATTCATTCAGTAAGGATGAAAACAGTCCATATAACCTACTCTTTATGTGATATTCTCAGATTTGAAACTGTTGACAAACTAAGAAAGATGTCTTAATAAAAACCCAGTGGATAAAGCTTATTACATTGATTCATCTAGCCCCAGGCCAGGCTGTAGTAGTAATTGACTTACACAGTAAGTTCTGCAAGAAAATCTGTAATTATTTGCTCTGTTATGTGGTAAAATAATGACCAGAGAAGTACTTTGTACAATTTTACTAGGACAGATTGAAGGTATGGATGGAGTAAGAAAGCAATAAGAGAGAACATGTGACACTGCAACTTGGGATGGCTTTCAGTAAGGAACGATGCAGTCCGACAGTGTAAGAAGATTTTTTTTTTTTTTTTGTCCCTGGAAACTTCTTCACAAAGAAGAAAAGGAAAAATGCAACACCAGAAAAAAAAAAAAGGTTATGGAAGTTATAGAGAACCTGTAACTTTTCTCATGTCACCTAAGAAGGGTAAAAAGCCCTATCTGTACAGAATTTTAATTGTGATTTTAGTGAAAATCAGATCATTCTCTATTTGAGCAGCCAGAAATAACATTTTTGTATCCTTTTACAGAATTTGTGGATCTAGGTATGATATCTGTACATATTGAGTGGTATGGACAGATGCAATTTTGTACATAAGACTTCGTACATAGGTCTAAAGACTCCATTTTTAAAAATTTGATCAAACTACCCAGATGGATATAAAAGCAAAGCCCTTCCTACTGTTAAAGCCTAAACTAAAGCTGGGATCCTTTAACTGAATCCCAGCTACTTCACATTTCTGTTTACCTTCATTAGAATAGAATAGACTTCCCAACCACTTTGGCACGGACCAAAAGCTAAAGCACGTTATTAAGGGCATTGTCCAAACACCTCTTAAATGCTGACAGGCTTGGGGCATCAAACATCTCTCTAGAAAGCATGTTCCAGCATTTGGCCATCCTCTTGGTAATGAAATGCTTCCTAATGTCCGCTCTAAACCTCACCTGGAACTGCATCGAACCATTCTCCCGCATCCTATCACTAGATCCTAGGGAGAAGAGCTCAGCATCTCCCTCTTCACATCTCTTTCCTTTCACAATCAATATTTTTGCAATGAATAAAAGGAGTCCCAAACAGCTAAGTTGTGGAGGAGTATTTCCAGGTATTTTCTAATTAGTAGCTAACATAATGCCACTATAAATTTTTTAGTCAATAAATTCAGCCACAGAAATTAGGAAGTTTTATAATTCAACTTGAAAAATTATTAGCCACATGAAAATATAGACAAGAAAATAAACCATTTCTTAAAACTATAATTATTCTGACCTTAAGTATTCCTATAGCAATTTTTCATGAGTAATGGAAATGACACAAAATTATTTATTCACCCTAATATATGCTTATAATCAAAGAAAAAAAAAATACAGGCCAATTAAAATTCACAGACTTTCACAGTGGAAGAAAATGGAGAATAAAAACAGACCATTCTATTTAATTCAATCACCAGTTAATTTGATCCTTTATATAATCTTATAAAATCTTTTAAAAAAATTATATGGACTTAGAGAACTTTCCTTCATACTTCTTTCACTCTTGTAATCAGCTGGGTAAGTAAGAATAATAAATTATTAACATTAAATTTGTGCAAACCCTTTTTAAGACAGTACCATGACTACGCTTTCCATGCATTTTGCAGTACACATGAAAATCGAGGATAATCCAGAATTTGCTGATGCACCTTGTACATTATTGGCTTATGCAACGAAAAGTTTATAATTTGGGCTCAACAAATTTTCTGCATCTCATTTGTAGGCAACATAGAAACATTTTTTGGGTTCTTCATGTTTCAGTGAAAATCTCGGTCTTTGTGGCAGAATTCACACTTTTTGCACAGCTACTTTATTCACTAGCATCCACCAAACTGAGTTTTCCTAAACGGCAATGCAAGTCCCTCTTTAAAATCCGCCTGGTCATCTCCATGTCCTTCAAGGATGAGCTATATTTAATTAGAGGAACCTCCCTCTGTCCTTTTGCTGGGCACCCTTTGGGACAGGCACTTTTGCTTTCAATACCGAATTTGTGACAACGTGTAAACAAATAACTTCACCAACCAATAACATTGACATAGTTCGCAGTGTCCATTATCACAGACCTTAATCACTGCTCACCAAGCTTGTTTACATCCTATCTCCCAGCTCCAAGGCAGAAAGCCTTTTCAGATTACCTGTTGTTCAAAAGTATTGGTAGCAAGCACTGCATTCTGCCTATAAGACAGTAAGGTTCCTTAATCATCTCTGAGACTTAAATCTCAGCTCAAAAGTCAGTGGAGCAATACCCTTACTTTCCCCTTGGGCTCATCAGACAGTGTCTGCATTTTCAAACGCATAGATAACCTAGAGCACTAACATGTCTGAATATCTGTAAAAAGTGATTTAAGCATGCTGGAGTGCTGGTACATAAAACACAACAGTAAAAAACAGGAACCATAAGCGCTCTTTTCACCTGTCATACACTTCTCCAGGGATACTTATTTTTACAGGCTTTCATTTTTTATGGCTAGAGAAGATGGATATTCCCTCCTGTTTAAAAGTAATAGGAAACTTACTTAATTTCTGTAAATATTGAAAGAACCCGAAAAACAATTCCATACAAGCAAAATTATATTCATTTTCCTAAACTAACCATAAGCAGCAGATAAGTAACAGGAAAAGAAGTCAATATATAAAAGTCAATACAAAAGTTTCTTTCCTGCTTCTTTTTGAGAGGCACAAAATAGTAAACTGGAAAGTTCAAAGTACTTTCTAGATTTACAAGATGAAATAAGTAAACACTGATGTTCTTCAAATGAATTAAAATTATTCATTCAACAGGTTGGTAGGTTCTGGATGATTTCTGAAATCAGTTAGCATGTTATGTCTAGAAGTCAAACTGATCCGTCATTATGCTGAGAACCAGAGACAGAATAATCAATGCAAAATACCAAGTTTGGCAGGCGTATGGGAGTTTCGGTTAATGTTTGTACAGTGATTACTCAAACTTTAAAAAAAAGGTGAAAATTCAACAAACAAAGCCAGCAGCTGGCTGGCCACGGGGTTGGCCCCAGAGTGGGCAGCATGTTGATTCATGGCTGGTGGAACCAACAGACAAAGCTGTACTCTCTGGCAAGAGACAGTCTTGCCGAGCTGCTGACTGGACTGAATATTTTCATCTAAAATAGCTTTGTTTTCCTTTTATTTCCAGTGATAAGACTTTTTTGTCCCGCTCAGTACTTTCCTCATTGGTATTCACTCACCATCATGAGCATCCATGTATCCCACCAGCAGGCTCCCATATTCATCAGCTGTCTCCTTCAGGATTAAGGTGTGAAATGGGCAATAATTTCTCCTGAAAATATAAGTGGTTGTCTGTTTGAAGCTTTCCTACAGTCTGTCTTCTGAAGGTGAATGCTTCACGACAGCAAAACAGCCACAACTGAAAAGACACACAGTAGATTCGTGCAATTAAAATTTTTCAACAACTCATTAAAATAATTACTGCATTTACTTTGTGGGAAAGTATTCGTTACCTACCCTACGCCCATTAATAATATGAGGAATGCATCTTCCCTATGCTCTGGTATGTTATTGCTAGTTTGATAAATGCAGCAACTCATATCCAAGGAAGAGCACCACCTACTACACTATGTCATCTTTTTCTTTTGTTTACAAGGATCCAATTTTCAGCAGATTGTTATTCTTTCTCATCTTGTTTTTATGGTTTATTCATTAAGTTAGCCGAGGCCTAATAATTTGAAACATTTGTCTTTGACTTCAACAATATACCTCTGCAAAACATAAATTCCCCTTATTCTCCAAAAAAATATGCACATCTTCTTCTGGAAGACAATACATATGATGTTACAGTAAATTATAGCCAGTGGCTAATGAGAAAATGAGGATGAAGACATGAAATTTTTGTTTAATGCATCTATTTTTCTGACTTGACTTGTAGTTCACTGAAATTACTCAGAAGTACTCTGGTCATAGCTACACTGTGAAGTCCTTCACTTCAGTATGACTATTAACCAGAGTGTTTATCAATAAGAAGGTCAAAGTTTGCTGTTTCCAATTAATGTTTGAACGCATACACAGGTTGAAGTTTACACCTAACTCAAATCATTGTACTGCATTACCTACAGAGGGTGGAAGAGAATAAGTTTTTAAATTTCTGTCCTATGTTTGAATTAGTCAGGCACTCCACAGGACAGTGTTCTGGTATTGGCTTAAGACACACATATAAATTTAGAAAAATTTGCAGGGTTTAGACTTTCAAGAAAAAATAAAAGGTGAACACTCAGTTTGCCCTCTTCTGACTCTTCAGCTTTTTTTCCCCAACAGTGTGATTCTTATTGTTCTACCTTTTAACAAAATTACGTAAGTCACTCCAGAGTAGAAGAGACAAGTGAATATTTGATATTTTATCAGATTCAACATCTTTATATAAAGCTTAGCCCACAGTGTCCACACGGGCCAGACCATGTTTGAGACTGAGCTGTGCTGCTGCAGGTCACTGGCCAACACAACTTTCTAAGCAGCTGTTGTCCTGAAATAGACACCAGGACCTTGAATAATGCCACAAGATCTTCACCCCAACTAGGGCATCACGCTCCTTTCTCCTTTGATTTGTACAAAGTTGATCAGACAGCCTGATAGCACCGGTAAAGTATATCTCACCTCTGCTAATGAAGGAACTTGCAGGGTATTGCAAATTGCTCTGCATGCTGTATTGCAGTAGGATTGAAATACCCTCCGTCAGAGAACGGGCATCTAGATTCAGCCATCACTTTCTTAAAAGTTCAACTATGCTTGAATCCAGAGATCTGAAACTAACTTGGGGAAAATAAGCTGTATGGCACAAGCCTATGTGCCCAGTGATGGTCCTCATTACAGGCAGTTCCTCTTGCATCTGCGACCCTGCTCCACAGAACACTACCCAGCTTTGGAAGTTCCTACACATTCTTCAAATTATGAACCACTTTTTTTTAATGCAGAGATTTCTGTTTTATTGCAGTCTTCTTTCATAACTAAGATTTCTGTGTTTGTACTAAATAAAATAGTTCTGAGTTTTTCTGGTCTTGAAGAAATTAAATCAAAATGGAGAACAAAAATTATTTTTCTCAGTGCATGCACAAAATCGCCTTTAATAGCCCTTTATCCCTGTTACCTCTCCACTACAAATATTTAATTCTTCCTAAATTTCCTCTGAGAAATCATTTGCAATTCAGTACTACACATTACCTATGGATTGAGGAACTGAGCCCAAAGCTACAGTTTACTTTCATAGCCTGCCCTGTGAAAGGACAAACACTTAGTAATTTACATGCAAACCTAATAAAATCATGATGGTTGGGCTGCTGTAAAAGATGTCAGTGAGGTAAAAGATGTCAGTTCTGGATCTTTAGATATACTTTAGAGGAGACCAGCACTGTTTTGTCCACTACCAGAGCAGAGCAATTCTAAACTGATGATCTCCTGTGATCTTTTATTTTTTTTGAAATTTTGGTACACTGAAAGAACTTTATCACATGGATGTCATCAAATTGCACCTACTCCGGAAAGTACACAGTAACTCTGGGGACCTCAACAAATCTAAATTGTACCTGAATAAGGCCTTAAAGAAAATGTTCCTCCATATCAGATTAGGAGAACATGTTATATTTTAATCATTTATTATAGATATTCTCTTACCTGTCCTGTAATCCTAATCTACCTAAGGGCTGAGTAAACAGGATGTGCCTGAATAAAAGGCACAGAGTGCCAGCCAGAGCTGGAGCACAAAGCTAGAGCAAAAATGTCTCTCCTTTTAGTCACAAGACTTCCATTAAAGTAACAAGGGCAATTATTAAAGTTTAAGAAAGCGCTGAGTGTGAAAAATGCAGAAGACATCTATGCCTGAAAGAGCTCACAATTGAAACAGCCAGCAAAAATAGGCAGTTACCAGACGACGGCTAGAGGATGCGATATGTCAAGGTCTAGTGCTTGAGCCAAGAAGATGAGCATGCACCATATTAGTTCCATCATTTTGTATTCATCCATTATCTGGGTTCTTCAGTTTCAGAGAGATTAGAGTTTCATACAGGCAGCTTTAGAAACAGGTTGTTGGGAGAACAGCTGGCCAGAAATTTTCCAGTGAAGGAAAATTTCATTCCAGACACTACCAACTTGGTAACCCTTTGATGGATGCAAATAGAGTTTCAAGGAAACCCTGCCCAGAGAAAGAACACCTGGATACCCTGAAGTCTTGAAAACACTTTGGAAAGAAGACTCTGAGAAAAGCTAGGCTTTGTTCTATGAAAACAGGGGGGCAGAACTTTGTGTCAGGGGTTTGTGTTTCTAAGAGGGTTCACATGAAATGGTGGTCCAGACACCACCTGCATGGAGAATACACTTGCAGTTGCTAAGGATCTTATCTATCCACTCTCCAAAATAAAATTTCACATCAAATGGTGTCTCACCCTGTGGTTAGGAGTTGCTTACCCAAGCAATTAAAAAATCTCCGCCTCTGCAGGGATGTTAGGACCTGGCTGCAGGCTCAGTCTTTCAGATGGTACTTGCTGAGAGAATTGCTTCTGTGATAAAATATTGACATTCACTCAACTGCAGAAAATTTATACCAGCAGTTGCTTTTATTTTTGCAATGTCTGCAATTCCAGCTTCAAAAACTAAAGAAGATAAAGAAATTACAATATAGTAGAGGCAATGCCAAGTAATTTCATGTTTAAATAAACAGCAACCAATTTGCAAGAAATTTCAGGTAGAATTGACCTGGATCAGATTCAAGTAAGAGACCTAGAAATAAACATGTATCTCCTACGTATCTCCTTACTGCTCCCCTCATCCATCTTGTCCTGTGGCACTCCCTTGCTGAGCTTGAACAAAAGGAATTATATTTCCTTTGCTCTTAAAGACCATTACAGTTTTTTTGCTCAATGACTAATAAAAAACCTGAAAACAAACAAACAAACAAAAACCACAAAACAAAACAAAAAAAGTTCTGGTTTCATCATCTGCCAAAAGACATGCTTTTTAATTATGTGTCCAGTCCTGAAAAATAAAATCATGATCTACAGAGAAAGGCACACAATTGCTATGTGCTCTACTGTTAGAGAGTTATTATATTTTTCTTCAAGAAAAAACCTCTCAGAAACCTGTTTATTTCAGGAGCCATAGTGCTTCACATTTCAGCTGACTGCAGTATAAGCAGTAATGGATCACAGATTTGGCATGCCCTTTGCCTACAACACTCATTAATATGTTTTAGCTCCTTGCATCCATCATGCAGGGACAGAAAGAGAAAAATCTAAACTGGAGTCCCAATCCCTAAGCAGGGCTGCTGCAAAAGAACCATGCTTAGAAAAAATGTCTCTGCTGTAACAAATGAGACAGTACTGGGGTGACATTAAGAGATTTAACATTTAGTTGAGATGTAAACCCTACACATTGCATGAGTAGTGGGATATGCAAGTTAAGGTACAACACAGGAAAAGAGACATGGGGAAAGCTTTACCAAGGGGGCAGTTAAAAAAAAAGGAGAAAAGACAGATCAAAGGAGGAGGAAATGAGACAAATACTTCGACAGAGGTAATAAAAATGCTAGAAATGATTCTTATTTGCAAGCATAGAGTAAAGCTTTATTTTGTTTACCTTTGGGGTTTTTTTTCAATCTGTGTATTAGTTTTTTACTCTGGTTCCTTAATTCATGATAAAGAAGCATTTGTTTAGTTTACAGGAAAGCCTGCTTGGTGCTATAGAGCAAAGACCACCACTGTGAAACCAGCATATGAAGTATTCAATCATTCCTCAGAGATGGTAGATTGGACTAACACAGAAGATCTCTCACAATGCAATAAGATTAGGAGGCTCATGGTCTGGAGAATACCTCCTGCCAAGCTTCAAAAAATAAATACAAATCTATTGGCAGTTACCGACTTCTGGGAATTCAGCCTGCTCAAATCAGTTTTTTGTTGTTGTTGAGTAGACATCAATACCAGCCCACAGTTGTGGTCACCATCTTTCCCAAGACATCACACCACACATGTAGATATTTATATAAAGAATAGACTAGAACAACATAGCCTGGAGCAAAGACGGCTTATAAGCTAGACAAAAGAGAGATCTGCAAAACCACATGTTATGGGAAAGGTAAATAGTCACCCGAAGGAAAATAGCACGAAACCCAGATGCCATTTAGTGAAATTTCAGATACTGTGTCCAAAAAATCCAGAAGGTGATTTTCTGTGCAATAATCTGTAAGTTCTCACTCTAGGAAACTGTGAGTGCTAAAGTTTTACACGAGTCCAGAAAGTAACTGAACACACATAAGAAAAAAAACCTTTTAAGACAACACTTCTGCATCGGGCGATGATACCCTTCCAGAATCCTGCATGCACTTGTCCTCATATTCTTGTTATTTACCACTTTCAGTACAGCAGAGCTAGACAGCAGTCATTTGTCAGTCATTACAGTGACTTTCAGATTCTTTAACCAGAAAAACAAATGTTTAATTACTTTTCCCCGTTCCAAGGAACTGTCACTGACTCTTTTGTTACAACAGAAAGTTGCACTATAATAAAATTAATTACTTGCTATTTACAAAGGAAAGCTTTAGTACATTAATAAACAGGACATTTTTCAGATGCTAGAGAATATTTTTAAAAAGGAGTTCCATCACTTTATTCAGGTAAATTATTGTAACTTTCTCATACTGATCTCTTTATTAGCAATTACAGAACTATGCAGTTTGTAAGGGAGCCTCCTTCACTCATTAAATCCAATCTTCTGCTCATAATGGGTATAATAAATGCAGGTTGCACAAGATATTCTACAGTTGCATTTTGAAAAGACCTGAGGATGGAGCACCTCATTCTTGGGCAAAGAGGAGATAAAAAATCCTATATCCAAGGTTGTATCCACTGCCTCTTGTCCTTCAAACACAAACCTCCAAGAGTCTGGCTTTGCCTTCATTTCTGGCTACCCAGAGGATAGATGTCTGTTACTGAAAAAGAGAAAGCAGGGTACATAGGCCCTGTACACACTGCCAGCGGGTTAAGTTGACTAGTTAATATGGGAGAAAAGCAGCTCCCTTGTGATTGCAGCTACGATAAAACACTTCATCTAGTTTTCAATTTCCTTTTTTTTTTTTTTTTGAGATGCAGACCTCTTAACTGAAATCTCTCTAGAGGAGAACAGATAGTACCTGAAGCTTACATTCCTTATATAAAATCTGATTAATTTATAAATAACCTAGATGAAGCAGCTATGAAAAGTGTTCATAGGAAATGAATCCATACACATTGCATTGGTCATCAGATAGGAACCTCATCCTGTTTACAACTGCATGAGTGTCCTACTTCATCATTTCACTCAAAGACAGCACTCCAGATATAAGCATGTGTGTCAGTTCTCACACCTGCCAAAGTGTCTTATTCACAGAAATCAACACCATGCATATATTTTTTTTCCTCCTTTATAAATAGTTAAGAGGCAGGAGAAATTGACAGTCTCAATGCTATTTATTAATAAATACCACTTGTTAAGAGGAGGAAACTTTAAAGTGATGTGTTTCTCAGTGAATCTGAATTAGATGTCTCAAAATGCCACCCTTTCTTCCTCTCTGAAAAGAGTTGTGATCTTTAAGATACCCTCTGAAGCTCTCCCTTCAGTATTGATATACACCAGGAGCTCTTTTCTGACTTGACTCAGAAGCCAAATTCTAAACACCCTTCATCCTTTCCCTTTGGAACTGCAGAACATCTGCTTTCTTGCTTTATGCCCCTTGATTTTTCCATTGTTCTTACTGCAGAATCACACATTACAAGCATCCATCTCCCTCGGACACTTGGAGATCTTTGTGAGAACACTCTTTTTATTTATCTTTGGTTTGGCATTTCACTGATTTGTCTTGTTTGCAGAAGCAGATTTTCTTTTGGGTGACACAGCACCTCCCAGTACTCAGACATTTTCAGATCGACATGATGAAGTGTTATAAATTGCTTGCTTCTTCATATTTCAGTTTTACTCCCATGCAAGATAGAAGTGCAAAAGAGCATTTTTCTTTCCTTCCAAATATGTGAGATCTTTCTGGAATAGATTTTCAAACAGTTATTTATAGTTGTGATTACAGCTGCAACTCAAGACATGTTAGACTGCTCTTTCTCTAAGGCTCAAAAAAACTTGCCAGCATGAGTGGATCTTGGAAACAAACCTGTTATGCACTCACTTTTGCCGTTTTTCCCCATAAACTTTCTCCAGTGACATAAGAAGAGCAGCTCAGTTTGCTTTTTTTTTTTTGTTTACCATTTCTCCTTCCCCGAAAAGTGTGTTCAATGTGCAGTTTCTATGTGTATCCCGACAAAGTGCAAAGTGAGGTGGTGCAAATGACAGCAAAAATTCTGGGCTGCTGAGGATCAGAGAGCACAAGGACTAAGCTGCTGTTAAGTTTCCACTTTTCACGAGAACAGAGAGGGATGGCAGTAAGTCACCAAGCACAAGTTTAACAGTGAGCAGAGAAGCTTAGGTATGTACTAATATTTTGTGGGAAGAAAAGCTAAAACTGAATCTATTTTGCTCATCCACAGAGAAAACAAGGCTTTTTAGTAATTTGGAAACATGCACAACTCCTTTTAACTGGGAAAACAGGCATAACGAATGTTGTTACTTCAAATCTGGAAATATTTGTCATCCAAAGATGACAAAGTGACACAATTCACCAGACCAGCATATAGCTGTCACTCAAAAATGTCAGCTGTGGGACTCATGAGACCTTTTACTCTGCACAACCTGAGGCTCAACTTTTGAACTTGCCATTGTCCCATTGTAATGGGAGAGTGCCAGCACTACTGCCTGCAGAACAAGCATACTGAAAGCCCCAGGAGAGAGGGTTTCTACTGCCTGCAATCTGTGTCCTTATTTACAGCACAGTCTAAAAGGGAAATGCACAGGGAGCATAACATCATGGGCACACACAGATTTGGGCTCCCATGGAAGTAAAGACAGGGCCAGTGGGTCAGGGCAGACCAGAACAAGTTGTGTATCTCCAGACAACTGTCTTTAGATAATGAGAAGTTGAATACCAAAATGTGTTGGGATTTACATTTTATTAAAAATTAAGTGTTTTTTAACTGAATGCAGCATATCACAGCTGTAGTGCTCTGTTCCCTCCTTCATTTATAGCTCTGACTGTGGGGTTCTTCCCAGCTTCAGGGGCCTGGACGCATACTTGACTCCCTCTCATCCCACACGTGGGCAAAATCCCACTGCATAATAACTCTTCTTCCTGTACCTTCATTTCCACAGAAAGTGGAACAGGAAAAAATTGCTCATGGTCCCGCAGATCTGCAGTCTCCATCCAGAGGACTGTGGGCAAGGGCATCCTACAAAGCACAAGCAAGCCTCAGACTAACTACTGTTGCTCAACTCTGTCTTCTGAGTTTGTTGCACAAGCCGAATTCTGGAGGTCTCCTGCCTAGTCTACTTGCTTAATTATGGCAACCACTGTGTCAAAATCACTCACTGACAGGATTCAAGTAATTGCAATTTCTCCCTCTGGGTCCTGTGGATAACAGAGTGGATTGAATGCTTCTATGTAGCTAGCAATAACAGTAAAAAGCAAAGAATAACAAAAGCCAACGCTTTTAAACCTCGTAAGTTAGTGAAAGGGAATTTCCCTTCTCAGACAATGGATACATTTAATAAGAGACATTTAATAAGAGCAGGGACTAACATCCAGAAATCTCCTCTCCCAGAGGAGAGTGTGATGCAGTCTTCCTTTTCCTTGTTCCCTCTGTCCCAAACAATGTAATGTTCCCAGAAGACTTACAAAGGAAAAACAGATTCTGTTCTCATCCAAGACAACAGATACACAGCTGTCCTGAATGCAAGAGAAATGGGGTTTGAATTTTCCAGAGGAAGATACTTCACCTTGGCTTCTGCCCCCCAGGAGATGTTTCAACAGCACTCTGAAGGAAATGGGCACCATTTCTCCTTTTTTAAAGGATAGTTGCCTTTGATGTCTTGCACAGACTCTGGAGCTCGTGCAGATGGGACATAGGGAGACGCCACAGTCTTCAAACACACGTGCAAGGGAACATTTCCACACACGCCCAGAGCAAGCAGACCTGAACACACAGCTGTGCTGTACCCCTGCAAGAAGCCTTAAGAATACACCAGCACACACACTTGCTATGCAGAGGCAGAAAAAGGACTCAGAGCATAGGCCTGCACGGTAAAGTGTAGGTGCTACCTTTCTTTAGCCCTGAATCTGTCACATGCAACTGGAAAAAACAATTTCAAACAAACCCTAAGAAGTTTAATGTTTCCTGGTTCCACTGCCATGCTCCACATAACATATTGCACCATACAGGCTCTACACAACATTGTAGAAAGCCCTAGTTTAACTAGGAATGAAGGAGACATCAAAGAAATGCATTTGGTATAAACCAGGAAGCTGGGAGTCATCAGTGAATTCATTTAGAGTTATTCAAGTAATTTCAAACAAATAGAAAAATAATTTCTAAGTAGATAGTAAAAGAGGTTTTGACTGTTTGATTCCAGGACTGTTCACTGAAATCATCAGCTAAAGAAGGTGAAGCAAGCGAAGTAAGGCAGAAATTCTGAAGAAATAGCACCAAAAAAACCCAACCCAATCATAACAAACAAAAGGAAATGGAATTTAGAGATAAATGAACATTTCAAAACAAGAAATATCTCCAAGTCAATGACAGCATAATGGGGTAGTTCGGGACAAGATAGAAGGAGCTTTGTAGAGGGAAAATAAAGTTAGCTTTGAATAATGCCTTTGATGAGCAAAGATAAATACCTGCTAACATCATTTAGTCTGGACAGACTGAAAAAGTTATGGGAACATAAAACAAGTGTTTCATATAAATAGGAGATCAGGTCTTCTGATGTACAGCAACCTTTTCTGTCATTTAATCAAATTGTCTTGTTCTTTATGGCAGTCTTCCACTGAGATACATACATGCTTCAATCTTCAAAATCCTTTGTAAGAAAACACAGACTTTCAGGCTAAAAGCTAAGAAACGCATATAGATCCCAGAACCTATTATGGACAGATTCTTTATGTCTATAGCTTACCTGCTTACTAAGAGTGAAGTGGAATATTCTCATATAATTTTGCATGTATTTTTATTTCATATATTATTGCAGTGCATATATTGCACCAAAAATGGACATAAATTGCAACATCAATTTTAAAGCTTCAGACATTAGGACAGCCCTACTGAGTAAACACTCTGACCTTACTTTACTCTGAATCCATCATTTATCCTGTTTTACCCAAAGTATTTTTTAAATTTCTTAATGCATTTGAAGGTTGATTTTTATTTCCCAGGCAAGCAGATAATTTTAGAATTGACAGAATAGAAACATTTTCTGCACTGTCACACACAGTCTTTGAAGGAGATGATCATCACCCTTGAGTTACCAGAACTAAAAGCTATTTATCCTTCAGGTGCTTGAGGGTTCTAAAAGGAGTAGCTTAAAGGTTTTGATTTAGCTGAGCTGGGAAAAAACTTAATCTTTTGAAACAAAAAAGATTAAGTAAAGCCTAAGGAGTGCTTGGATGTAACACTAGGGTGTATATAGTCATTTTTGCATAGAAACTGAGATGCTGAATACCACAGCCCTGCTGACTTCAATGAGATCTGCCCTTCATTTTTTCTAACCAGCTGTGGGTTCTCCTGGCAGAGATAGATTTACAGACTCGTGCACAAACATTTCGGGTTAAGGGATAGTTGTCTGGAAAAAAAAGGAGCAGAATTATCAAAATCATGGGTTGTCTTCTGTGTTTTTATCAGAGACTTCAAAAAAAAGAAGAAAACTGTAGAAGTGCACAAGCCTGAGCCCACAGGCATTACTAGTGGGAGATGGGCTGTTCCTTTAGCACCCATGGTTAAGTACATTCCTGGTCATTTATTGGAGGCCACTGAACACATGTTCATGTCTTCATCATCACATGGCCTGTACTTCTCTTGTAACAACTGATACTCATAGGGCTGACAGAAATGCTTGAGAGGAAAGTCTGGCCAAATAAATGAAAGAGAAAATACTGTAGCTGGCCATCCTGCCCTCCCCTCCCCTTTCAGGCATGGTTAAAGATGGTTCTTCAAGAGAAATAAAGACAGAGCAGAAACAATGGACAAAGCAAAAAACACTACAGACTAGGTAAGAAAACAGGTATTTTGGATAGATAAAGAATGTTTTCGAAATAGATGTTCAAAATGAAAGTATATGTGCAAGAAGCAGTTGTGATCAGTTAAACAGAAGGAACAAGATGCCCAGTGACTGACAAAATCCCTGTGCAAAGAAAAGCAAAGGGAAATTAATGCAAAGTATATTGGTAATAAAAACAGGAATATATTTCAATCCTGAGATCTGGCGACTTTCGCTCAGAGCCTCTGCTCAAAAAATGTAAGTTATTTTTTCTTGTGTGGCAGTCAAGAAGGTAATTGCATAATAAGGTCAGAAAATGCACTGATCCCAGAGCACATAATGTGATCTGAATTTGAAACAGTGACTGCTTAAGCAAAGGACACAAACAGAGAAATAACCCAGGATGTGTACAATGGTCGGCTCCTGCAAACTTGTCATATTTTCAAGATGTAGAATTTAATCTTCAGTTAATTACTTATCAGGAATGCTGCACTCTGGGGGCAAGGGTGCTTATTTTTAAGCACACATTTCAAAGTTTACCCAACCCCCCCATATAATTGTGAATGAATTGGGAAATGGTTTTTCTGTACAAAATATCTGATCTGCACAGTTTTGAATAAGTACACACTGATCAATAGGACAGCTGCTGCTGTATTTTTGGCTTTGCTCATCTAAGCCTGCTGAGTTACTGGTATGCTTTCAGCAGAGCATTTTATTCAGGGATAGTAACAAGGCCTATTTTTGTGGTAATATAAAATAAACTTTAATATTGCTCTCGGTGATTTTAATATGAAGTAGAATCCGAGCTAAAACAATTCAGTTTCCATAAAGGAATTTAAATTTCTGAAACCACCCTCATCTCAGGGAAACACCTCCTGGTTTCCATCTGAAAGAGGCCTTATATTTATAGCCATTATATGTCTGTGAGAAAGGGAACCAAAACCAAACACCCTTTTCAAATAAAAGGCAAATGCATTTCCACAATGAAGTAAAATGAGCCTAAAATCCCAATGATCCTTTTTGATCCTCCTTAGCTGATGAGGAAGAAGACACTGGTGGGAGTTAGACCATAGGCGAGGAGCAGCTGAAATTTTTATTTAGAGGAGTCAGACTTTATAACAACATAGAAATGTCTGAGCTTGCACAGGTGGGGTGCTCTTCCTGCCTGATCTCCAAAGTTTCAGGAGTCATAAGGGAATCTGTTGCTTGAATCTTAAGGGACTGCAAGTACTTATTCACAGGTTATCTCCTCAGAGACAGGAGGTAAAGCACATCACAAAAATATGTTTTGCATAGAATTTATGAAAACCTATTCCTTCCAATGAAGAATAAATAGTGAAACAGAATCTAAACACTCCTCTGACTGTTCTGCCTTTCTCTTTTCTGCTCACTCTGAAGACACTTCACCAGGTAAAATTTAATTACAGCCTGTGCATCAGATCTACTGTTCTCCTCCTGCTGTTACAGATGATGGGTTTACTAAAGGAGGGGGCTCTTTTATAACCTTGTCAATGACTGCCTAATCAGCTTCATCTGATGACCAAGGCCTTCTCATCAAGTGATAGATTGCTGAACTTCTGGCAGTCAGGCCTCAACTGACTACCTTGCCCTGGGTAACAGCTATCATCATTGAAGGGTGTTCTGCTTATTTATTAAAGCTGGATGACCTACAGTGCCATCCTATCTATTCTGTCAGCATTTTAATGTCAGTGAGTACTTGGAGTGCTGGACACTTGTAAGTTATTTGCTGTACATCCACCCAAGGATGAAACTTGCTTACTGAATTCTATCGATCTCACTTTTTAGGCAGACCTGCCAAGAAAAAATAGTTAACACCAGTGCTGTTTCTGGTTCTGGGAGACCTAAGACCCCAACTCGCGTAGGTGAGAATTGCTGCACAGACATGAAGGCTTGGTTAGTCCATCTCAGTCTGCCACTGAACAGTTTTTCCAGAATTTGAGGGAGGAGATGAAGCCTATCTCATTCTACAGAGTGGACCTTCAACTGTACCCACAATTACATTCTGTAATGCCTGTGAAATTCACTAGTGGGAATATTACTCTGTAGATAAGCAATATCAAATAGCAGGAACCTTACATTTATGATCTACTTCTTGATTTGTGGGTTGGTCTTGTGGGATTTTTTTGGCCAAAACCACAAATAAAATAAATAGAAATTTAAAAGAAGCACCAATAAGTTTTCTCTTTAAAACAATAGTTAAGGACATTAACAGACTCTGATGCCAATGTTGGAAAGAAATAGAAGAGAATCTCGAAGTTTCTCAGAATGTATTTCATTCTGTATATCTCGCAGCAGAAGTTAAGAATTGCCTCGGGTTTGCCTTGGTTACGCCAGTAAGAGCATACTCCTATCCTGCTGAGTGCAAGTGAACACTTTGTGCTTCAAGTGACTTGCCTTCAACTCTTCTTGTAGCCAAAAGCAACACACAAAGCAAGTTTTCCTCCTCCTGCAGATGAGGAGCAAACTGACAGCAATGAGCAGAATGAGCTTGTCCCCCTTGCCCCTACCATGCTAGCCTTGAAAAACACATTTCACTGAGTCTGGCACCACAGTGTTTTTAAGGGACGGTAGAAAAGAATAACTTCCATATGCACCCAAGGGCAACACACACACACCCCTGAGCCCATTGTCATGCCAGCCCAAGAACCTTTGTTCACCCCCCAGGACATGCTTGTATATCCTTCCATCAGCAAGGTTTCCAAGCAAAAGTTCCTTATTCCCTCTTCTTATTCTGTCCTGAAATTCACCCCATGAGTTTATTGTGCAAAAGGATGTTTAGTCCATAGTTTTGTTTTCATGGGCACTGGAGGTTTTGCTGTTCAGCTCACAAACCTGAGCAATTTTCCATCCTTAATTTTCTATGAAATGCAGCTGAACTATCAGTTCTGAATCCTCCATAAAGGGAATGCATGATAATGGAGTTATAAAAATAATCTTGCTACCAAGTACAATGCACATCTTTGCATCAAAATCATACTTAAGTGAAGGATTTATTTTGGCGTGAAGGAAGAGGATAGTGGTGGCTAACAGGACATGAATGTGTGCAGAATTTAAAAGGTAACAGTTTACTTAATCTACTTAACTGGGAATTAAAATTAACTATTGAAGTCTCGCAGCTGTAGGGAACTCACACACACACAAAAAGCTGAAAAGACAAAATCTTAGGTAAATGAAGCTAAAGAAAACAAAAGACATTTATATTTGAGCGAATGAAATTCAGTTGATGTTAATGGCTACATAAATAGAAATCACAAAACTGTCAGTTAAATGAAAGGCAGAAACATTTGACATAAATACTAGAAGACAAAGACAGTAATTTAATAATAACTCAGTAGGATACAAAAGCAATGATGACTAAGACAGTGCATGATACCCTGTATAAGCAGCTTTGAAGTGGCAGTCAGTGAGATTTCTGAGACAGGACCAGAGACCTTCAGAAGGTTTTCAAGCCTTCTGGAGAATCCAGAGCACTGGAGCTATGTGACAATTGTGGCATCTATTTTAGAAGCTAGCTAGGCTAAGGTGGCTCAATTTTATGTCTTTCAGACTAATATCAGACGATTCTGACCAAAATACATGGAATGGCTGAAACCAGACTAGCTAAATATGCTGAAGGAAAGTTACTGTTACAGATTTGCAGCAGCTTATGGGGGGAAAAAAGAAAGTTATGGTCAAATTTGACTAAAGTTTGTTGACAAAGAGAATAATGTTGGTACTGTACTGTCCTGTAGATAACTCATCAGCCTGACACCTACAAAAAGGAATCCTCAAGTGAAAAGGCATCTAATTCAGGGATAAAGTCCCTATGCCGTACTGCTAGGACAAGCATTGCTACTGCAAAATTATTATCTGGGTAAAGGATGGGGAAGGCACCATTGTATTCAGCTGCATGTGAGAATGAGCATGAACTGCCTCTTCCTCCAATTGCTTGGTCAATAGCCACACTTGCCTCAAGCTTGTAACCCAAATCCTAGAGACCCAGTGCTGTCTTCAGCAGCATTTGGCCTACACCTTAATCCTTTCCCAAAAGCTTAATGATGTCTTTAGGTGTGTAAACTGGGAGATGTTCAGCAAAAACACCAAAATATTGTCATCTCTGCCTGCTGCCAATCTACCATGTCCATTTGAACAAGGATATTAACAGGAAGGATGAAGGTGGAGGCAAGAAGGGAGTCATGAAATAGATTCTAAAACATACCTTACAACAAGACTAAGAAACCTTGAAACATTTTATTACCGTGTAAATTACTTCATCTATGCTTAAGTACCTCATAAGGACAGAAATTTGACAGAGAGCTCTTCATTCTGCTTGATACGGTTTGAGATGAAGTTAGACCACTGGAGGCTGAAAGAGATGTAAAAATAACTGTAATAGGCCCCTGAAATAACCTGCCAAGACTTTTATGGGAACTTCTACTATAACATTTTAAATTAAGATATTTTTCTCTTTTTTTTCCCCATAAAATTATTAAACCAGGAACTCATTCAGGAAAAACATCAGTTTATATTATGAGATTATCAAGGTTGTCAGACCTTTTGGTTTTAGAAGTCTTTCAGATGAATTTGTGCAAAATCTTACACTTACAACTTCCACATGAAAGTTGTTTTAAATGTGTTTTGAGGTTTTCTGTCCCTTTACATATTTTTCAGACTTTTATCAAGGGTTTTTCCTGGACTCTCTGATTCTATTTCACTGACTCTGCTTGGACAACTTTTTTTATTTTTCTCTTACTAAGGAATCTGCTCTTGAATTTCTTCACGTCTTTCTTTTCTTCAATTTTAGTTTTCCCTCTCCACTTCTTATTTTGAAGTCCTTCCAATCTCTCCTTTGTCTGCCTTTCTCATTTTCAACTTTTCTCTTCCATCTCTTTTTTGTCTTGTTTATTTTTCCAATTAAATTATTTAATGTGATTGCACATGGAATAAGTATTTCAGGGAACATAAGTATAAGTTACTAACCACTCTCAAATAATATACAAAATGTATCCAATAGTCTAAGCAGAAGAGGTAAAAAGCACGGGCCACAGTAACAACATCAAAGCACACTGAGTCGATTTATGACCATGCTGAATTGCAGCATCTTAGGTAATTGCTTTTGATTCTGACTTTAATAGCCTCACTCATGGTGAATTTCATAAAATATAAAGGCAGAAATGTTGAAACCACTTTAGAGAGTCAGCAGAATGTATACATATACCTTTATCCATAAAGAGCAAATCACAGCCAGGGGCAATCTTACTGTTCTAGAAATTCTGACAGGTGTGTCTGAAAGGCATTATCTTCTTAAGGACTCTTATCATCCTTTCTGAGTTAAGTTGATACATTCAATTACATTCCTGGTGTGAAGCCCCAGAGGCTTGCAATTATTTATTCTCCCACAGATCCAGCAGGGTTTCAAGTCCTTCTGTTCATTCCCTTCAGGACCTTACAGTCCAACTTGGTGGAACTAACTTTTCTCTAGTCACTGGAACTAATCACTGGAGCAAAATACTACAATTTAGCTTCCAGGCAGAAAATAATTTTGTTTCATATCTGACTGAGAACTTTACACACAAGTCTGGCACGCTCTACTTCATTCATCTGACCCCCCATATCCTTCAGCGCATTCACTGAATAATCTCACATTTCCCTGTGAATATATGGAATCTGGGTTAAACAATCAAGCATGAAAAAGTTCTCATCACAGGCAAGTTTGTCCTGAACACACCCAACACACCTTTTTTCACCTAGTCACATATTCTTCATGTTTATGCCATGTTTTTTCTGTGAAAAAATCCATCCACCAAGGCTGAGGTGTAAGCAGGGTTCACCTTTTCTTAAAGGCAATAGATATTCTTGCTAGATGTTAACTTCACATTTCAGACATTGCTGTTCTATCAAAGGCAATCTATTAAATTTATTTGTAATGATATATGCACAATACTGCTCGTGGGGAGCCAGAATTTGGCTTTGAATAGCTGAGAAGGATATGTTCAAAAGTTAAATAACAGTCTGCAAGTGAGACTTAAGGCATTCTTTCTTTACATTGCAGTATTCAGTTCAAAAGTACAACAGTACCTCCAGGATACTGAGGAATTGTATGAGAATTTGAAAACAATAAAAAAATCATAATAAACAAATAAATTAAAATATAATAATTATATTGTTCCAGGAAAATGTTGTAGATACATAATTTTCCCCAGGTGCCTCAGTAGAGTCTTGCTTCTTCTTTCTTTTTCTTAATAAATGTATTCATTTACTTGCATGCTTAGCAGCAGCAGTTTTCTTTAAAAAAAAAAAAAGAGAGAGGTAAGACAAAATAGGCAGAAAATTAAGCAGATAAATGTTTGAAAGACATGATTAAACACCTCAGCAGGGCAGTAAAAAAGTCACAGATCACTGAGTCCCCTGCACGGAGAGTGGCAGGTAAAAGTGGTTTAGGAGCAATAAGAGACAGAAGTTAACTTACTAAGGCAGCAAGGAATCCATAAAAGTTAACAGTGCCCCTGGGTTTGGCAAGAGGAAAACTTCATCTGTATTAGAGGTAGCTGAACCTGACGGGCAGAGGGAGCCAGGGGCTCTCCTCTTGTCTCAGCCCTATGGATGTGGGGCTGTTGCTGTTCCCTCTCTCTGAGTGCAGGCAGAAGAGAGGCTGAGCACCCACTCCTGACAGCTGAACATGTGTGCTCACTCTGCCCACCCATCCAGCCACACAGGTGGACACAGAGAGAAAGCACTGCCTCACACAGCCCTCGGGTGAACAGGAAGAGCACAGGTGGCCCAGGCCTGTTTCTCCTCTCCTGCTCATCAGGACTGGAATCTGTCTCCTAGGGCCATGTGGCACACACAATATATGGGCCACTGCTGCTGCTGGCCTACTCATTCTGTCCAGGAGCAGCCCCCACTGCCCCTGCCATGCTCCAGTTGTTGGCACCCACACCCACGAGCCTGTGAGGTTCAAGTCTCACTCCTGCTGCTGGGCACAGACCTCTCATGTTCACCAGCTTGTGTGGGCTAAGGTTTGCCAGCATTCACACATACATATCTAGAGCAGAGAGCACAGCCACAAAGAAGGCAGTCAGAAATCATATCTAAGTAGAACAGAGAGCAGATTGTGCCCATCAAGTCCAGGGCTCTGTCAGACAAGCTGCCTGACCTTTACTCAGCAACCCCTTCTTACCCTTTTCCTTCTTTTTTTTTCCACTTTCGTTCCTCCTCAGTCCACCTCGCTCCCTCTCTTTCCCCAGTTTTGTCCTTTCCCACCAACTCATCTCAGTGGCTTTCACTCCAGATCAATCTTTCTCCTACCCCTTGGATGGTCTTAGGGAGCAGCTGAGTTATCCGTTTCTGCTGGGTGGATTAGCAATGTTCTTTTGCCTGTCATTGTTTCTCCAGTCTTCCCTGGGTCTTTGGGTTCCACATTAGTCTGTGATTGCTTAACTGAGCAGCCTTCAGCAAAAACAATCATGCCATGAACAATAGAATGACAGAAAGAGTAAATGCCAGCCAAGTTATTTATCTGGGGCCAGTGAAAGGCTCATAAAATAAGCAGTCTTAAATAAAAGAAGCTATCATGAGAGAATTGCCACAAAATGCCAGGTAAGACAGTAAAAGAAGAGATCTGAAAAAAGGAAAAAGTGGACAGCCTAAACTAGAGGCAGAAAGAAGCAGCTTAACATCTCAGGCTAGTTCAGGAATGAGGCATGACATACAGACTCCCAGGTCAAACTGCATCCAGAAGGCCTCTGGCTGCACACTCATCAAAGTACACACTACCCACCTCTCCCTTCTCCCCACAGGAAAATCAACACCCTTTATGGAAGACTCAAATGGATCCGTGCCGAAACTTGTATCCTATCACACATGGGCCCGTGTAGTTGGTGTTTGAGGCCCGAGGTAAGAGCAGGTCACCATGGGCACTTACCATGTGCTGGCCAAGTGGGCTGTATTCGGGATGATCATTCAACCACACGTAGCCTTGAGCCTTCTTCATTCTCAGCCGTGGAGAACAGGACATACACTTTTACTGCAAACAAAATAAAACATCTCTGCCAGCCCTGACATTTGCAGTCATGCAAGTGCTGTTCACAAGAAGATTTGAAATGCATTTGTGTGAGTTTCCATCCAAAAGCAAAGGTACTACTATCTATCACCCCTTGCAGCAGTGTAATCACAGAAATATCTAAGGGAGACAAAGGCACTTGGCCACGTGTGATTTGGGGCAGATCCCCCATGCCCCACACCAAAACCAGCACCTGAGCTGCTGCTCGTTCCAGGGCAATGGAAATCCACCATCCCTGCTGTTAAATTGCTAGACCCTTATATGCTTTTAACTATAGCTAAATTTCAGCTTTAGCTATATAATATTCGCCCACAGGATTCCAGGACCTGCTTGGGTATAAACACTGGCTGAGGCCAACTTCCCAAAGGACATTTTGATGTGATCACCCAGTTTGGGAGATAACAGTTTAGAGAACATGGACAAGGGCCATCCAGCACCACTTGCCTTCACACTGGGAAGAGGCATTTAATGTACTGCTTCAAATCAATACAGGGCTGCTGTGGATGGCCAAAAATCCAGTGTGGGGTACAGGAGCAACACCAAACTGCTATTCTTTAGAATCCAGCTGAGTTACCAGAAATTGCACTATTTCTGCAGGATTCCTGATGAGACAAGGAGCTCATCATAAAGAAATGCTTGGAGAAATTGGGACTAAAGTAGACATTTCACTAAAAGGAGGAAAAAACCCACTGGTTTTCATTATGTTCTCTTCCCAGCATAAAAAGAGGCCAGCAAGAACTGGGATCAAATGTATTCTTCACTAAAGAAGAAAACTTGTGATTTATATTGTCTTTGAGCACCTTTTCAAAGGACATGTAGCCTAAAATAATACTTATTTAGAGAAGGATTTCCACAGCACTGCTTTAGAAACAATCTCCATTATCTTTTTGAACTCATGAACAATATAGTAAACTTCAGAACATGATATATACAGCAAAATGTTTCATCTTTCCCCATAATTTAATTCTTTGGTATTTTAAAGTGCAACTACAGTGGTATTTATGATTATCTCACAAAAGAAATTGAATTTTCACAACACATAATGCCACACAAAATAGCTGCAGAAATCATTCAATTTCCAATGCAAAGATTAAAGATACAATTGAGGAACAAAATGTCTAGTTTTAATTAAAGATCAGAAAGAACAGAACAGGTTCTTTCTTTTTTTATTTCTTTTTAATTTCAGTTTGTTACTTGAAGCGCGAACATTTTAACTTAAAAATAAATTATTTCAGAGATAGAGATTCTGATTTGATTACCATCTCAAAAAAAACCATTCCCATCATTTCAAAAGATTTCCATGCATTGCTAAATGACAAATGTACTGAAACAGAATTTCTGATCTCAAAAGGCCAAAATTTCAACTAATCTGTGTCTCTGTGTCTTCCCATGGGGTGGAAGTAAAGAGGGAAAACAATCTCAGTATATTTTCAGTCACAGAAATCTTTGCAGTTACTTGAAAAGTTCACCAACTTCAGGCCACAAGACAGACTTGGAGAGTTTAGAGCTCCCTTCCCTGTATGAGAGAGCTACTGACCAGAGGCACAAAGAGAACTTTCACAGTATTCCTTGGCCAAGTGATTTCAAGTCACTGTGTTTTCAAAAGTTTAAAACATTTATTTAGAAAACAGAGGCATGAAAACAGAAGGATAGGAGACATTTCTACAGGAGATAGCTAGAAATATGCAGACTTTCTTTTTGCTCTTTTTTTTTTCTTGAGGCCAATTTAAATGAGTTAGAAAATGATTTCTCAAGAGTCAATCATACCTCTCAAATTTTGAAACTTGAAAATTGAAATTCCATCTTCCTAAAGTCTCCTGTAATATGAATGGCTTTATGCCATGGTTAGCTAATGAGAAAGAAAGCATAATGGATATAAAGGTGAATATTTCCCATTCGCAGTCATGCTGCAGATGCTGTAGTCATTAAATTGCTTCTGATGCACATGTTCAGAGACAGCAAAAGTGTCAACAAAACAGACATATGAGTTTCAGTGAGGCCTGTGGAATTGCTGCTCTGGTAGCAGCTACGAATCTTACTTCGTTTTCAGATGTTGCTGTGCATCTAATTGCTCATAGCAAATCTGAGCAGAAGACAGCATTGTCACTGGAAAAACAGCTTCCTAAAATAAATTTGGAAGTGCTTAAAGTCAGTGTGTCAAGTTGTACCCAGAATCTAGCCCAAGAGGCAGAAAAGTGAAAACACTCTTTCTCAAGATGGCTTTTTTTAATGCAGTCAGAACTCCTCAGACAATGCTCCAGCAGTTATGAGAACCATCTTAAAGATCTGGGGTTTTTAGGGATGGTGGAAAGGTGGAGGAAGGTGTTTTGTTATGTTACATTGGACACTGCCTGCCTGAAGTGTTGCAGACCTCTTGGTTGCCTTTCAAAACATGAATCCATGCCCCAGGTAACTCCTAAATTGAATGACGGACAGAAAATACAAAGCAACATTACTTGGCCCTACCAGGTTGGAGCAGTGGAGTGATGCACTAGGTCAGCCAGATCACAGGGCAGATACTTCTTGTACCTTATTGCAGCTGCCAGTACATCCCTAAATGTCCTGAAGCAAAAGGCAAAGACTGCTCAGTAATTAAAATCTGAAGCTTATAGTCTCAGTTCAAACTGCTGTCTCCTACAAAGAGCCTTTTTTGAGATGACTTCAGCATCATTTTCTAATCGCTGGAAAGAACCAATTGTCTGATTCCTGAAGTTCTACCATCATGCTGCATTACGATGGCACATTGAGTGCCTGCTCCACTCAGTCTCTGGCTGGAGCACGCAGCAGGGTGAGGAGGCGTCCTGAGAAGTGCTGGGAAGCAGGAAGAGATGTTCAGGGACCAATTGTGGACTAGTAAAGTCTTCTGGGTATCTAAAGTGTAGCCTGCTGAGCTCTTGGGGCACTTTTATCTGCCTAAAGACAGGCAGTGTGCCCCACCTCACAGTATCACCACAGAGATGTCCCCAGCAAGCACCCTCGAGGGGCCCTAAAAAAACTGAAATGAGGAAAGAACACAGATGGTATGTTTTAAAGCAGTATCACCTGGCTCAACAACAAAATCAAAGTGCTACCAGCATATGAGCAGAAAGCTGAGGGGGAAATTTTCCCAGCAACTTGTTCTTTACACTTTCTTTCAGTAAGAAGGGAACAGAGGCTGGATGTCACTAGAGACAATAAGAGCAGAGGCACTTACAGACAAAGGTACAGTCTAGGGGAAGAATTTGGTCATTGCAGTGACCAAATTCTTCCCTCAAATCCTTTGTTACTTACTTCTTTGCTATAGTGGGAAATAACCAAGAGCAAGAAGGGAGAACATGAGAAAATATCATGTGGAAGTCCTTTTGACAGACTGGCTACTCTAATCAGACAGTGTCCACAGGTTGGAAGTGTGCGGTCAAGGCACAATTTCCAGATCAGACAGCTGTGCCATTTGTCTGCATAACTTTTGTATGCAGATTATTTTGAGCAAAATGAAATGATTAAGATGTTCCAGTCTGCCCTCAGAAAAAAAAAATACACTAGTGCGCACCCATTATATTTGGGATGAATTCAAATGCTTTTTACTGCCTTGTCCCAAAATTAGATTGATATTTAATCACCATTCAAGAGCTTCCTTGGCTATTGTAATGCCACATTTACATTTGGCAGAGCTCTTGCTGACTGCTGTCCAGCCCTTTTCATTTGCATTGAACCTGTCTCAGAGAAGAGTATTACAGATTTAGACACTGGATTCAGCTCTCCTCCACACCTGGTTTTGTTTTCTTGCCTGAAAGGTGAACTCTGAACAGTTGAGGAATTGTGTTAGGATGTAACAGTTCTCATGATAAATGAGCAGCTCAGAGACTTCAGAGTTTCCATGACCATCATGATTCTTCAATTTTATTATTATGCTTTGCACCATTCTCCAGCTGGAAGACTTACAGTGGAAATGGGAATTTCATTGAAAGACGGAAGCAAATCCAGAAGATATTTTGTTGTATTTGCTTTTAACTGGAAGAAAAAAAGGTAATAGGATCTAGTCTTGTTAATTCATCACAAATAGTGTCAACCTCCTGTTCTTCAAATAAAATGGAAAAAAAAAATCTGTTCTAAAAAAAAAAAGTTACTATTTTTAAGAAAGCAGTGAGGACATATGCCATGTAGATTAATTAAATTAGGGGAAATCATTAGATAGCATTAACAAAAATTCTCCTTCTTCCTCAAACAAACCCTTTTGCTGAAGCAAAGGCCAAGTCTTTTTAAAATAAAACTTCAGATCTTAACCAACAAGCATACTGGTGAATTATCACAATGGGCAAACTTCAGCACTAAAATGGTGGCATGTAGGAAATACCACTTCCAGTAAGCTAAATGACACTGTAAAAATAATTTTTGTAAGATTTTAATGTTAATACAAGTCTTTTTTATAACAGAAAAATAGAATATTGGTGAATTATACCTGAATATGAATATTAGAAAATTAATTCTTCTGAGTCATAAGCATCATTCCATTTGCTGCTGTTACTTACTCAGTGTCAGCATAACTTTTGCATGCCTATACTTCGGTGTTGTGTTTTTCAGAGCACTAGCCTAAGGACCACAGAACATTGCAGGGGGAAAAAAACCCTTACATTTTGTACACTTTTATTTATTGCATAAAACCTGTGGACAGAGGGAGGGAGGATGAATATGGAGAATATTTGGCATTCCAGGAGTTACCTGCTTATTGCTGTAATTAAAATCAATATTTTTTTAAATATTTGGAATTATAATGATGTAAGTATAGTTTATAAAACAATAATAATTTTAATTGCACATATGATTAATATTGACTGATATCCATCCAGCACAAGAAAGACATGAACCTGTTAGAGTGGGTCCAGATGAGTGCCACAAAAATGATCAGGGCTAAAATACCTCCCCTAATGAAGAAAAGCTGAGAGAGTTGTGTTTGTTCAGCCTGGAGAAGAGAAGGCTCTGGGAGCACCTTATTGTAACTTACTCATGAAAGGAGCTTAGAAGAAAGATGGAGAGAGCCCTTTTACCAGGGCATGTGGTGACAAGACAAGGGGTAATTATTTTAAACTGAAAGAGGGTAGATTTAAATTAGATCTGTTGCAGCCTGGGTTTTGGTAGTAGAGAGGCTCCAACCTTCTGAAAGCGTGTCTGGCTGAGAGCTGCACGGCGAGGCCACTGCACACACACACACTCACACACACACACACACACACACACACACACACACAC
>VZRR01005318.1:94152-125876 GCA_013398015.1 Oreocharis arfaki
GTGGTGAGGCACTGCAACAGGTTGCCCAGAGAAGTTGTGGATTCTCCATCCCTGGAAGTGTTTCAGGCCAGGCCGGATGGGGCTTTGATGAACCTAGTCTGGTGAAAGGTGTTCCTGCCCACGGGCAGGGGAGTTGGAACTAGATGATGTTTAAGGTCCCTTCTAACCCAAATCGTTCTGGTGGTTATTGAGGCCATAATAGTTATCCTGGGTTATCTACCACCCTACAGAAAACCAGTAAAACACAAATCCTGTTCTGTTCTCCTTCTGGAAATGGTTTCTTGGAATTTATAACTACACAAATATATGCTGCGGTTCATCTTGACCCTTCTCAGCTTTAGAGTTTCAACACTTCCGTGTCAAACACTCAAAATGTCAAAAGCATACAGCCTGTACAAGATTAGTTCAGGTCTCAGGAACTGACTAAAGGACGTAGCTGGGTGAGAGTGGTTGTGTGTGTTACTAAAATGTAATTGGTTTTCCACATCAGCTCTTCAGTGGGTCTGGGTAGAAATAATTGCTGAATATTCAAACATATGCTGTCAAAACAGTATCTTCAATTAATTAGATTCTTCTGGATATAGTTTGAAATATGACACTATGTTCAGCTAACTTGCTTCAGGGACAAAATGCCCTACAAAATCGTGCAAGGGGCATTCTGTCCCTTGCAGTTTGTACAGAATTACTTTGTGAAGAGCTTTTACAGTGAAATTCTTCAATAAGTTTTCTCTGAATATCCTCTTAGAATCAGAGAGTAATCTCTTCAAAATAATCAGACTTACTTGAGATACGGCACCCTTACCTCCCCGTTCTTTTTCTCTAGAACATCACCTAGACAACCTGACAGTGCATTTGCGAGACACTGACATACGCGTCTGTCGAGAGTACCACATTTCAAAATCCTGCCTCATATTACTGTACTTTCTTCTCAAGTCTATCAGCTTTTCCTCCAACTTCTTTTGAAGTGCATTTGAAAGGCACTATACAGTACTTATTTACATAATAATACCATATAATGATACTTGCCTTGTACTACATTTCATGTCTACTACCGCCGTGACCCATGTGCTTTCATTAAGGTGACATACTGGTGGCTGTTAGACATTAAATAGAAGAGTCTTGAAAACATCATGATGAGACACAGTTGATAAATGCTAATTGATCTTCTAATGAAATAATTGTGGGAGATAGGAGAAAACCTTCTGGAAGACTGAAGACTCTTAAGATACATTTTCCAGGAATAATATGAGTTCTTGAGCACTTTATCAGCTTAAGAAGCAATTGCGCAGCTTACTTTATAACAGGTAATTTCAAAGGCAATGATGAGAAAATTCACAGATGCTCTCTACGTGCTGCATAATAAATAGACAAATTGGCAGTGATTAAGTGGCTTCCTTCCATTCCGTAAGTTGTTGGCATTGGGGAGCCAAGTACTTTGCTGGTAACTAAGAAAAGCACTGGCAAAGTTTTATTCCTTGTCACCTTGCTGAAAGAACACCAGCTGCAATTCTACTTTGTAAGATTTGCAAGACACTTAACCACTGTCTAATCTGTACAGTAATCTGTGTTTCTGGGTTGTTTGGGGGTGGTTTTTCCCCTTAAAAAAAGAAAAGGAAAAAACCACAAACAAACAAAAACAAACAAAAAACCAAAACAAACCAAAACAAAAACCTCAACAACAACAAAACAAACAAAAAACAAAAACAACAACTAAACAACAAAATCCCCCCAAAACCCCCAAGTTCTCTTGTTTGGAATGCAGTGAGTGCATGAAACTCTGTAGAATACTCTTGTCAATATCTCCAGCTTCTAGGATTACTGTCACAGATCTGGCCAAACCTGTCAGCACCAGGGCAAAAATGGATCAAAACAGCTTGGTGTAACATTTTACATTCTGCCTGCCACACAGTTAATCATACTTAGAAAACAAAGCCCATGGTGATCCATACTTGGTCTTCAGCGCTAAGATTTCAGAGAATGCTTGGAATAAAACCTGCTGTGAGTGAAGTCACAATGGAGAGGATGGTCAGTAGTGTGGGGAGCTGCTCTCTCCAGCTGTATCTCTGGGAGTGTATGAGCACTTTCCCTGTACAGCTGCCTTAGCCCCAGGAACTTCCAGGGTAGTTTCTTCGCTTCATGCAGTCCTTACTGGAAATGCTTGAGGTGTCTGTAGGGCAAAAATGACGAATGAGAGTGGCTGCATCTTTTCTACTCATGGACACCTGAATGACTTTTAATTTGGCCAAGTTATTGCTTTGTGTAAAACTACCAGAGAGGAAAGTAATAACTGATTTATTGTTAACTGCCATACAGCTCTAGCTAAAACTCTGGCCTGCAGCAGTTTTTCAGCTACTTAACGTTCTTTCATCATTGTTAAATGAGCTTCTGTTATTAACAAACTGACTTCTCTATGAAGAAAACAGAAAAGGCTACTTCTTTACTGATAACATATTTTTCTCTTGAGTTTTCTAAAGTTCAGATTGATGCTTCGCAATGCAAAAACTCTTTATGGGTACTGTATTGATCATAGCAATATTTATGTTGATAAAGAAACAAGACAGACCAAATTATAATGAACAATAAATCAGTTTGCAACAAAGGACAATATTTCTATAAGCAGCTTAGGGTTTGAGAATCTGTATTTCAAAGTAAGTATGATCTAGGAGGCACACATCTTAAATTTCTTCACAGTCATTTTCCTTTTACTTATCTTAGTTATTGTGCTTAAAGTTGTTGTCCAGTTGTCCATCAGCTTTCCTCAGAAAATGTATTGTATACTAACATGTCTTTTGTGTTCCCCTTGCTCATTTGCTTTACCAGCTGAACATTGTCACGGTCAAAAATGGATTTCTCATTTTGCTCAAGTTCTGTTCTGAGTTTTTCAAGTTGCAGACTCCAGCCATGAGCTGCCACAGTGTGTCTTTGTAGGCCATAGTATGCAATATTTTAGAAACTCATGTCTTCTTTTATTAAAATATTCACACACCCTAAAGGAAAGACAGTTCACTGCCTTTAGCAGACTGAGAACTCTCCACTGTCAGAGGAACTTCCCCTGGATCCCAGAAATACATGGCTTTTTTTCTCCTGCCTTCCCTCTAGATTTTCCAAGTTCTTTTATAGTGATGATAGTAGGGTTATACTCATTATTCCAGGCCCAGCATAAAAATCACCTCACTGCTTACCTATTTAGACACTCAAGGTTCATATTAACATTTTTAGTACAGGCTGCACTGACCACTTATATAAAGTTGCCTGTATTTCCAAGGTCTAAGTAATTTTCAGAGGCAGGATCTTCTATGTCTGAGTCATTAAAATGAGATTATGATCTGTTTTTTTTAAGGGATCCCTCTAGATGAAGGTGGGGTACTAAGGTAAATTCTGAGATGTTAAAGAGGGCCTTGAATTAAGATTACGCTGGGATGCAACATCATATGTCTCACAACATAACTTAACCTAGAAAAGTTTATAGCAACAGTTTTTCTCAGTTCCTCTTAACTTTTTCTGCATCCCTTTTGTCCCTACATACATAATATATATAATTTGAGTCAGCATGTCCATTTACAATTGACAATTAAAATACCTGTTCTGTACTGCTTTTTAATAAAGTGCCATTTCAATCCTTCTGATTAGTCACATTTTTTTCATTCCTTTTTTTTGTTTACTCTGAAAGGCCTTTCATCTGATTTCATGTTCAAGAACTGCTGAAAGGAAAGTTTTAAAGGTGATTTCAGTATGCTGAACAGCAGAGAGATGTTGCAGATAAAGACATAATAAACGGTGGAGCAGAGGGGCAAGTGTTTGCATATGTCTGTAAACTGGACAAATGAACTGCTGTTGAGTTTGCCTGTGTCTATATGGCTTAAGTTGATTTTTGTTAAGTCTACAGATAAATATTTCCTAGCAAAATCAGTGACTTCCCAATTAATAACTATGAAGGAAAGCTTACAGAGTATTAAAGGAAGCTCTAAGATGTTTACATGTTAGGTTTGTCTTTGAATAAGCCAAAGAATGAAAACAAATTTTATTACTCTAACTAATAACAACAAGCACAGCTTAAAAAATGAATATCAAGAATCAAAATAGGTTATTTGAGAATGATCTACTGAGAAAAATTTGCAAAATATTCTTTTAATAGTCTGCAGAAAGGGTATTGAATTTGGGGAATAATTCACCTAACTAAACTTCTGAAAATGCTTTGGCCCTTCCGATCCATCAAAATAAGCATTAATTGAATTAAGCAGGTTAGCTTGAGAGGTATGATTTTAGTTCTGTGGTTCTACTTTTTGTTTGCATTAGTGGTTCAATCAAGCTTTATATCTAGAGAACAGCTGAGATAGTCCTACATTTACAGACTGCTTCTTGGCCCAACAGATCCGTAAATTATTTCCATCCTAAGTTCTACACCTGTCCTGTGAGCACAGTTTCCAGTGAAGTCTATGAACAAAAGAGCCAAGGAATCAGACTCCAAACAGTCCCAAACTCTCTTCATCAAGCAGAGAAAGACTGAAAGCACAACCCATCTGGCCATAAAACTTAATGCTGTTATACAATGCATAAACCATGCAAGTAGAAGCACAAAACTTCAGCCATGCAGCCGAGAACCCTTTATTTTGAAATTTGGAGAAGACACTGGAAACAGCATTCTGTCTTTCCTGAAAAAAAATACTACTGCTTCTGTAACTGCAAGGGGTCATGGCCTTCCTTTTAACAGCTGTGGTTTAGAGCACAAAACTCCTCTCTAACAAGCAAATCCACTTGGTACGGTTAGAGATTCATACAGTGCTATCGCCTACTTTTGTACAGCCTTGCTGTTCTATCCCAGTAGCTGGGAAGCAGGGGTGGAAGCTCACCACTCCCTTTTGCTGAGCACTACATGGTGGAGTGTTTAATGGTGTTTGCAGAAAGCTTTCATCAGCAGAAGTGCAATGTATGCTTATCGTATTCTGCAAATTTCGTCTTATAATCCGCAGCAAACTGTCTACCTCAGAGTCACGTAAACCCAATGAGGAAAACTTTGAAATCATAGAGGATGAAAGCTGAATAAAACCAGGATTTCCACACTTTGGAAAGACTTTTTCACTCATCTAATAGGCTCTCTAGAGAGAGACTAGCTGTTGGAGACTTATTTTCTTTAAAGAAAATGATTGATTTGCTGAGAGACATTTGAGAAAAATCTCAAAGAAAATGTTAGTCTGAGCCCTAATGTGTTCTTCCAAAGTAAGATAGTCTATCAGCACTTGGAATTTTTGCTAAATTTTACTATTATGCTCCTAGGTATGTTCATTTTTTAAGACAAGACAACTTAAAATTCCAGAAACTGAGTGCTTGTAGAAAGTTCATCTCAAAGTAGATAGAGCAATTATAGCCACTTGTGATTCAGAGCCCCTCTGCTCCTCCTTTCGGGGCACTCATGCATAAGTGATGATGTAGAATTGCTCCTAATAATTATTTCCTAACCCAAGTGATATATTTAGATTTTCATGTTAATTAAATTCATATAACAAACCTTACTGATTCTAGCAAAGCTGAAGACTTGAAGAAAAAACATTTCACAAAATATGAGAGTTCATTCGTTTTTCCAGTAATGTAAACTGTGATTAACTCGTACGTGCAATTTCCTTCTGCCTGTAGCGATCCCTGTGCTACGTGCTGCACAAAGACTCCTGGAAACTGGGCTTATACATGCAAACTGCATCAGGATGCTCTTTATATCTGATGCCTGGTAATTCCACTTCTCCTCCACCAGCTCTAAGCACAGACTTACTGTAGGACAGGTTAAATTCATTAAATCATTAGGATTTCTCCTTTCATCGTGCCAAAGAAATCCATGCCATACGCATGGACAAGTCAAAAGTCTAACAAAAAATCCATGGTAGTTTAAGAACCTCCACTTTCAGGACATAAGAGATTTCATAACATTTATCTAAGAGCTTTAATAGAGCCCTGAGGTATCCCCTTTGCTGTCTTCCACCTCAAATTACTTGGTACAGATAATAGAAATACATTTGTTCTGTGAGGTGTTCGGCATACTGTTACTTCCTTCTCCTACTATACCACATAAAAACAATCCCTTCTGTCTAAACTTTTAATTTCATTCATTCCCTTAAACTGTAACTAGCTGTATTTTTGAAAATGGGAATGAAAGTTAGACAAGGAAGAAAAATACAAGTGGAAAAATTCCATAGCAACTGCAGCTAGGTATCCTGCACCTTCCCCAGCTGCACCTTCACCCAGAGGGACGGGAACCCATGCAGCTTGATCCACTCAGGTGAGTGTGATGTGTGAATAAGCTCCAAGCAATGGGGTCCACGGGCTCTATTTGTGCCATGCAAATTCGGGTGCACTTGCTGGCAAGACTGTAAGGGAAGTACTTCCTTACCAGGAGGTTTTATATGAGATATTGCTCATGTGCCAGAGATCACATCCTCGAGAGATGGTACCACAACTTGCATGGGGTGCCAGTGGTGTCAAGTCCTGGCAATGCTAGAAGGGCTCCAGACAGCTGAAAATACAAGTACCATAACCTAGGTAAGTAATAGCTTTTGAGAAATAAAAGTCAACTGGGTATAACTACACTGCCAACATATGAGAATTAAAGTTTACTGTAGAGCATAGTCAGTGTGTACCCCTGCTTATCTTGCCCTCCTTATTCTGAAAATCATATTGGGTCTATTACAAATTCAAGCTTTCTTTCTCAAATTTCCAGTCTCAAAAAGTTGGGTAGGCTAATAAACAAATGTATTTCTCCAAGACGAAAAAGGAAAGGGTTCAGATTAGTTTTGAATATTCAACCAAGAAAGTGTTAGTTCCATTATGCAGAGCACCAAATAAAGGTAAAACTAATTTCCAAAAATTTTTAAATATTAGAAATGTGACAAAGTTTGTGAAAAGAAATAACCCCCTTTTTTTACCAGCTGTTATTGTTGAAAAAGAAAAAAGTTGTTGAATGCAGAAGCTCTATTTCAGAAATGATCGAGAAACCGAGAGCTTTAAATATAAACACAAGAACAATGATTTTACATAATTTTTATTTAACATGATAATTTTAAATATGTACAGTCTTGCACAAAACATGGTTTATATCTTAAGGGTAGAAGAGGGTGCTGAGAAGGGAGAGGTGATAAAGCCACCAGTTCTAATGGAAATACAGGAACAGACACTCATTATCTTGTTCACCTGTAATGACAGCCTTTCCTTGCATTTCTTGTTTTAATCTCTTTGCTTCACAATGAGAGAGAGTTCAGTGAGTTTTCTGGCTGACGGGCAAAAGATAATAGTATGTGTTTTCTGGTTTATTTTCTCTTTTGCAGCTAATTGGATTTTAATTCCACTCAGAAATTATTTTTAAAAAAATAAATAAATTCAGAACATACTTTTTCTTTCAACTTCTGTGTGGCTAATACAGGTTTTAAAACATCATACTGCTTTGCATAACATGTCATTATTTCTCCTCCAGATTGAAACACTGTTTTTCAAACACTTTTGTTCAAAAGGTCTGCTTATGCAAAAGCTGTGGAAACAAATCTCACTGACACAAATACTCTTCAAGGCACAAGAGGAATTATTACTGTTTTGTTTCGGAGGCACAATATCCACCCACAGCTGTGGAGGCCAATATTGCTTTGACTTCAGGCCCTGACATTGCATAATAAAGGAGTTTAATAATATTTTTATTACATACAGCTACCTAAAGAGGTTTAACCAAACAAAATTTAAAGCAGAAGCAGCAATTTAAATGGAACGTAAATTTAAATTTAATTCAAATTCCTAAACCAGCTTCCATTAAAAATAAGAACTTCACTTAATTTCTGTGCAGATGAGATTAAAAGCATTTGGTTTTCTCCGGAAATGACCAAATTCAGATCTCTTACAAGTGCTCTCAGGCACACATAAGGTCCTGTGGTAAACAAGGGTCTGAAATTACCACACGACTGCTAGAGCTCACCCACTCATGTGGCGCTCTGGCATGGGGCAGCTGTGTGTTAGCTCTGCCCTCAGCCACAGCTGCTCAGCAAAAGCTGCGAGCACAAACACCAGCAGTTACTCACCACAGCCGATAACACTGGGCACTGGCAGCCTGAGCTGCTTCTTTAAACATCTTCCCATACACTTGCTGTTCCTCTGTGGAATGCAGGCCTTAACCACCCGCTGATAACATGAGCTGAAACTGTAATGGCTTTCACTATCAAATAAAGGAAAAGCCACAAAATACCCCCGAAACAATTTGTCCTACACACCTGAGTCCTGGACACTTTTCCCAGTAATACAAAACTGGGTAGCCTTGTGCATCTGTATTTCATCAGTAATCAGCATGACAATAGAATTTTATCCTCCCACATGCCTTTCACACCCTTTTGGAATAACGTGTATTAACATGACGACTCCTGCAGCTATAAAATGGGCTCTCACAAGTAAGGGGATGTCAGGGTTCTGTCAGCACTTCTCAGACCATGCAGAGAGAAAGAAAGACTGTGGTCAACCAAGAGTCCTTGCTGGTGCCTTCTGAACAATTTACCTTGCACTGAAATGGGCTAGAGGTGGGTGTGTAAGAAAATGCACAGCCAAAATACACCTTGGGCATGATGGAGGGCAGTGGCACTAGCTGAGCTCAAGATTCTATCTAGGAATCTAATCCATATGCTTTCATTCCCATACACAAATTTAGTCAAGGGAAAACGATGTATTTTCAGATTTCAAAAAGCAGGCAAGTTAACAAGGCTGACAGCTACACAGGAAAGTGTCCCAAGTGTCAGAGATGATATTCTGCACTTACAAAAGGTCAGAGACACAACCAACAGGATAAGCAGCACAGAAAACACTCATCGGGGAAGATCTGACAAGTGACATAGCTATCAACAAACAAACAGAAGGTCTGCTTGCCAGCTCAGTACAATATTTCCATAAAGTAAGGAAATTTTTACAAAACAGAGAGACAGGTGACACAGTCCTCTATTACTTTTTCTGTGGTATATTCCAACTTCTCTTAGACATTGAAAACAGTGAATTCGTGGGGGTCACCTCTTCCAGAAGTTCTCAGAGCAGGCTTTTAATTCATACTCTAAGACAGCTGGAAGGTCTTTCTAATTATTATTCGAACACAATGGAGCACCAACTATATTAATTCACAGGAATTTTCTCTCCATATTTTAATCTGTCTCATGCATGTCAAAATAACATGAGTGATTCATGCACTATTTATCTGGTGCCCAGTAGTATTCCTGTCAAGGAATGCAAACTTGGATTTAAAAGGTGTCTAAATTTATCTGACAAAGTAGGAAATTATTTGGATTACTCATTAGCATCAAAGAGCCTTCCACGTCGTGCCCACAAAACATGACCCTCTAGGTCATAATTACCTCCTCCTAACTCGTTATTTGTGTGTACATGGTGTGCAGGACAAAATACACAACAGAAAGTGTGTGATCAAATCAGGCACTTCATTATCATGTTTTCCACTCATCTGTCCAATTATGATTCATTTTACCAGGTGAAGTAAACGGTTCAGCACTGAAATGCATACTGATCTCTGCTCCCTATTTATTATCTTCTAGACACAGTGAGTGGATCAAGTATTTCCCAATTTAAGGTCCCCCTGATGCAGATCTTTGATTTAGAACAGGTCTTATTTTAATTCAGTTTCTGTATTTTTAACAAGTAATGTGCATGGGCAAGAGGTTGCTGGAAGAAGATTTAATGCTCCACAAAGCTTTTTAATCCTTTTTAACGCTTCACAGAGCTTTAAAATTGTCATTTTCTCAAAAGCAACATGAATGTGGAATAGGCTTTCCCTCAGTCAAAATACTCATGGATAGAAAGTATAGGAAGTAGTTTCAGTTTCATCATATGAACACTGCTTTATTAATTAGGAAAATGATTCTCAAAGATTTTCACTGACAAAGCCCACTTTAAGTATAACAAACACCACTGTTCATTAACTAAAAGGTTAATAACTTTTTTCCTGCTTTTGTGTTGCTTATTTTTACTAACCTGTTTATAAATATTGGTCAATTCTTCACCAGCAGATAAGAACAGATAGGCAATCTGGGGGTTTTTTTCTCCCTGTTTCCATCTTTTCTTTTTGCTTGCTCTTGCAATAAACTCAAGATCATGTATTAATGACAATACCAACTGCTCACTGAGTTCATAAAGAGCATATTGTGACACTTAAGATTTCCTGAATCAATGCTTCTGTTTTCTATTCCCAAGAAAAAGTACAAATGCACAAGTTTTGGAATATCCCCAGCACCAAAGCAAAGAGTGCTCAGTAGGAACAGTCCACAAAAATTATTTATATGGGAGAGAAGCCCCTGTTCGTTGCTGTATGAGCTGATGACAGCTGAGGTCAATACAGTTTTTGCTGATAGGGCTGACACTTCCACGGCCAGTGACCTCTTAAGAAAATCTTCTCCCACATACCCATCCCACTGGGGCCTTTCTGATCTGTTGGAACACCCTCCAGCTGCACCCAGCAGGCCCATGTCACTGATGAAGGAGATGAGCATCCTAGATCCAGCACCAGAAGGGCTTGACCCAGCTGCTAGAACCAGCAAACACAGAATAGAAACTGAAAAAAAACCAAAGTGTGAACAGGATTTTTCAACTAGTTTTGTTTGTTCTTTGTACTGACATCCTGGTTATACCTAAATAAATCAGAAAAATTACTGTTAGAGGAAAAACATCACCAGGAAGAAGGAGCTGGAAAAGACCAGTATACATGGCAAAGCAGTCTAACTCTCCAGGCTCATCTCAGAAACTCTTAGACATTCTTACCCCAGTGAACCCTGGCACCGACTACAATAGGGTTGGTTTTGGACAAGAACCCATCACAAAGGACAGGGTTCCAGTGTTTGACTTTCACTTGTGGTACAGCTCTTCGTGTGGTCTAAGTGCCTCACTACCGCACAGACTTTCACACTGGAATAAAGGACTGAGGTGAAATAAGAAAGCAATTAAGAAAAGACAGTAAGAAATTAGCTGCAACCTGCAGGTGCTACTAGTAAATTGAGCTTATTTCCATTTCTACTACCTATCTGATAAGGCTAGATGAATTAACCTACAGAAGATTACCTTTATTTCACTGAGCAATAAAATATCAGCAAATACATCAAACAGATGAATCTTCTTTCCTGTGTTACATCTTCCCAACCATTTTCTCATTTTCTAAAATCATTTTATTTGCTGCTGTTTCGCTAAGTATTAAAAGCAGGGTGCTTTTCTCTCATTTTTAATTCACTCAAAGACGTAACTCATGGCAGCTGAGTATAGCTATGATTAATGTCCCAAATCACTTCTGTTCAAGTTGCCACGGCATTTCACTCTGCAATATCCGAGCACTCAGCACCATCTCTGGCCAACTGTGTTAAGTACAAGCTAAAATTCAAATAAGCAGAAATCCCCACTACCAAATTCATAGGACTCGGGACAGATGAGGTTGACATGAAGATTTTGTAGGCAAAAAGATCTTCGCTCATCTGGAACATAAGGGGCCTCCAGAAGTGAAAACCATGTGAAATTTGATTTAGATCTTTGTATACAACTCTATAAAATTTCTATAAATTTCTGTATTATGCATTGTCCTTTACAATTTGTGGGTTTGTTTCTCCTTTATCGAAGAAGCATTAAACCCCTGTGTTTCCTTTTGCAGAATGGCAATGTTTCCTGCCTTGAGTTAATCTCACTATTTAATAGCTGCAGAATGATGGACTAGATCTGGAGAAGCTGTGAGGACAAAATCCCTCTAGGATGGGAATCCATATTTCACACTTTGGTCCCTTACCACAATGAACAAAACCTAAACCACAAATCAAAAGACTCGTTATTACAGAGGAAAATACTGAATTTGAGCTTACACGCCTGAACTAAAAAATGCTCTCCCCAGTCTTCATACCATATATTGAAGCCTGCATCTTTCCTTCATAATTTAAAGTGCACATATACTTAAAGATAATATGTGGAATATACATTGTACATCACTTTTGCTTTCAAATCTTGGGAAAAATCAGCTTTAACTTATTTGGTTGCATTCACCTTTTTCTGGGGTTGGAGGTTGACCAATATATGGAAAATATGAAATTACTGTGGCTGAAAAATCATTCCCTCAAATTACATAAGCTGTAACAGGAACACACTCTCTCTTCCCCAAACATACATAAATACATGTATGGAAAAACTAGAGTTTTGAGGCTGTGTGGGTTAGACCAAGGCTTAGTCTCTGCAAGTGTTTTCATTAACATCTGTTTTGCTTCCCCTGGCCTCAAATGCATACTTAGCAAAGTCCAAGAAGAAAACGGGATCTCTGACTGCATTTGCATTGTCCATAGAACAAAGACAGTGATCTCTTGCTTTATGAATCTGTGTAAAGTGAAAGAGTATATTTCAGTTACACATTAAGTTCTGATCCCTGGCCCAAAATGACTCAGAAATTCACATTGAAGTAAACACAAGTCTTCCTTTCTATTTTCATTCTCACATTCTGCAACACTTGAATGTTCTTCTTCACACTAAAAACTGATAATCACCTAATTTGTTTTAATGATTTATCAAGATGAGGGCTGACTCATAAGAGAATTCTCAGACTTCAATTCTACAAAAGCCTAAATGGCAGCTTAGAATAAAAGTATTACAATAACCTATCATAGAAAAGGCTGCATCTATTTCTCATCTACTTAAATTTAAACATATATCATTGGTATTCTAAGTAGCCAGGCATGAAATACCAATGAATCAATCACTTCAAGCACTTTCTCAGATATACCATAGACATTAAAAAATAAATTTAAGTTTACTTTTCGTTTTTTCACTTTTCATGACAAGCATGAAAAAGGCTTTATTCAGGAACCGCAAGCAGAATGTCTGCTCACCAAGCGTAAAAACGCCTGTTCACTGAGCATTTGCTCAGACTTTTATGCTGATCAACTTCCTGTGTTTTCTCATTCCTTGCATGTTCTCTTCCTGTTAAGGTTAAAAGCAACTGGCTTTCAACAGCATGATGTGGTTGTGGAAAAGAAACTTAGACACACATCTTTGAATACTTGAGATAAGTGGATTTAAAACCCAGTGTTCAAAAGGACTACTTGGAAACTTGATTATAATCAGTTAGCCTTCATGCCATCCGGAACCTCAGTAGTCAGATGTCATTTTTGTCCCAGTCCTAGAAGATCACACTCGTCGCAGTTTCTGAAAGTTGAGCAAGTGTTGCATAAGCAGGGGCTCACTGCTTTCCTTCATTTTATTCCTTCATCCCCCTGTGTGCCATCTGACCCCTGTCCTCTGCTTCTGTCTCATCCAAGTGGTTCCCCTCTTCACCCTCCTCCAAAACAGCTCATCTTCAACTCTGTTGTCCCACATTTCCATTTGCCATATTGCCATGCAAAATGCCTCCCCCATCCTCTTTAACGCTGTCCTCTTTTTTGATGCCAGGACTTCTGTGTAGCCAGTCCTTCACATGCCACACCCTTTTTTACATCTTTTTGCTAGGTATAAGGTTTCTCCAGGTACTTGGAGCCTTCCTGCTGCCTCTTCCATCTAACAACTCCTCTGAAGCTTCTCACAGACTCAATGCACCTCACCTGAAAGAAGGTAGAGAACAGTGAATTTGGGGAAAACAACTTTTGGACAACACCGAGCCTTGCTTGGCTGAGGTGGTAATACCAGGGGAAAGAGAGAAAGCAGGAGAAATGAAGTTTAAGAAACCCTGTAATGGGTGTCACTAAATGTTAGTTAGGTTTCCTGCATTAAAAAAAAAAAAGTAAGAAAAAAACCAGTAGGAGATAAAACTGTCTTCAGTTTCTCTCCATACCCCTTTTTATTCCTGCTTTCCTCTCAGTTCAGTTGGGTTCTCTCTGCCATTGCCAAGAGCCTCGCCTGGAATTTTCATCCATGAGATGCAATTTTCAAAAGCGCATGTTGCAGAGAAATGGTCCAATGCACCATGAAGAAATGTGCAATCTTAGCTGAGCCAAATGAACTTGGTTGAGCTGATTTCAGTGGTGGGCCTTAGACTAAAACCAAATATTCAGCAGTTAGCACAGCTAGGAAAATGGCCATTTTGGAAGGCATGCTACAAAGAGAAAAAGAGCCTTGTCAAAACAGCTCTTATCAACAGCTATTTTTCTATCTCAAGTAGAAATTATTCAACTTGAGGGAGTGAAGAAAGGGTTAATAGAGCGTGTGGCATGTTTTCATTCAGTTGGGGTTTTGTGAATTTTTTATTTATTGCAGAAATCATGATCTTATGCCTTGTAGGACTGGGGATGGTAGGCTAGCTACAATCCCTTTCTGAAGTGCTGTTCCAGATTGTATGCTAGAAAGAAGAGAAGTAAGGAAAGAAGAACTAGCAAAAATTCAGCAGCCAACCTGAATTGCAAGCCCGTATTAGGGATAAAAGGCATGGTTATGCATGCAGAAATCTCAGAAGGATGACTTCTTGCTTCTAAAAGGGACAGCAGCACCTTTAAGGACAACAAACAAGCAGGATCCTGAAAGTTTATGCCTCGTATGACAATTCTTCAAAGCAATACCGTATCTCCTAACATCCCAACAGGGCTATGGGAAATGTGACATCCAAAGCATCAGCATCGCTTAGGGATGGTATGTCATTCCCTCAGGGTATTTCTCAATTACAAGAAACGTAACACCTCAAGGAAATGGCATGGTACATGGAGTTCTTAGCATCAGCTTCTCAGTACAGCTTAGATGAAACAGTGCCATACATGACTTAACTCTTACAACTGGGATTCACTGACAGCTACTTAGATGTTGTTTACTGTCATTGGTCCGGTGACAGTTTGTCCTATATCCCCTTGCAGCTGGGTTCTTTTAATTAGCTTGGGATGTTTTTTAACAGTGAGCTTTCCTCTCAGAAACACATCTTTGAAAAGGGAAATGATTGCTGATGTCGGGAGAACCTCTACCTTCATTAAAAATTAAAAACCTCTAAATTCATTAAAAATTGGTACAAGCCCAGACTAATTCTTACTTTGTATCTCAGCCATTTACAAATGCTTGCAGATGAGATTGATCCTCAGCTGTTGCACAAAAAATAACACAAATAGACAGAAATTTTACCTCTTATATTGCAAAAATTCAGAATTACTCTTTGGCATTCCCAGCTTTTATCTTTTGTGCCCAGTTGTTTGATACATATCAAAGTAAACACCAGAAAAACAGACTTAAAATACTCACACTAATCCTGAAGTCATGTGTAACCCTTACTAATGCCTTTAACTTCTGTCACACAGGATAGAGACTCCACTGGTGTCTGACTAAAAAAAAAAACATGTGCCGGGGTGAAATCTTAGAGAGATTGACCAGCTTGGCAGTTGCTATAAATCATTAAAGCTCCAGTGGTTTTGCAACTGAACTGCAGCCTTTGCAACTGAACAAAGATGGTTTACAGCCTCAGAGAAGACAATCTGCAGCTGCTCTTCATGAAATCTTTGTATAAAACCTTGACATTAATTCATAACACAGTAGTAAGGCACTAACTACAAGGCAGCAAAAGGAGGATTTGTGACAAAGAGGAGACAAATATGTACAACAGATGTAAATGTTTCAGAACTAAAAAGCAAGTGCTACTCCCCTGACATTTCTTTTCTGTCAAAATATAATAAAAGAAGAGCAAAAAAGTATCTCAGTAATGCACATAATTATGGCTCTAGCCGTAGACATGTTTGCTTGAAGTGATAAAAGTACAGGCATTCTCAGGTGTTAATGGTGACTAATCAATCTTCTATCAACAGGTAACAAATCTTGAAAGAAAGGAAAAGGACATTTTCCCAAATCAGTCACAAGAAGTCGATCAAGAGAAATCAGGAGAGCAGAAGCATTAGATATGTACCACAGACCCTGAATTAAAGTGAATTATTAGAATTCAAAAATTACTTCTATCCAAAAAATTAATATTACGGCAGCCCCTGCAGGAAAGTTAATGCTGTTGATCACATTTCTTGAAAGCCTGAATTGAACTTCTTCATATTATTCTCCAGTAAAGGGGGAGAAATCATGAGCCTCAATATGCAGAACCATTTCCTCTTTCTTCTTTGGAGAGAGAGAAGCAAATTTTTCAGCTATTCCCTGCCTGCCTGCTCCTTTCCAAAACACATGCCTTTCCAAATCTGAAAAGACTCCAAAGAGTTCAGTAGAGGGAAAATGGATTTTCATCTAAGCTACCTGATGACATGCTGTTAGACAGATTCACACAAACACGTGCACACCTGCCCTTAACCTTGACAGGCCTCTACCATGGCCTTCCTTTGCCCTAACTCTAAGAAGTGTTCATCCAAGAACCAGGAACGGGAAAAAAAATTTCAAATACGAGAATGAGCGAGTAAAAATCATGGCAGAGCCTGGTCCACTATTCACAGTGCATGTTGCTTTGCAAGCACTGAGGAAATGCAGGAAGCTCCACTATAGTCCTTTATGGCAATCCCCACTTCTATGTCTTCAACCTTTCTCAAACCTGGAGCTGAAATTATATCTAGGGGCCCCAGAGAGAGCATGCTAAAGTCAGTGCCAATTGAGAAGAGCCTGGCTAGTCTAGTTCCCGCTCTCAGGATTACTCCTGATTTGTTTTCTTACTATTGGGAAGCAAGTAAGGAGCTGATCAGAGTCCTCCACCTTGTGATTCACATAAATCCTGCCCTGGAAATGCAGCAACACAGTTGGCACTGAAGAAAGTCCAGGTCAGGACAGGAGGTATCAAGTTTGCTCAGGTGCTCTTTGCATTAGGGCGAAAACAATGACCCCAGTATAGGGTCCATCTATATCCTGCTTTAATTATCATCACCCTTTTCTAGGTGCTGCTTCTCCCTCTCTCTCTTTAGAAATCCTGCACCTAAGCAGCAAGCATGAAAATCTCCAGTTATATTGCTGGCATTATTGCATTCTTCCTCTCCTTCACACATTTCTAACTGCTTTCACAATGGCTCTACAGCATGAGTTTCCTCATTTATTTTAAACCTAATGCAATGGTAGTATCAAAACATCAGCCTGCTTGTTGATTAGCCAAGCAGTCCCTGGTGATTTTCCAAGGAGGAAATATTGCTAGAGGAACAAAAAGTGCACAAAAGTCTATTTTTTTTTAATCAAAAAAGGTAGGTAAATAAGCAGGATTTATAAACTCAGGGTTTGTAAACATCACTAATACTCTTGGGATATTTCATTAGCTCCATTTTTAATTCATGTACAGGTAAAGGGTCACATTTGTGAAAAGAGGTTTTTATTAGCTATGAAAATATTATGATTCACTGTTATTCTCACAATAAATGTAATGTTCAGGGAACCCTTTATATGGATCCAGTTCAGCAAAGCTCTTAAACGAATGTTTACACTACAGTAATGCTATGTACAAAACAAAATAATACATTTCTTGATTTTCCAAGAGGGTTATTGGAATACCTACTTTGAAACATTTCCAACAACCATACACCCACCACACACACACACACACACACACACAAAAGGAATTGTTGGGTTTTCTTCTTAGCAATGAATAACTTAGCAATGAATAATCACATCGGTAAATGAACTAATTGTAAGTTCCTAAGTAAAAACACCTCCCGTGTCTGGGTGGAACAAGTCGCATTTAAATCCTGCTTTACAGCTGGGACTCCACAATGCTATTGTGCTGACTAGCAATAATAATAGTGCTAACAAAAGTCTGATCCTTGCTCTCAAAGATATGTCCTTCCACACACAGTGACTGTTGAGGTACTCTTTCTTCACTGGGGTGAAGCTTCTTGTACCACAGTGTATCAGGAAAATAAAGGAAATGCACACCCTCAGCAAATGTGCTGCTCTGCCCACCCAAACCCAAAGGCATATAAAGACTTTCAGTACTTCCCAGCACATGCATTCCCTGGACATCAGCAGGAATGCTGACCATACCACAAATGATTCCACCCTGCATCCCACCAAATGACACCTTAATGATTTCAGCCATAGCAAATGTTCTGGGAAATGCAGAGATGGACAGAAAACATTGAATTGACCTTCTACATGTTTTCAGTTAATGAAATAACATCTTGCTACATTTCTAAAGGAAAAAATGGTTTAATGTTTTTGTGCTTCTTTGCTGTATTTTAATTTTTTAATTTTTTTTGTCCGATAGCCAACTAAAATAATTCAAATGTATGAGCTTTCTTAGCAAGTAATGTTTCAACACAAAAACACAAACAATTATGCAAAGAAATGTTCACTATGAATTTTTGTGTTTAACCACTATACAGTCTTAGAAAAGAAAAGAGGGTAGAGAAGTAGAAATGCAGGATAGCTTGTTTTCCCATGAGTCAAAGGCATCAGCTCTCGTCTTTCCATGTCATCTTGCTATCAATAAGCTGTTGCTAGGATGTGAATGTTTCCATGGCAATGCATGAACTCTTAGCTTCACTAACAGCACTGTTCTCCACGCACACTCTTTGGTTTTCTGAGATTATTTATTTTTTCATACCTCAGGAGCAAATATGGAAATGAAAACAGGACAAGAAAGGCAAATCCTGCATCAGACTAAAACTTACAAAGGCCTGAGGACCTCGGTGTGACTCCAGGTAAATGTCTCTGAGACAACATAATGGTTTTCGCCATAGTTTACGGCTGCTTACTTCTACGTTAGATTTCTGGCATGGAGCAGAGAACGATATCGGGCTCAGGAAATTTTCTGAAACCAGAAAGGCGGCGGCTTGTGCGAAACAAGCTGCATTTTAAGCGCCGACTTTGCTGGGAGTGGAGGATTTCGGCAGGCAGAGCCCTTTGTGCATGTGCTCGGTGGAGGCGGGGGAGCGGAGGCGGGCGGCGATTGCCACCTGTTGGGTCTGGAATGGCAACTGCAGGGTGAGAATGGCACCTGGGGGGCGGGAATGGCACCTGGGGGGCGGGAATGGCACCTGCGGGGCGGGGATGGCACCTGCGGGGCCGGGAGCGCCGCGGGGCTGACCCGCACCCGGGGCGAGGCTGCCGGAGCGCCCCGGCCGGGCCGGCTCTGCCCGCGCCCTGCCTCCTTCCCTCGGGAGGGACCGGTGGGACCGCCATCCTGCAGCGCTCAGAGTGCCCTGCGCTTCAGCCTGCTTGTCAGGGGCTCATTCCTTCCTGACAAAATGTTCAAGTAAGCAAACATTAAACCGGTATTTACAAGTCGGGAGAGAAAATCAAGCGATGCAGCTACTTTTCCTCTCCTCTCTGATTTTTTACAGGAGGAAAAACACCTTGGAACGAAATTTGTTTGCTACAAGTCTCCCTCCTTAGGCAAAGGAGACAACAGGGATAAAGCCATAGCTATCACCTCTGTTGCTCCTTTTGTGATTTCTCTTTCAAGCAAAGAAAAAAAAAAAAAAGGAGTCAGTGAGCTAAATGGCAAAGGAGGAAGCAGAAGTGTCCCTTCTCACCTTGCTGCTCCATGCCCAAAACACTCTGGGAGCTGCTGGCATCACCTTGAGATGGGTCTAAACATTGACATCATACTTCTACTGCTAAGAAACTCTTGACTGGCTTGCCCTGCTGCTCCTTTCAGGAGATTTGCAGCTCATCCTACTGCTCATTACCATGAGCCTGACTAGACATCTCGGGTTCAATTTGGGTATCTCTTAAGCTGGAGGGCAAAGCCAGAACGAAGAAGAAGAAGGTAGTAGGTTGCAAAAAAATCATGCACAAAGAGGTAAGAATCTTGGGAGAAATGCTGATTCAGCACATAGAAAGTTGTAGATAAAGCAATAAAAGAAATCCTGATCTGCAGTTTCTTCTTTGCCTCCATTTATTAGATGGCTTTCTAGGAAAAAGTGTGGGGCAATAAATCCCAACAAGTATAGCCCTTGAGGTGGCGAAGTTTGAGGGCAATGGAATTGACTAGCCACGCTAGAAATAAGACCAAAAAACTCATAAAATTCTTTAAAAGAGTGGATCTGATCGACCAAAAATGAGAGGCTTGTTTATTCTCTTCTTAATGACAGAGAAATACAATTTTACAGCCCAATTTATGAGCTCTATACATCCAATCCCTTCTACCTCACAAAACTTGTGCTGCAACTTGTGCTAGACTCTCAAATACACTCATCCGGACTTTTTTTTTCTCCTTAGGAATAACACATAAATATCTCTGGCATTAATTACTTTGTGTGTTTCTTTGCCAAGTGGTTTTGACAGTTCTCCTTGACCATGGGACAACAAGTCTTTTTAAAATACTCTATTTTCTGGACAGCCACCTTAAGCACAGACTATTTCCTACAGCCAGAAAAAAGAATATTTATGAAAGTTGGTTGTTAAAAATTGATCTGTTACTGCTCTTCATCATTTGGCTGGTCCCCTGCTTCCCACAGTCTAAAGCCCCACCCAGTTAGAATCTCAGCAGAGCCACATATTCAGAGCATCTTCAGAAACAATGAATTTATCTCTCGGCAACCACTGCCTTCGCTCACTTTGATAAATCTGCCTTTTCATTGAGCCTATTTTCCAGTGCCGCATTGAAAGTTAAAGTGTTTATCAGTGCTTCCTTCTGAGAGGCCAATGAATAAAAATTAGATCAGCCTCTGACCCATATACCTGTTTGAAACATTTTTAACCCTAAAAGCATTGTTCCTCACAATCCAAAATTAAGTTAGGGCGTGTGACCTGTAACTAGCAGTAGTGATCTTACTGGTTCGCTTGACAACAACACTAGCTGATTTCTCATAGCTACTACCTTAACAGTTGTCATAGGGCTGTCATTTGTAACAAATATTACCTGAAGATGCTGAGCTGTGACACCTGCCGTGACACCTGGAGATCCAACACTACAAACTTTGTGGCTCACAATGAACAAATCCTTGCAGAGAGTTAAGTAATAAGATAAACATTTGGCTTAATCATGTTGCTCAAAATCTGTAAGGAGGGGAGGACTCTCACTGGCCCAAACAACACATGAGGGTACAAGACAAAAAGTACAACACTCTTAAAATTGCCATTAGCTATGCTAAATTCATTGAGAATGTCAAATGCATTCAGATTCTTTTTTTAAAATGTTGTCATTTATCCACTTTCAAAACATTTAATTTGAATGAAAAGTGGCTCAGCTTGAGACATGGGATAACTTATGCTCATGTTTAACCACTTCTAGCGCAGTTGAAGATAAATTTATATGCTAGAATATGGTCCCAAACCCAACAGGCCAGTGGAATCCTGCAATGGACTTCAGTGGGCTTTGGTATTACAACAAAATGAGAAGTACTGAAGGTAAGAAGAAGCATTGACAGAAGATAAACACTTTGAAAGGCCTACATTAAGTTCCTAAGCACTATATCCACAGGAAACTCAAAGGAAAAACACCAGCAGGTCTCTCAGCAATCCTTTCTGCCACGTAAATTATTTCAAGGGGTACCAGCTGTCATCCCACTGCAACACAACAATGTGAAAGCCCTTCTGGATTCTCAGCCAACTTCAGATGCTGCTGTGGGAATGCTGCTGGGAAGATCATTGGCAGGACTCAAGACTGTCTTCCCAGGCCAGAGGTAACAAGGAAATGGGACAGTAGTTGTCCTGCACTGCTCACATGGCTGCAGCACTCCTGCACCCAAGCAAGCTTGTTTAAAGCCAACATGATTGAGTCCTTTCCTCTGGCACCCCACTACGGGGTATAAACACACTCCTGATTTCCATCACAACTGAGAGTTCTCATCCTTCCTGCTTTGAAGACAGAGCTAAGACCTTTCTTTGCAAATTGGGAGAAAGTTCACAAAATAAGTTGGGGCTACAAACCCAATCTTTTCCCATCATCTTCCCCAGATCCCTACCAACGTTTCTTGCCTTCTCCTATAGCAAGACCATCAAGGAGTGGAAGATAAAACAGTACGAGATTTAAAAATTAGTATAGTGTACATTAATTTAGATCAACAAACACTGAAGTTACCCAAACACAACCTTGTAGGTTTTGCATGATGTCACTATGAGGAAAGTGAAGGTTTCTTCCAAAGGAGGTCATTTCATCAGTGATGAATGAAGAAAAATTGAAGGCAACCTCTGAAGTACTTAGTGAACAGGATTGCAGCCTTTAAACCGGGGGAGGATTTGGAAAGGTTCTGAGAGGGAATATTACAGTTCCTAGCTCAACCAAACATGTTTTTATACCTTATAATGTCTAGATTCACTTATCTAATAATACATTCTCTCAATTTTTTATTGCTGGTTTCATACAATTTGATTACAACTTAAACTATTTAGATACGTTTCCAACCTGAGCTCTGCTTAAGTTTTTGCCTGTGGATGAATCAAAAGAGCATGAACCTATTCGAAGTACTCTTATCTGGTGATAGAATTTGAAGCAAACTGAGGTAGGACTTTGTAAAGAGAAATTCAATACTACAAAGTAAATCTACACAAAATATTATATGACATAATTTTCACCATTTGCCAGTCTTTTTTTAATATCTTAATTTCGTTCAGTTCTGCTTGTGTATGAAAGATAAAATTAATGTTGTCTTAACACCAAGGAACCTGATATTTTCTATATGTTTATCACTTATCTGTTTCAGTTTCTTGATCTAGGGCTGTAATTGCATAAAATCTGTCCTTTTATCTGCATTCACAGAGTTATATCTTGCATACACTCAAGACAGCTTGCTTTTCATTTTTTTTTACTGCTAATAAAGCTAACATTCTTTGACAGTTTTATTCTCAAAACATTTTTATTTCACCCCTGAGAAATGTAAGACAATATCTAATTTGGAGATGGGGCATATCAGGAAATCTGGATTGCAAGTTTAAGTTGAACAGAAACCAGCATCTAATATGATTAGACATCAGCTAAAACCCCCCAGATTTCAGCCCTAACAGAGCCATGCAGGTTTTCCTCACATTTGGAAGTCACATCATCAGGGATGAAGGGGAGAGAAGCAGGGGCATAACTTCCAGAAGATTCAGTCTAATATTATTGTGGCAGCACTTGAGAGGCAGTCATATGCCATCAGGACTTGGTATGGCCCATGGAGAAAAGAAAAAGGCATGGGAAGTTTGCTGGTGACACCAAGCCATCAGGACAAGTTTTTCCTGGGCCAGCTAGGTGGGGACAGTCTGCCAGCTCTGATGGTGATTGCTCACAAGCAGGAAGCGATGGCTCAGCAGAGGCGATGAAAGGAGCTCCCTAAAGCAACTGGGCAGCAACCAACGGTCATAGGTTGGATAGATACCTCCTTTGCCCATGCCAGGGTCCTGGAAGGTCAGGCTGGCTGCTGGTGAGGGAGGGGGACAGTGTTATTGGGGACTGAGAGAGTTGGATTCACGCTCATGCTTTTATTCAATCCCCCACACAAGCAGCTTGTCTGCCCTAGACAATGGCTCCATCCCCTCCCTGTCTCTCTTATAGTCTGTGTTTCTCTGTTTTCCTCCCTGTATTCCTGTGAACAGGCAGGAGCAGCTAAGGCTGAGCCTCGGTGTATTCCCTGCTGATCTGTACTGCAACGTCTTGCTTAAACCTACTCTGCAAACAAGTTTAGAGTTAGCTAGAGTTTTGGCCTGCATGATCCAGAATCGAATGAAATATTATTCCTGGCAGAATACTCAGTTCCTCCTAAGCATACAGAGCAGATACAGATTTTTTCCAGAGATCAGTTCCAGTCTCCTCTTTGTACCAGCTGTTATACCATACATTCCTTTCACAGACCTGGTCAAAGCTGGTCAAGCTCCAATCCTGACACTATTTAGGATTTCAATCCCTTTACTGTCTTGTAAAGTGTTTCCAGAACCCTGTTGTTTGGAGCAGAAACCTCCTCCCAGAACTGAGGGGATATACAAACATTTGCCAGAAGTGTACTTTGCATATTTAGTTCTGTCTTAGGACTGGGGAAGAACTAAGTATGCTCCCAAGGGTCTTTCCAGCCTTACAATTCTGTGATGTAAATTTATTTCCCTGTGTATCCATCTCCCACTCTTTACAGGTCCTAATCAGTCTATTTACCTTTGGCTTTCAGTGGTCAGCAACTATTGCTCGCCTTATGTTGGCACAGTGCCTTAAATACAACCTTTGATAAGTTTTTAGATTAAAAAAAATAAAAAAAGAGAGAAAGCACTTCAGCATTCCAAGAGTATTAACGTATTTTCTACAGTTAACATACAGTTAATCTAGAGTAAGGTAAGCAATTTTTTTTTCCATAGAGTACAGTACAATACTGTATATAATAATGTATCATTTCAGCGAGGCTGAAGTTTTGATTCCCTTTGATGTATCACAGGTATCAGCTTGTCTACAGTCACTTGGGTAGTAATTACGTTCCTCTCAGAACACCTCAATAAAAGAACTCATTGTATGGTGGAAATTCTCACTTTGAAAGTGATCTTATCTAGATAGTATTGGCAAGTCTGGGTCTTTTTTATTGTTTGTTGTTATTACTCTGGAAGGCAGCTTTTGGCTTTCTATCTGATTTGCTTTTGTTTACAAATTGCTTAGTGAGTGTAACCTCTGGGAAAAGAATATTAACGATGAATTGGCAGCCAAGATAGAATATTAGTAAGCGTGGCTTCATAGTTTATTAGTTTGAGCATTCAGATTAAAGTGAGGAGACCTGTGTTCCCACCCTGTTTCGCAAACCATCTGTGTACTCTAGTCAAAGACTGCTTGACATAAGGGATTTCTGAAACAGGAGTCCCATGCTATTTATCTCCCAGGTGAACAGCCAAAACACACAGCTTAAGACGAGACTTTTTTTTACACCTTTTTTCACAGCTACTCTCAAATCCTATGAGCAATGCCACAACTGTAACAACAACAAAAAAAAGACAGGAAAAAAAAAGAAGTACAATCTCTGGAGAAGGAAAATACTGATTCTTTTTTCAGAGGGAAATGGAAAGTGATGTCAGGAGAGGCAGAATTCTGTATATGTGTTGTAACCAGGGAGCTCTTGCTTAGCAAAGGGACACCTACCTTGAAAGAAAGCAATGGTCCTGTAGTGTCACCCGCAACCTGGGCAGGATACTCTCAAATTGCGCACAAGACCAAACTCCTCAATCTAGACAGCTGGAGGAGCACCTTCAATGAGATCTCATATGGATTCCTTTATTTTACAGTAAAATGGGAATGCCACACTGTCTGATACAGTGCCTCAGCTGAGGGAAAAGCTGCTAACAGCTCACAGATGGCAACCGGATACAAATTGTTTTATTTAATAGTCTCAGATACCTGTCAGTGGGGATAGTTGAAATGAACATTTAGTCAGTGCCAAAGTCCAACACTAAGTCTTAATTCAGATGGCCACATTCCTTTCTCAGACCTTGCCATAACCTATAATTTCTATAACACATGTACCTCCATACAATATTATTTCTCAGTCATGCACAACAGCTAGCTATAGTAGTGTGGAAGTCCACTTTTGCTATTTTCAATATTTTACAACCATCCAAAAAATTGTGCAAAAAAAAGTTTCTAAAGGATTTCTACAGAAATCAAGCATAAGATGACCATCTTTTGCTCTTTAATTTATGGTATATTGAACAAACTGTAAATGTTGAATTTACAACATTCTGCTTGTCACAAACATCACCATTCTTTGCACCCACCGAGGATTCAGCACTTCCTTCTCCTCTTACAGTTATTTTGCCAAAACATGGCAAAAATCATATCCACAGAAAGCCTAACTAGCCCTCAAATAATCTATAAGTGGTCAATACCCACATACAGTTCAGTTAGTCTGCAGAGAGCTTTTTGATCTCCAAGGGAAGTACTTGCACATAAGAAAAACATTGATTAATTTGTTATGTTTGTGTAAACAGTCAGACATATGCCATATACTGTTAGCACATTGTTTAACATTTCTTAAAGGGTGGGGGATGTTATCAGCTCCTGTCTTTCATGTACCAGTGAGGAGATTGCAGGTGTCACCATGTTCAGTTGAATTTAAATCTTCTCAAACTTTGTCCCATGTGACAATTCCTTCCCCAGGTATCAGAACCAGGTCCATCCTGTTCTCAAAAAAAACTTGGCCTGAAATCTTTGGAAGGACAGCAAAAGTCTGCCTATTGAGTCTTCTTCTTCTTTTCCTTCTCATTCTTCCCTTAAATGTGTCCTTCTAATTTCACATAATAAAACCTTTAGGCATCCCATGTGATGATTAAGAATTTCAGCCTAAACCTGACATGCCACCCCACTTTTACCCCTGGTTATGAAAAAATTTAAGCTAAAAATTATGGAGAATACTACTCCGAATGACTGAATAAAGGAAAAAAAGATTGAACTAAAAATTACCCTAAAATTGGAAGGTTGTCTCTTCTATGCCTTCCTAATCAGGATTAGTTGTTGATGAGTGATGGGTGGGACACTCTCCAGGTTTTTAAGAGTCTGCATGCTGAAGATCCCATGATCTCCCTAGTCCAGGGTTAGCTGTCCCCAAGCAAGACACGCCACTGCAGGGCCAGAGAGTTGTTCCAGACAGTGAGCAGTCTTGTCTTGCCTGTGACACAGCAGTCCCCCAAGCATCAGGCAGAGCAGTATGCCATTGTACTGACTCAGATCCAGGGTACGCCTCAAAAAGCAAGTTTACACTTTGACTAGTAAGTTACTTACAGGTTTTTCACTTAAAAAAGAGCTCAGCTATTCCAATAAAAAACAAATCAATCAAATACAAATAACACCATTGTAATGAAGCCAAACCTCCTCCCTTTAACTTTCCACCCTGCATTCGACTCAAGCCCACAGATCAAGAAATGCTGAGAAAAGAATCTCACCATAGTAAATGTAAAAAATTATTTTTAATCAATTATTCTATTTATCCAGGCTACTAAAATGATTGCGTCATAGAGGGGAATTCCAAAAATGTTCTTTTCCTCTAAAAACTGGAAGTCTACCTGAATTAAAATTCAGGCACTGAGTATTACATATACACAATCCATAGCTATCAAATTTAGAAGAAGGGTTAAAGCAATTACAGTCTTCAAAGCATCTCTTTTCTACTCTTATTTCTAGTTACTTGATGATGGATTGGATAGCACATAAAATGCATATCATTGGTGTTCATATGGTAGAAAAAAAAAAGTATTAAAATTAATCTGTCTGTAGGTCTCCTCAAAACCTTCTCTTCTCCAGGCTGAACAACCCCAACTCTCTCAGCCTTTCCTCAGAGGAGAGATACATCCCTCTAATCCACCTGATGGCCCTACTCTCAACTCACTCCAACAAATAAGTGTTCTTCCTGTGTTGGGGATATGAAGTTCATCAAGTGAAAGTGCTGCATTCTGAACCTGGGATGAGGCAACCCTGCATGTACAGACAGACATGAGAGGAATGAGAGGCTGGAGAGCAGGACCACTGAAAGGGATCTGAAGGTTCTGGTCAAGGGCAAGTTGATCATGAGTCAGCAGTCCCCTGGCAGCCAGGAGGGCCAAGCGTGTCCCAGCGTGCATCAGGCAGAGCATCGCCAGCTGGGCAAGGGAGGGGATTGTCCCGCTATGCTCTGCTTTGGGGAGGCCTCACCTAAAGCCCTGTGTGCAGTTCTGGGTGCCACAGTATAAATAAGAAGGGTATAAAGCTATTAGAGAGTATCCAAAGGAGGGTCAAGAGGACGGTGAAGGGTGTAGAGGAGAAGCCATATGAGAAGCAGCTGAGGTCACTTGGTTTGTTCAGTCTGGAGAAGAGGAGATTAAGAGGAGACCTCATTGCAGTCTACAACTTCCTCACGAGGTGAAGAGAAGGGAAAAGCACTGACCTCCTCTCTGAAGCCAGTGATAGAACCCAAGGAAATGACCTGAAGTTGTGTCAGGGGAGGTTTAAGCTGGATATCAGGAAAAGGCTTTTCACCCAGAGAGTGGTTGGGCACTGAAAACTACTCCCCAGGGAAGTGGTCACAGCACCAAGCCTGACAGAGGTCAAGAGGCATCTGGACAACACTCTCAATCATATGGTGTGACTCTTGGCGTAGTCCTGTGCAGGGCCAGAAGTTGGGCTTTGGTGATCCTTGTGGGTCCCTTCCAATTTCAGATATTCTACAAAAATTTTGCCTAAGATGAGAAAAAAGTTTCAGAGTTTCTGGGAAACTCAGCATATATATGAATTCAGTGCTAAAGGAGCACTACCTTTGCAAAGTACTATTCTTTTATTATCTTATTCACTAATATAAAATCATCTTAATGCATATTAGGCGATTGGATACCATTCTAGCAAAATAAGACAAAATACAAATAGCCTGCATCCTTTTCAGTCAAGCTAATTCCCCTGTTTTTCTTGCCGGTGGAAATCCCTAGCTCACCTCTTGTTCTCATGTCAGTTTTCCAGTCATCTGATTTTCGACTGAACTAGAGCTATGCTGACACAAACCACTTGAAACAGTTACTCATAAATGCTGCAGTGCTGCTTACATCTTATTCTGTCCCCAGTGGTTATCATGTATTATTTCCTATATTATCTGACAGTAAGTGCCACAGGCCTGCTAGAAGAATTGGTTTAAATGCATAAAGAATACAGCTACATAAAGAACTGTGTATCTTGGGTGTTTTTAGATCTAGCCCTGATTTAATTAACCGAAAGCATGTAATTTAAACAGGAGGTGAATGCATGAATACCTCTGTGGCTGAATTGCAAATCAGGAATTCATAAACTAAGGTCACAGCTTGCTTAAAATTCATAAAACATGCCCAGAGATTCAATTTTTTTTCTACAATCCAGGGAGCAATTCAAATAACACTAAAAATTAATCCATCACTGGGTTTTCGCTCATGCAGTAAACAGCACTCTCTTCCTGAGGAGAAACAAGACTAGGTAAAACCGGCAGCTCTAATCCAGTTTTCCTTAATCTGTGGGATAGGGACAGAGGAGAAGAAGAAGACGAAGAAGACGACGAAGAAGACGAAGAAGACGACGAAGAAGACGAAGAAGACGACGAAGAAGACGAAGAAGACGACGAAGAAGACGAAGAAGACGACGAAGAAGACGAAGAAGACGACGAAGAAGACGAAGAAGACGACGAAGAAGACGAAGAAGACGACGAAGAAGACGAAGAAGACGACGAAGAAGACGAAGAAGACGACGAAGAAGACGAAGAAGACGACGAAGAAGACGAAGAAGACGACGAAGAAGACGAAGAAGACGACGAAGAAGACGAAGAAGACGACGAAGAAGACGAAGAAGACGACGAAGAAGACGAAGAAGACGAAGAAGAAGAAGAAAAAAGAAAAGAAAAAGAAAAAGAAGGAAAAGGAAAATAGGTGTTAAGTCTTCTGAAAAAAAAGAAAAAGAAAAGAGGTGCTTGTTTTTCTGTTTTTGCACTTTGTTTTCTTTGACGAAAAAATTTTTACAACCCCAAGGCTCGCTGGCTTTTCATGCCTTTTCCCAGGAGTTCTCCTAATGCAACAGCAGATGAGGACATGCTGAGCAAAGTCGCTCAGCTTTGACATGGTTAAGGACAATGCTGAGCAAAGAGTAGTTGCACCTTTAGCAAACCAACATAATTACCTCGCTTACTGCAGAAATTATGAGTAGGAAATATGTATTTCCCTTGAAGAAGTTATTCACACAGATAGTATTAGATGTATGTGTAATGTATGCCGAGGCAAACTAGATCATGGGGTTCTTGTTTGCCCACCAGCAGTCAGGAAACTCAGATTAATCAGAAAACAAATTAGAGATCAGCAAGTCACTGCTAAAAGTGCATATGTAGTGGATGGCAAACAGTGGCCAAAAAGAGCAGACAATCATACAAGAAGGAATATGAATTGTTGTAGAAAATATCTGCACACCTAATATTATAGTGCTATATCTTTGGAAATAATTGAACTCTGTCCTTAACTGCATTGCCTACTGGCAGTCATGATGCACGGGTAGAGGAAGAGACACTGACATATGAAAATATTACATTAAGTACAGATGGGTGTTAATGTCTTTCAGACAAGACAGCGCTAAATACATAATGCCTACAATTCAATTTTGTTGTTATTTACAGCTGACAGTGGATTTCTGATGAATGTGTAAGGATAAAGATAGGTGTAGGTGGTTCTCAGACAGTAGAAAATAGCATTAGCATACCATACTTGTCTATGAAAAAAACCAAAGTTACAAACAGATGCCAGGAAAGGCTCACTGACAGCTCCTCATGGATTATTATAGCTCATTATTATGGTATTCATAACAAAACCCCTTCCATGTAGGGGAGAGGAGGGGAGGGGAAGGGAAGGGAAGGGAAGGGAAGGGAAGGGAAGGGAAAAGGAAAGTCATGTCTTAGCAAATGCGGAGATATCCTCCCTGTCTTGGGAAGTCCCTATGTGAAAACTTGTGGAAACCAGAAGAAAATCTGAGGAAGCACTACTACATGCTGGTCCTGCTACTATTGTGTTACAGACAGCACCTGCTCCTGATCACTAACACAGCCAGGATTTAGGCTGACATCTTTGTATTCTTCGTCTGTATGTGGTTCTGTGAATCATAAATAGTATTCTGGCTTTTCCAAGAAAAATAGCCCTTTGGTGGTCTGAGTCCTGCAGAAACATGTCACTAGGTGGTATCTTAACTTCAGCATCTGCTTAATACTGAGTTCAGAGAAACTGTTGCTATGATTGACTTTAAGTAAACCCTAAGGACAGGATTCTTGTACTGTCTAAGGACACCACGTGGCCTCAATGACACAAGACTTTCTGAAGATACAACAGGAGACCACATGAACTCCTTAAAGGATATCTTTAATGGATGTCCATGTTCAAGGAACTGGACTTCACCCTGTCTAAACTGGCCACTGAGAAAGCCCCTGTCAAGACTGAGCCCTCTAATTCAAATCGAGTGGCCCACGTTTCACAAAGCTTTTGTTCTGTTTCGTTTTGAGTTTTTTTGGCTGGTAATGCACACTTAAATGTTCTGCTGCCTTGGGACACCAAGAAAGTACTAATGTCTAAAAGCCAGAGGATAAGATATGCCCTGGGACCTGCACTGGAGAAGGTCATGACTTGAATATTTATTTCATTTGGTTGATTAATATAATTCCAGCCCTTTGAATATAACGGGAGAAACAACAGCAAGTCCCAATACAATGGTGCTGGGTTAGAAGACCATTCCATGCAGAGAAGAACACAGTGAACCTCATGATAAGGAGGGATAGAAAGAGACAAAAGGTCTTGGTATCTGAACTGGAGATTCTGGGATTGCTGAAACATTTTACAGAGCACCATGACAGTGCTGAAAACTAATTTGATCAACTTTTCATTTTAAAATTTCAATTAGAGCAGATGAAACTAATAAAAATAAATCATAGATGAAAAAAATAGCATTTTGAAAGTAGAACTTTGCTCCATGAGAAATTATTTTTTCTGGAAATTTTTTCTTGGCAAATTTTAAAATGTACAGTTTCTTATACAGCTGAAATTAAAGTAATTTTTTAAAACTGTAAGCTTCTCTGAGAGAACAAATTTCTACTCTGTTTCTCAGACAGAGATTCTGTGTGGGCTTGAGAAATTTAGGCTGGAACAAAGAATTTTTGAAGGAGACAGGAAAAGATGCAAGTAAAAGTAAATTATTGAAAATTTCACTATTAAGCAATTTTAAAGTGAATTGCTCTTTAGCTGCTGGACTTCTAAATTACATCCAAACCTTGCTTAGACATAAGGACAAAGTATTCTAAATTAGAGTAGTGTTATGGCCAGACTGAGAAGGTAGCCTGTGCTCTCCATTTGTGGAGCTGTTTGAGACATAAATCATCTTTATCAGGATGGGTCACTTATTTTTTGGTGCCCCCAGTTTCAGTCTGGAATATAGACTTCTAAATGCATTTACAGTGTCCTTCTAGAGAGACATTTCTGAG
>VZRR01005318.1:126365-147503 GCA_013398015.1 Oreocharis arfaki
AAGGGAAGGGAAGGGAAAAGGTAAGTCATGTCTTAGCAAATGCAGAGATATCCTCCCTGTCTTGGGCAGTCCTATGTGAAAACTTGTGGAAACCAGAAGAAAATCTGAGGAAGCACTACTACATGCTGGTCCTGCTACTATTGTGTTACAGACAGCACCTGCTCCTGATCACTAACACAGCCAGGATTTAGGCTGACATCTTTGTATTCTTCGTCTGTATGTGGTTCTGTGAATCATAAATAGTATTCTGGCTTTTCCAAGAAAAATAGCCCTTTGGTGGTCTGAGTCCTGCAGAAACATGTCACTAGGTGGTATCTTAACTTCAGCATCTGCTTAATACTGAGTTCAGAGAAACTGTTGCTATGATTGACTTTAAGTAAACCCTAAGGACAGGATTCTTGTACTGTCTAAGGACACCACGTGGCCTCAATGACACAAGACTTTCTGAAGATACAACAGGAGACCACATGAACTCCTTAAAGGATATCTTTAATGGATGTCCATGTTCAAGGAACTGGACTTCACCCTGTCTAAACTGGCCACTGAGAAAGCCCCTGTCAAGACTGAGCCCTCTAATTCAAATCGAGTGGCCCACGTTTCACAAAGCTTTTGTTCTGTTTCGTTTTGAGTTTTTTTGGCTGGTAATGCACACTTAAATGTTCTGCTGCCTTGGGACACCAAGAAAGTACTAATGTCTAAAAGCCAGAGGATAAGATATGCCCTGGGACCTGCACTGGAGAAGGTCATGACTTGAATATTTATTTCATTTGGTTGATTAATATAATTCCAGCCCTTTGAATATAACGGGAGAAACAACAGCAAGTCCCAATACAATGGTGCTGGGTTAGAAGATCATTCCATGCAGAGAAGAACACAGTGAACCTCATGATAAGGAGGGATAGAAAGAGACAAAAGGTCTTGGTATCTGAACTGGAGATTCTGGGATTGCTGAAATATTTTACAGAGCACCATGACAGTGCTGAAAACTAATTTGATCAACTTTTCATTTTAAAATTTCAATTAGAGCAGATGAAACTAATAAAAATAAATCATAGATGAAAAAAATAGCATTTTGAAAGTAGAACTTTGCTCCATGAGAAATTATTTTTTCTGGAAATTTTTTCTTGGCAAATTTTAAAATGTACAGTTTCTTATACAGCTGAAATTAAAGTAATTTTTTAAAACTGTAAGCTTCTCTGAGAGAACAAATTTCTACTCTGTTTCTCAGACAGAGATTCTGTGTGGGCTTGAGAAATTTAGGCTGGAACAAAGAATTTTTGAAGGAGACAGGAAAAGATGCAAGTAAAAGTAAATTATTGAAAATTTCACTATTAAGCAATTTTAAAGTGAATTGCTCTTTAGCTGCTGGACTTCTAAATTACATCCAAACCTTGCTTAGACATAAGGACAAAGTATTCTAAATTAGAGTAGTGTTATGGCCAGACTGAGAAGGTAGCCTGTGCTCTCCATTTGTGGAGCTGTTTGAGACATAAATCATCTTTATCAGGATGGGTCACTTATTTTTTGGTGCCCCCAGTTTCAGTCTGGAATATAGACTTCTAAATGCATTTACAGTGTCCTTCTAGAGAGACATTTCTGAGGGAGGCAAGGGAGTTGATCTTTTCTTCTATCTGGAGGACCATACAAAGGAAGACACATGCTGCAAACATGTCTGTCCACAGGTAGGCTGTCTTCCTTTTTCCTCTCCCTCTTTCCCCTTTCTTCTACTCTTAATGCTAGAAATAAATCTCACAAGTTTGGTGGTCTTTGTAAGAGGTGAGAGTTAAGGTCAAAATAGAAATATAGATCCATCTTTGTATTAAAGATCACATAAAGTGAACATTCATAATACCCACACCTGTGCATCCTTAAACACTGTTCTGGGATTAAAAATGAGCCTCTTTTGAAAAAAAAAGGGAAAGGCTTCGAGCCTTCAGGGCACAAATCTGTTTCCCAAGGTGACTGGAAACATCTGGTAATCATGCCTCATTGCCTCTGCCATGCAAATATCTATTAGATGGAATGAGAAAACACTGTAAATAGAAGATATTGGATAGTTCTAACAGCACATTGAGACAAAATTAGTCTTTCACTCTTTTAAAAATTAAAGTCTCTGCTGTTGCATCAAGCTATTCTACTCATATTTTTCTATGCTAGCAAAGAAAAGTTCAAATCAATAGTTAAAAATAGAAAGATATTTATGGTGAGAAGACACACCATCCACTAATACCTGATGACAGATATGGTGATTGATAGGCCTTGTTTTATTTGCTAGTGCTGCTTATAGAACACCACAAAAAAGTAGTGAGGAAAATTTAGACCCGCATGTAACAAGTGAGGAATCAGCCCTGGCATCGCCAAAATGCAGCTGTCAGAACAGGCAGGTGCTTTTGTGGACACTCAATGCAGTGAGGGCATGGCTTGGGATCTGAATGCATGGTGACAGACCCATCAGCAAGGAGCTGTCTGACAAGGCACCAGACAGGGAATGTGCCCAGCCCAAGTTCAGAATTCCGTACCTTTGTGTATGCACTGTAGTCTGGAACCAGAAGTGAGGAGTAGCAAACAACTCCTTTGATCAGCAAAGTCCAGTGGGCCAACTGATCTCCTCCACTCCTTTCTCAGATCCACACAGATCATAAGACCCAAACAACCCCTGTTCAGTTGTTGCAGCTCACCTGCATCCCTTTTCCCCTCTCCAGGGCTGGGACAAGAAGCACCAGAGTCTATTTCAAAGGAACAAGTTGATACTTTATAATACCACAAAAAGGAAAACTAAGCAGAATTAATTCAAGAGAATACAGTACTTGCTGTATTGAAAAGGCACAAGTCCTGAAATACTACCTCAATTTATACCCAACAGAGAAAAAAGATGGTCCTTATTGTTACAATGCCATAGAAGAAAACAAATAGATACAGATAAATTGATGGATAAACTCCATGGCTTCAGCCAACAAAAATTTCTATTTATCCCGGGGTATAGGTCACAACATGTTCTCATGGCCAAATTATCCCCTGGTAATTTATGAAATTGAAGACTAGATTCATTTCACTTGGGTGCTTAACAGACGCACCTGTGTCAGGAATTTTGAGGTCCAGCATGGACCCAGGAAACAGAAAGACAGATGCTTCCTCAGGAGAGAGAAACACCTCTTGCACATGAGTCAATGCACTTCCCACTCTGCCACTACTATCCGTCCTGTACATCCTACAGAACGGGAACTCCTTCTTCAGTTCCTGGTAGAAAGGGAATTTCATTATGGATGGGCTGGAATAACAGCAGGTGCCAGAAGAAAAGTGATACTGCAAGTTGCTGCACTCTTATGATACTCATGAACAAAGGAAAGTTTTCCTAGTAGGACCTGGAAGGGAAGAAATAAATTGTCTGGCTTGCTGAGTTATTTATTAGAGACAGATTCTCAGCTGCAAATACCTCTTCTGTATTAGAGCTGAAGGACCCTATGCATTCCCATCATTTTGTGCTTATGCCCTAACCCCACTCAGCATTTGACAGTCCAGTGCTCTCCTGGGAATTTGCATTTACAGAGCTCCATCAGAAGGTATTCCTGACTGACCAAGTGTGCTATTGGAAAGCATGAATCATGGGGTGCTCTGAAACCAGCTTCACAACACTTGAATATGGAAAACCTATATTCATTCAAAGAGGGCAGACTGACTTCAACCTTTCTTCTGCACAAATGATTCATTCCAAGACTAACGAAACATCAAGGTTTTGGTGACCCATCCTCCCACAATCTGCCATGTCAAGGCACAAACTTACAAGGACAATCTGAACTCTGAATTCATGCTCTAATTACTCTGCTTACTCAACCTTAGAAGTGGTGCGGGGACTGCAAAGGTAATCTTTGCCTGGCAGGTGAAATACCCACAATAGCAGGATCATGGTTCCTGCCTCCTAGACTTCCTTTACTTTGTGCTTCTTTTCACAAAGACTTCAAAAGTCCCTACAAGATGTGGGACTGAGAATTGTTAAGATTTTTATATAAATGAAGTCTTGAACAATGATTTGTCACTCTCCCTTCAATTGTAAGCAATTTCAATGAGCAGCAAAATCTCACGCCCCCTAACGCTATATTTGGCCAGTACTGCCACACAAGTTCAAGTAGTCTTCAAGAAGAGAACACTTCTACCTAGGAGCAGCTTGATGAAAGATAGATACACAGCAAATATCATGCATTCAATGGATAATAACCATTTTGTATGCTTCCACTGTACATGTCATCTGAGAATTTCAGAACACTTCTCAAATGTTAATTGAACTTCGTAATACCCTTTTGAGACACATAAAAGATGTAATGAATGCTTCAGCTCCTCAGTAAACTGTAGTAGCTTCCAAGAGAGAACCAAGAAATTATCTGACAGTATATAAACACTTCAGCAGGAAGTGAGAAATGTCAGCATATTACTTTGAAATAAAGCAAAGGGAGTTCAGTAGCAGTTTATTCCAGAAGGCTAAAACTTCCTTTTGCTTCAGATTCACCAAAACATGAACAAAAATACAAGTCAGGAATTTACTATTCTCTCCTATTAGCACAGCTCACTGTTTAGCAATACAAGTGCCCCAAGCTCTTGCTGAAGTATTGCTGAAGTAAATTCTGCCACAAAGTGACATCCGTTGCTTCTCTCCTCCCCTTCCTGCAGCATTTGCTATCCCTGTACAGCAGCTATACCATCAACTATTGCTATTGTACAGCCTCCCACTATGGGTCATGGTATGGATGCAGCATGAAGTGGTGTGGCCCCAGGCAGGCCAATTCTGTGAGACCAAAGCTCTAGAAACATAGAATCACAGAATGGTTAGGATTGGAAGGGACCTTAAAGACCATCTAGTTCCAACCCCCTCACCATGGGCAGGGACGCCTTTCACTAAATCAGTTTACTCAAAGCTCCATCCATCCTGGCCTCGAACACCTCCTGGGAAGGGGCATCCACAACTTCTCTGGACAACCTGTTCCAGTGCCTCACCACTCTCATGGTAAAGAATTTCTTCCTACTATTCAGCCTGAACCAGCTCTCCTTCAGCTAAAGGCCATTGCCCCTTGTCCTATCACAACATGCTCTTGTGCAAAGTCCCTTTCCAGCTCTCTTGTAGGTCCCCTTTAGGTACTGTAAGGTTATTATGAGGTCTTCCCAGAGCCTTCTATTCTCTAGGTTGAACAACGTCAATTCTCTCAGCCTTTCTTCATAGGAGAGCTGCTCCAGCCCTCTCATGGAGGATCATCTTCATGTTCCTCCTCTGGACTCATTCCAACAGGTCAAGGTCTTTCTTGTGTTGGGGGCTTCAGAGCTGGATGCAGCACTCCAGGCAGGCACTTGCTTACAAGAGCAGAGTAGAGAGAGACAATCCCCTCCCTGACCCTGCTGGCCATGCTGCTCTAGATGCAGTGCAGGATGCGGTGGGTTTTCAGGGCTGCAAGTGCATGTTGAGCTTTTTGTTCACAAACTTCCACAAGTCCTTGCACCCAGGGCTAGTCTTGATCCTTTCTACACCCAATCTGTACTTTCCTTGGGATTACCCCGACCAAGGTGCAGGACCTTGCACTTCACCTTGCTGAACTTCATGAGGGTTGCACAGACCCACCTTTCAAACCTGTAAGGTCCCTCCAGATGCCATCCCTTCCCTCCAGCTTGTGGATTGCACCACTTAGCTCCATGGCACTGGCAAACTTGCAGAGAGTGCATTCGATCTCACTGTCCACGTCGTTGACAAAGATGCTAAAAAGTGCTGGTTCCAATACCAACCTCTGAAGAATGCCACATGTCACTGCTTTCGACTCAGACATTGAGATGTGGGTTGAAACTCCCTGGCTGTGACCATCCAGCCAATTTTTTACCCACCAAATAGTTGATCTATCAAATCCATGTCTCTCCAGTTTAGAGACAAGGATGTCATCGGACAGAGTCAAATGCTTTGCACAAGTCCACATAGATGATGTCAGTTGCATTTTTCTCTCCTACCCCTATTGTAACTCCACAGCAGAAGGCCACCAAATTTGTTAGGCATGATTTGCCTTTATTGAAGCCATGTTGGCTGCCACCAATTACATCCTTATTTTCCATGTGACCTCCTTTGCCATGACTCTTTTCCCTGGTGCTCTACACATTTACTTACAGCAAAAGGAGGATCTTTCCCACCTCCCAGAACTTGCATTCTAAGTAAATCAACAGAGCAGACAGATTCTCTTCCCCTGGGTAACAATAACCAACAAGTCTTTCCTCAAGCTCCTGTTGCCCTGTGAAGCCCCACTGATTTCAGCAGAATTACAGCTTACTTACTCCAGTAATATCAAAGAGAAATTATTCTCATCTTTTTCTTTATTATTAAATGATTTATGGTACAAAAAGATAATGGCATCCACAAAAGGAGAAGTTTTGAATGTGATGCTAAGGGTGGCATATCCAAACCAGGGAAGAATAAGGCTACCACGGATAATACTACTCTATCATTTCAAGCACTTCAAATACATAAAACATTAAAAAATAATTATGCAACTACAATATCCATGTTTACAGTCATCCATCATGCAACTTTGCATTGCATTCTCCATATGTGCTCCCATTTACCTCAGGCAAAAGACATACATGCTTCTTCACTCTGTTTTTCTTGCAGGAAAAGACAAAAAAGTCACAGATCAGAGGTTACAAGTGATCTCAACCTAATAGACTACAGATTTTTCATGGGAGGGAGAAATCAAAGCAAGAAAAGATATTCTAAACTAGATTGAAATTATAGAAATTTCAATAAACAATCATTTCTACAATCTATGGGGGTGGGGGTGCAAGGATTCTTTTTTTCCATCACTTCAAATGTCAGTGTACCCTAACACGACACCTCTCTATTGCCAGTGGCTGTTAGCCTTCAGAATCTTAGTGACAAATTAAAGGTCATCTTCCTATATGTCATATCCTACTGCAAATTAGTTTTTGCAATCACTAATTGATGAGAAACTGCAAGTGCTTATTATATAGATAAGTGTGAATGCTTCACTTCAAGTAGATTTCTTTCTCCTATTGTGGTTATTTGGAAATGAATCATCTCTTATGCTCTCTTTTTAGTAACTGCAGACTACTTGCAACTAAAAAGAAAAGGGAAAAGGAAGGAAGAGAGAACATAAATCAGAAAAATCAGAAATAAAAGTCTACTTCAAATTTTAGATTTTATGTTGCTTAAAAATACATACACAAATATGGGACATGCTTAGGACCTTTCATCCTGTCGTAAGTAGTACTGTTATCCCTGCTATGCAAATGTGAAAACTATGACTCAGACATCTAATTTGTGTAGCTTGCTGATTCTGTTATGCATTTGATAAAGAGGCTTAATAACTCACTGAGCAGAGTCTCTGCATGCTTGCACATATTCACAACACAAATACTGCACTCAGAATGCAGTAACACATCACCATGTTCCAGTGAAATCCTACGCCACATGGCACCAAGAAAGCTTTTTACCTGTTCATATTTTGTCTCTTGTACTTGCTGCAAAGAAATAAGCTGGGCGGGTATACTTCTCCAAGAAAAATTAGCCAGGAAAACTCTTTGCCCTCCTGTAATATCTCCCCTCACCAGGTTCATTGCTCAAAATGGATCAGTGTGGGAACAAGGCTACAATAGTTCACCCTTTTCTCAGCCCATCAACTGGCAAGCCACAAGTGAAAAAAGCATCATCTCAAGACCGTTCTCCTTTCTGAGTGTCAGATTTTAACCCCAGCTGGCAACTAGCTATCACAGAGCCACTCACTCCCTACCCCTTCTGAAATGGAGAGGAGAATTGGAAAAAAGTATAAACTTGTGGGTCAAGATAAGAAAAGTTTAATAATTGAAACAAACTGAACAGTAGCAATAATAATAATAATAATAATAATAATAAAGGAGAAAGAGACAGAAGAACACAACACAGGAAAATGAAGCGATGCACAATGCAAGTGCTCACGACTCACTCATCAATGCTTAGCCCATTCCCAAGCAGTGATAGTCCCCTTCCAGCCAACTCCTCCCAGTTCATACAGAGAACATGATGTCCTGTGGTATGTAATATCCATTTAGCCTGTTTGGGTCAGCTGTCCTGGCTGTGCTCCCTCCGTGCTTCTTATGCACCCCCTCACTGTCAGAGCATGAGACACTGAGAAGTCTCTGACTTAGGGTAAGCACCACTTAGCGACAAAGTGTCTTATCAACAGTACCCTTGTACTAAATCCAAAACACATGACTGTGCCAGCTTCTAAGAAGAAAATTAATTCCGTCCCAGCTAAAACCAGAACACCTAGGAAAAAATAAGTGGAGAAGTGTAAGTGCCTTTCTTTTGTGTTTCATATAGACACAATACCTGTAAGATGCAAACTCAAACATTTGTCAAAGGTATGACAAGGATGAATGCAAGTAAAGAACCTCAGAAAGAGAAGTGCCCTGCTTTCCGTCATAAATGTAAACAGAGATTACATCAGCATTCTGTTTAAGATACTCTATTTAGACAATGTCATTATCTTGCAACAGCCATCTATAGAGCCCTGTGTGGGTTGAGGTCAAACCCCAAGTTTTCTCTAAGGCAGGCATTTGCAAGTGTTAAAGTCAATTTCAGCACCAAAATCAGAATTTATCCTTGGGACATAAGTTCCCTTACCCAGTACTTGAGGGAGATGCCTCCCTCAATTTGAAATCACAGACACAAAAACTCCTTCCACTGCTGGGTGACCATCACTTCATAAATCCCCGCTGCTGCTGCTGCTGCTGCTGCTCGCACGTCCTTATCTTCACCTCAAGAACAAGACACCCTGCAAAGAAGATGGAAGGCCTGAGCTCTCATCTCTCATGACACCAAAAGGACCTAAGCACAGTTTTTAGCAGAGTGCTTAAACAGTGGTTGATGGTTCAGGGGAGACTGTGAGAAAAGAGGAAGCGAAAGATCTCTGGTTTTGGAAGCTGCTCCATTTAGTTGTGGATTATTAACCATTTACTTAGCAAGAGCAAAGGGACAACAATAATTCCCTGGTCAGCAATTAAGCTTTGCTTCCTGAGGTGAACTTTAATACCAATCCCTATTCCAGTGAACACTGTAAATACAAAATATTTAGCATCTAGTGACAAGTGGCAGCCAAATAGAAGTATGGAACTTTACATTTTGGAAAGGAGTTGTGATTCTGTGACAGAATATCTAAACCTTTCGGTCAAACTGGCCTTTTGTGGCTAAAGTGATGACTTGAACTTGATGAACTCATGCTGTATTTCATCCCAAGATGATTGTTCCGACTACTCAATAACACAAAATGAGGTTCAGCCTCCCTCACTACTTGCAGAGGTTTCTAGGACTGCACCTGGTGTTATGAGAAGATAGTTTGACATCAGACTCTTTATGGAGTTTTCCAGCATGTCCTTTCCTTTCCTGTTGTTTTTCTTTGCTTAGCCTTTATCCTTACTCACTACATCTGTTATGAGCAAGCTTTAAAGTGTAGTGCCGTCTTGCAAAAACAGGCAGCCTTCCGTTCTGAGAGAAGCAAGGCACGCTGCACACAGCGAGAATGCACACAAAGACTTCAAGAGCATTTTGAGTATCAATTGTCAGAGCAGATAAATCAAGCAAGAAGCAACAATTATGAGTTGGAAAACAGAGGACCTAATTTTACACTAATTGATACTTACTGGGAAGACAAAAGAGAGATTAATCCACTTCACAGTATCACTTACTGTGGAAAGGCTTGGAAAAACAAAGCCCATGGCATGCCTGTAGGTAATTGCTCTCAGTCGGGCACGTTACCAGCGCCTTTTGCAAGCACTGTTTGTGAGGACACTGCTTTCGTGATTTATATGAGCCACTAAAATTATGTCCCGACAAATCACTGCAGATATGGTGGTAAAGTGGGCTTCCTCTGCATGAGGAAGAACAGAGAGATAAAGGCTGTGAGGAGGTGTGCTGAATTTTTATTTTGGCTCATTTCAGTGGCGCCTCAGCTCTGGCTTATGCTTTCATGTGGAGAAAACAGGATATTTGAAAGGTACATCAATAGTTTTTTCCCTTTATTCCCATTTAATATAGTTTATTCAACTTGGCCTTAAAAAAAAAAAAAATAATAGCAAGAAAACTTCCTAGAATATAACATTTATTCTCTGTCAAGAAACATCACATTTCTTAGAAAATATTTTTCTAGAATTTAAGCTTCATAAGCTGATATAAGAAATTCATCTCTTCTCTGCTTCTCTTCACAGTAATTTACAGTATATCCAATATAATTTTTATTAGCTCTTTGAAATCTTCTGCCAACTTCATCCAGTATGCACAGTTACCCAGTGGAATACTCTGAATACTCTGAAACACTGTTATTTCTTTGGATTTTCTGAATGGCAGAAGCTTCTTCGAGTGAGTTCATTTTAACATTTTACATTAACATCAAGCATATCTCTGTTGATATCAAAATAAAATGCTTGTGTGTGTTAACAAATGTATAAAATCATTTGGTATTACCACTGACTTCTTATATTAGAAGCATTCTGAGTGCAAATTATCATTGAAGAGTTTAAAAATCAATAATTATCTGAAAAGTAAATGTAACAGCTCCTCGGGAAAACATGTTAATTTTTTCAGTGATCCTAAGAAAAAGAGATCATAACTTCTTCATTACGACTTAAATTTAAAATACTGTCTTTAGTATTTATGTATACCAAATTTATTCAAATTCAAAAATACTGTTTTATAGACAAGACTCACACATACGTAGAACACTAAAACACAGACTTAACTACCACAGCATTGACCACTGTCTCCTCTAGCTGACCAGGTGGTCCAGCTTTCAAACAGAGAACAGTTCATTGGTTCTTCTTTCCTTGTGCATGCAACAAGCAGATTTAGGCACTTCTGATTGACACCAACGAATCTACCCACCAAGGATGTGACCTGCTGTGTTAGACAACATGAAATGACAAGAACAAAGCTGTGACATCCTGCCGTTCTCAGTGACTCAGAGGCAGCAATGGGTAGCATCCTCCACTTGATCCTTCTCTCCCAATTGTCCTGGAAAACAACAGTTTTTTCTTCAGAAATAAAGCTGAAAGAGACTGATTTTTGACAACAGCTAGCAATTCATTGTGGTCATCTGTCACAGCCAGCAGAACTTCATGAGGGGGAGGTCCTGCTTGTAGAACCTGCTTGTATTGGTTTGGCACGGCCTGGTTTTAGGTAGCAGGGGGGCCAGAAAGATGTGTTCTGGGAGGAAGCTGCTGGAAGCTTCCCACCATGTCCGGCAGAGCCAATGGCTGATGGCTCTGAAGATGGACATGCTGCTGGCCAGAACTGGGCCAATGAGAGAGGCTGGTAACGCCTCTGTGATGACATATTTAAGAAGAAAATCAAAACAAAGCCACCCAGTTTTGGCTTCTAGTCGGAGAAGAGGAGGAGGTGAGAACACATGAGGGCAAACAACATGGCAACACCAAGGCCAGTGGAGAAGGAGGAGGAGGTGCTCCAGGCGCCAGAGCCGAGATTCCTCTGCAGGCCGTGGTGCAGACCATGGTGAAGCAGGTTGCCCCCCTGCAGCCTGTGGGTCCATGTGGGATGCAGAGATCCACCCGCAGCCCGTGGGGGAGGTGCCCATGTCAGAGAAGGATGCCTGGAGGAGGCTGTGATCCAGGGGAAGACCCGGTGGAGAGAGAGGGCCCTGCTTCCAGGCTGGAGCAGCCTGTCCTTGGAGGACTGCACTCCGTGGGAAGAGAGACCCATGTTGCAGCACTTTTGGGAGGGCTGTGTGCCCGTGGGAGGGGCTCACACTGCAGCAGGTGCGGTTTGGCTGCTGCTTGTGAGAGTGGACCCACGCCGGGGAATGCCACAGAGAACTGTCTCCTGTGGGAGGGACCCCATGGCCGCACAAGGGAAGATTCCTCTCCCGGAGCAGTGGAAGGAAATCTCGATGGTGGACTGACCAAAACCCCCTTGCCCTGTCTCCCTCCACTGTTGGTGGGAAGGAGGGAGGGGCTGGGGGGTGGAAGGTGTTTTAAGGGCTTATTTTAATTCTCATTATCCTCCTCTGATTCTGTTAGTAATAAATTCACTTCGCAACTTGAGTCTGTTTCACCCTTGAAGTGTTTCTCTCGGTCCTTATCTCACTCATGAAGCGTTTGTTAACTTTTTTTTTCTTTTCCCTCCTCTGCCCAGCTGTGGCAGGGGAGGGTGAGCGAGCGGCTCTCATGGGTGCCTGGCGCTGGGCCAGTGTCAAACCATGACACTGATTTAAAAGGTAACCCACATAGCTGGTCTAGGAAAGCCGGTAGATGTAGTCCTTTTGGACTCCAGTGAAGCTTTTGATACTGTCTTCTACAGTATCCTTCTGGACAAAATATCCAGCATACACCCACACATGGTGGATGAGCAACTGGGTCACAGGTCAGGCACAAAGGCTTATACTGAATGGGGTGATGTCAGGGTAGCTGGTGAGATTCTGCAGGGCTCCATCCTAGCCCCTGTGCTCTTCAAGATCTTCATGAACAACCCGGATCCAGAACTTCAAGGAATACTAAGTAAGTTTGCCAATGACACTAAATTGGGAGAAGCTGTCAACTCCCTTGAAGGCAGAGAGGCCCTGGAGAGAGACATTGACAAATTAGAGGGCTGGGCAGTCACCAACTATATGAGGCTCAATGAGGGAAAGAGCTGGATTCTGCACCTGGGATGCGGCAGCCCTGGATGTACAGACTGGGCAATGAGCTGCTGGAAAGCAGAGCTGCGTAAAGGGACCTGGGGGTCCTGGTCAATGGCAAGTTGAACACGAGCCAGCAGTGCCCTGGCAGCTAGGAGGGCCAAGCGTGTCCTGGGGGGCAGCAGGCACAGCATCGCCAGTTGGGCAAGGGAGGGGATTGTCCCGCTCTGCTCTGCACTGGGGCGGCCTCACCCTGAGTGCTGGGGGCAGTTTTGGGTGCCACAATATAAAAAAGACATTAAACTATTAGGGAGTGTCCAGAGAAGGGCCATGAGGATGGTGAAGAGCCCTGGGGGAAGCTGTGTGAGGAGGGGCTGAGATCACTTGGTTTGTTCAGCCTGGGAGAGACTGAGGGGAGACCCCATCACAATCTGCAACTTCTTGTGATGTGAAGAGAAGGGACAAGCACTGACCTCTTCTCTCTGGTGGCCAGTGATAGAACCCAAGGGTTCTCAGCCTGAAGCTGAGTCAAGGGAGGTTTAGGTTGGATATGAGGAAAAGATTTTTTCACCCAGAGGTTGATTGAGCACTGGAACAGGGTCCCCAAGGAGGTGGTTACAGCACCAAGCCTGGCAGAGTTCAAGAGGCATCTGGACAACACTCTCAGATACATGGTGTGATTCTTGGGGTATCCCGTGCAGAGCCAGGAGCTGGACTCAATGATCCTGATGAGTCCCTTATAACTCAGCATGTTCTATGATTCTTTGAATTCTGGACGATGACAGACTCGGGTTCAAAACCTTCCTTCACTCTATGAAAACCTCTGGAAAGCAGTCTATTCCTACCAAACTTGTCTGAGCAATAGGAGAAAATTCAAGATTCAGTGGATGAGGAAGAAAAAAGAAAACACATAAATTATAATATAATAATTATATAATATAAAATTATTTTCCCCTAAAAAAACCCATATTCTATTTATAGCTTGATACAAAATACATAAACAATGTTTGCAGCAGGAGCAGAAATCTCCAAAATGCACACATCCTTACCAAAAAAATCCTCAGTCTCATATTGTGGAGGGTGAAGTTCATCTAAGCATAATCAAGAAGTTTCTCAGCAACTTTGAAGGTGAAAATCTAAGTGACTGTGGATCTCAAATCCAGGATACAACTGACAGGTTCATAATTTTGAACCTCAACACCTAAACTATGATGGTATCCTGCTGACCAAGAGTCTCTTGAGATTTGATACTTTTGTCCAATACAGGATGATATTTGGGTTCATGTAAGGCAAATTACAACTCCTAAGTAAAGTGTATTGAGATTAAAGGAGTATCTGTAGCAACTGAAGACAAGTAAGAGTGAACTCCCTAACCTAAACAAAGTTCACCAAGGACATTCAGAGGTCCTTTCAGAAGAACGCAGAGGATTAAAGTCTCATTGAATATTTGCAAAAGCCAACACACCCGTTTGTGGGAGACATTAACAGTATGATCCATTAGGATGCTGGACACCTAATATTTAAATCTAACTAATCCTTACAGTATATCACAGCTGCAAATGAACTCACGAGAAGAAAAAGTGTACATCTTTCTCATTCAGGGAAGTCACTACACTGAGCTGTCATCTGTCAGCTTCAGCTGCACATTTTTTTTCAGTGCTTTCATCTTGTCTCAGTGTATTTATCCTTTGTGAGAAAATAGCAAAAAGGCAATAAAGTAAAAACATCATAACACAAAGACGTGGCAATCCTTCTGCAGCATGACTTTTGCAATACATATGACATCAGGATCTCACTATCAAAAAGGGTAAGAAAATACACCAAAGCCTTGCCAGTCGTTAGATTTTAAGTTCTCTTCTTGAAATGTAGCAAAATACTCCTCAAGGGGCAACAGTTTCTCCCATCAAAAAACAAAATTACTTCTGATATCCAGATGGAAGTTCCAGATATAATTTTAATATCATGCTTTTGGCTTATGAGGTTAAGCTGTTTTCATTAGAGGGCTTTTTTAAGCTAACTCGGCATGTACTTTTTCTTAAATTGCATAAATTTAGGATTGGAATAACAGATACTCTAATCTTGGCCAGCACAGGTAAGAGCAATTTCCAGAGCCGAGCCCCTTCTGAGAAGGGAGACATTGAAAATTCGCTATGGAAAGGTGTGAATAACTGTAACTGAAGACACTACTACTTACTCCTTTTCTTTTTTTTTTTTTGACCATTCCCCATGTTCCTTTTGATAAAAAGAACGAGTTCACTGTTGCATGTCAAAAGACAAGACTGAGAATCTGACTAAAAGAGATGTCAACAAAGATAAATATGCTTAGTGGTACAGGGAACCCTCAGCCGTGCTAAGATAAGCAGCTGTTAAAATCAAATCTTCTCCCATCCTGTCTCCATCTTTCCATTAGCCAGGAAACATTTTCAATCTTCCAACCCCAGAAGTTAACAGATGGCTTTCCTAACGGATGAAGATCATGACTTTGCCTTGAGAGCCAGCTGCCATATGTGCTCTACCTAAACTTCAAAAATTGATATTCATATCCCAATACTGAGATTATCACTTGGTAAGACCGTTATTCAGACTTTGCATTCATTTTCTGTGTCTAAGCTGTAAAATTTTCGGAAGTCAGGAAGACATAGCTCATATTATATTTTTATTAGCTTTTTCTGGGCAGGGGAGACCTGGAACATATCAGATGAAGTGACTGTATGGCTCTAGGAATGGTACCATGATGGGACCCACTTCAAGGATCAAGAACTGCTAGGAAGAGATGGGACCTACCTGCAGAGGGGCAGAGGCTCACAGGCTCACAGGCATTGCCAGCACATTGAGGAAGGTGATCCTGCCACTCTATTCAGCATTGGTGAGGTACATCTGTATTCCCCAGTACAAAGGCAAAATGGACATATGGAGACAGTCAAGCAAAGAGCCACAAAAATAATTAAGGGACTCCAGCATCTGGTATATGAGGAAAGACTGAGATTGCTGGGACAGTTCAGCCTGGAGAAGAAAAGGCTCAGGGGGATCTTATCGATGTGTGTACCTAACAGGACAGTGTAAAGAGGATGGAGCCAGCAAACTGAAATTCCATTTAAACATAAGAAAAAGCTTCATTACTTTGTGTGCAGTTAAACATTGGAAGAGGTTGCCTAGAGAGCTTGTGGAGTCTCCATCTTTGGAGTTACTCAAAACATGATAGGACAGCCCTGAGCAACCTGCAGTAGATGACCCTGGTCTGAGTGGGCTATTGGACTCCAGGATCTCCACAGCAGCCTCCTCACCTCAGCCATTCTATCATGTCTATGGCCTAGGACACTGGCGGCATCCCGAGCATTTGGCACAAGTACTGAGGCACAGGTTAGGTTCTTTCTTTGCAATGGCCCCCCATCTTCTTCCTTGTAAGGCAGATGAAGAATGGATTCGATGAAGACACAAACCAGGCACACCTGCACACTGCAATGATACATTCAGGTGTGAACTAACAAGTGGTACAACAAGTGGCTGTGTGAGAACAACCCAATAAACATACACTGTGAAGGTCAAACTGTGCTTGGACAGCTGTCGGCCAAGACATGCATTATCTTTGACATTTTAAACTTTTATATGCAAGACTAATTAGAAGTAAAACTATCCATTTGTTTAAAACTTCCCATTATTTCAAATTAAGAGTATTCATATGGGAACATGAATAACGGCAATTGTATCAGTAGAGCTTCATTGGACAGATTTCCCTATGGCAGATCAAATGTGTGTTTTATCACTTCTTGTAAGGGCTGCAAAGGAAATAATTAACAAGGAAGGATTTGAAAGGGAACAGGACATGAGTTTGAAGGACAGAATAAATAATGCAGTCCTAAAAACAGATCCATGTAGGATGCCCATGAGAAAGTTTCGGAAATGTAAGCGGGTAGAGGCAATGAAATGTTAAATTTGACAAACATGTCAAGCAACAAGATCCTACAGTTGGGTTTATGGAAAGAATCATAAGCTCACACTTCGCACAGGAGCAAATTGAGACTACTTCCTCATTTGAAAATAAGTAGATCTTGTCAGATTTTAAATTCTGTAACTTTTAATCATTTCTAAAATTAACCAAAACACACATTGGAAAATTCTCAAAAACATAATCCCTCATTTTCCCTCATCTTCTCTCTCATTTTGATTTTGAAAGTAATTTATTTCTCAAAATAAAATCACATGGATGAATCAAAAAGCCAGATATCACCATGCTCATCCTGTAGAGATTTCACTAGTGTCCTTCCCCTCCAAGAAACGAAGTCATCTCTTTATTCTGCCACACTGTATTATTTAATTTCATTAATCATGTAATGGGTGCCATTTGCTTAGTGTCACATAATGCTCTACTTTTAGTGTTACCAAAGTGGCATTGAACTGTAGTTCAGAAGTGATATTTGTCACACGGCAATTTACGATGCCTTAGTTTTCCATTTACTTCTGAATGCCTTATGGAACCTGTGAGGCCCATAACAAATATTTTAGTAGTGCATTCTAAGGATTTCCTAGAAGTATATAACTTTATTTAAATTACCTATTTGAATCTCCTCCCTTCAGCAAAAGCCAATTTTATGGCCACATAAATATTTTTCCCTATATTACCATCTGTGAGTAGGCAGAGCAGCCAGTCTCTGTGGACAGTATTTCTCCAATAGATTCATCCTTTGTGTATGTCTAATGCTGCCTTTCTGGCATATCAGAGAAATCAGTATTTTGCAGTGAGATTGCCAAAGATGACTCAAGCTACATGATCCATATCTGCACACATGCAGGGAGAGACACAGAGACAGCAGCAGGTGGGAGAACCTAAATAATTCTCTGCCCTGGCTACTCCAGGAGCAACCAGAGGAACCACCAGCCCCAAAAAGACCCACCTCCTCACAGAGGAAGGAGCACCGGGACACAAGGGCAGGTGGGAGAACACCAATAATGCCATCAGAGAAAGGAGACCTCTCCCTAGACTGTCCCCAGTCTGTCACAAGGGAGCCTCAGCCCCATGAGCCAAGCACAATAACCAGTACCATAGGGGAGCAGTTTCCTGGAGCCCCTCCCAGACTGAGGGATGTCACTGCTTAGGGGTATGGGAAGCAATATAGGATGCAGGAGAGGAGTATCTTGGGATTGTACAAAAATGTATCATGAAATGCTTAAGGGAGGAGGCACAGGCAGGAAAAGGGAATGATACAGGCCAGCTCCTGGGTACACTAAGTCTAAGGATGGTTCCTAGGGGGCTTTAGTGTGCTCCCCCATGAAAGTGTTGGGTGTCTGTACGCGGGTCCATATCCACAGCTGGAGTGGTGCTGCAGCCTCAGAGCTCCTATGTCCATGTGCCAACAGCTGGGATGCAGGGAGCAGCTACTGGGCAGACTGAGTGTCTGATCCAGATGCTCACCGAGGAGAGCCACATGGTGTACATGTATGAATAAATATTCCCAGTGGCAGATTTTCACCCTGAACAGCCAGAGGGGAACAGGATGAGGCTGTTGGTGCAGCTTGTGTCTCTGTTAGTGCCAGGTTCGTGTCTGTGTGGGTGTGTGGGGCCAGTTGTGTGTATATGCTTATGTGTGGGTTCTGTAAAGGTGTTTACAGGCACAACTATTAGGAATACAAGCCCAGTCTGGACCTGAGGGCACAGAGCTGCAGCAGCCTCCTGTCTGTTGAGCTACTGGGTTTGGAGAGCCTAACCAACGACTAAGAATTAAACTTGCAGAGTCAAAATACCTTAGAGTTAGAAAATGCAAGATTGTATGAACTGAACTGTTCCCCTTACTATACAGTATTTAATTATATCACATACTAACTTCCTCTAGACCATTATGTCATTCAGTATAGTGACAGTTTTTTTGAACACCTTTCACTCTTCTCATCCAATATGTAGCTCCAACTCAGCAAAAGCAAAACTATTAGTTTTTCAAGAATAGCTGAGAATATAGTTAACTATCAAGGACAGTTAATACAGTCCTTTACAAACCATCATGAATATGCTCTGTAGCCTTGCCAGATAAGGAAATTGAAGACTATATCACAGAATCACAAAACCATCAAGGTTGGAAGAGACCTTCAAGATCATCTAGTCCAACCATCAGTGTGGTCAAACTCATACCCTTCAGAATTGTTATTCAAACACAAAAGCTATCACTTATAGCTACATTCATTAAACTTTGAAGAGACATTTTATTTTTTACAAGGGCAGAAGAACTGAGAGATGCTGAAACCTAAAGTACTTTGTTTCAACTAATGGATATAGTATTCACCACTCTGCAGATTGTCCTTATCTGCAGAGTCACTGTCACAACCTAGGAAGGATACACAGGTGATCTGTGAATATAGAAATAATGCAAATGACTAAGACTGCTTCCTTTCTGTGAAGAAGGAAAAAGCCGAACTGCTACCAACAAGAAGGAATTACTGGTCTTCAACTTCACAAACACCCTTTCACCAGAATCTTGGCTACACAGTCCTATATTATCTGAAATTATCTGAAGAAAGGGTCTCACACATTATTGTGACCTTCACCATCTGAAAGCATTATTCTAAATATTTATTCCACATTGCCTATGTCCTTGAGAAATAACACTTGTAATAACTTTGCAAAGGGCTGCATTTCAACTATCGCTCCCCTACCTTGAAATTTTGCTTAATGAGGCCTGTCAGGCTCAACTCCCAGGGCTTTTTGCCAGCCCTCTCTGCATCCTAAGTTTTCACCTGCACCTGCCAAAAAGTTGATTTATTTGGGCATAATAATTTTTTGTGTGTGTAATCACTTTACTGTGAGCAGTTATAAAGACTTGTATATAACACTTAATTTACCTGGGCATCTGTTTCTAAGGGTTTTTTAAAGACATTTTAATGTCATTTTTAAGTCATTTTTAATGCACAAAAGGGCCTTCTGATAGGGAGGATGATACAAATCTGGCTATGACACAAGATATGGAGTGGATCTCCTGGCAGCCTTGACTTTTGTTCCCCATCTTCGCCATCCCTTCCACAGCCAGGCACAGTTGTATTCAAAGGCTAAATACTGATTGTGTCCAGGCTTACATTAAACTCTTCTGACGGCTTTGGTGCAACAAAGGGCAAGCACAGAGAGAGGCTCCCGCACTCTGTGCACATACCCAGAGATGAAAGTCTTTGAGAATGGCCCAGTTTTAAAGCCTTGTTCCTCCTGCTCTGTGTATGACTATACATGCTATACTACAGAAGGGGATAAAGAGGCAGTGTCTTTGACCATGTAAAATCTCTTGAATTCTTGCTTTCATTTCCCCTTGTCCACAGCTTTTTCCAGAGACAAAATAACTCCTATTCTAAAGGTCTTCCTAAATGCAATGCTAAATGGCTCTCTCCTACCAATGAAGGATGCTGAAAACACTCTCTCTGGCCATGAAGCAATACATGCTATCTACTGAAAGTGCCCGTTAATAGCTTACTCGATCTTCTCCTTTCAGTCCACTTTAGAATGAAAAAAGGAATTCAAACTCCCCAGATCTATATCCCTCTCAAGGTCCAGTGACACCCCTTTCTCATTCCCTTTTTCCTCCCCACAAATTATCAGATATACATCGAAAGAGTGTGTGGTCAATTCTGCTACTATTACCTGCCCTGAGCAGCACTGGTTCTCATTGCTTGTGGCACAAGCACACGGGAAGTCCTTAGACTAAAATGCCTGGGATTCTGCATCTTTCTTTTAGGCTGAAACTTGTTTCTTCTCCACCTCTGTCATTACCACTCTTGAAATAGCAGGAGGTGCTCTGCACAGGGTGAGCAGATAGAATAAGTGTGCACCCATGATGAGGCAGCAGGAGCAATCACTGCTACTCTGTCGCTTTCCTGTTCACTAGGAGGTATTTTTTCTGCCTTACCAAGGATCTCTTCTGATTTCATTAGTGAGGCAGTAAAAGAGCTAAGTCCTAATGATCAGCGATCAGGCAGTCCTGGAGATGCACCTCTGCGCTCATTTGGAACAACTGATCACGAAAAGGAGCTGGTGCAAACAAGCGGTGTGCGAATCAAGCACCCAGTAACAATGAACGCACGGCTGAAGAGAACGATTTTGAAGTCTTTCTTATCTATGTTACCACATCCGATAACAATCACACCAACATCTAGGGGGGAGCATCCTTGGAGCTCTGAACAGACGGTTCTCTGAAAATCCTGAGGATCCATGAGATCCGAGTCGTTTCCAAAGGACAACTCTGTTCACAACCACCCCTCCCAAAGTGTTGCCGTAAAGTTCTTTACATTTTATTACAAGGTTCTGTTATCTCTATAAGCACTGAGGACGTCGTTTTGGCAAGATCCCTGACTCACTACCATAATCAGTCGCACACTGATCTCCTCTCTGCAGCGGCCTTTATCCCACCAAGTCAGTCTCCCCCGGGTTCTCTCTCTCCGGTGTTTGCCACCGATGCCTGTGGCGCTGGGGAAGGGAACATTTTAAGCGCTTTGCCTAGAAATGCCACTCGCAGAGGAGGGAAACACC